>BSBK01002879.1:3090000-3235000 GCA_027943335.1 Chamaecyparis obtusa | reverse complement strand
ACATCGATAGATCTTTCACGTGGAACACCTATCATTTAATCAGAGAAAAAGGGTCCCACCTGAAAGAAATGTTGTATTGTCCCTTGCATCGATGGTTGTTGCAAGATCAAAATGAATACAACTTCACTTTGTGGATGTGCGACAATCATTGGATCACAAGGAGAACAATAGAAAATACTGCATCCTTTTTGCTGAATCGCTAGATGAGCATACTAACTATGTTGGTAGTATTCTCAAGTTTTCAAAGCTGCATTTTATTTTTTTGCTCCTTTGAAAGTGTTCTCATATCCCAAATGTTGAAAATGTGTTCATAATCGTAAAAACCCTAAGTGCTAGGTTCAAAATGCTTCTGAAGATCCAAAAACCCTACAAAAACCTAACTGAGTTCTATTTTTCCATTACTTTTTCAAATCACTTAAGTAAGCCTTTAAGCATGTGCACTTTATGTTTACCACCTAGTCACTCAGTCTTAGAAAGCATTCAACATATTCCTTTTAGTCTGGCGATTCAGAAAATAGCTTTGTTGCGCAATCTCTTTAAGTATGGAGAATATGTTGGAAATTGAATTGAAACAATTGTTGTATTGTCATTGATGTCAAACCTTAATTGGTAAGACTGTTGCTACTTAGGAAAGTACTATATCTATTTGAGTGTTGCTAAGGGGCTAAGCAAGGTTGGTAACAATAGCACCTAGGGAAAGGTTGAGTTATCTTGATACTACAAAGTGTACTTGACTATGTTGCACTATGATGAGATAATGTATTGTTTATCTTAGTAAGACTAGAGACTAAACTGGTAGGCTTAACCGAGCAAAGAATGGAAAAATCATGTTTAAGCCGAGTGATGTTAGTGTCAACTGAACATCAGTAAATTGCCGAGGAAGACAGTGCAAGCTGAGGAGACAGTTTTAGTATTGACCGAGCGTTCTACATGAAGACTGAGTGAACAATCATAGTATTGACCGAACATCAACAATTTTATATTTGAAGAGAATTTAATTTTGGAGCCGACATTGTTGAATTCTTGGATTATGTAAAATGTTTTGACATTATTTATTAATTGTTTGGAAGCATTAAATGCATTGTAAAACATTTTATTGTAAATCTTTAAGAGATTTGAGACGATTCTAGAAAAGGAGCTGAAGAACATAAAGTGGGTAGATTCAATGAGTCTGACCTAACCCTAAGATCTACGAATGAGATTGAGTGACAAAAGATGAGTTAACCTAATTGAGGAAAATATAAGGGAACTTGAACATTGTGATATGTATGTGCATGGTGAACAGAGAATGCTGCAAGAGAAAATTTTTATTGACTAAATAAGCAGAAAAGGCTGAAGGAGAATGGTGGTGATTGCTTGAAGAAAAGTTCCAAGCAGATCAGAGATGGGAATGGAAAAGTTTTAAAGTCAGTAAACCAACATTAGTGTACGGAATCAGATTTGATATTTGCAAAGTGAGTTGTATATTTTTCAGATAATACTGCTGCTACTTTCTAACCATTGTAATAGTCAAAATCCTTTTAACAGAGGTTGACCTAATAGTCATATGTTAAATCTTTTGAACAAGGTTGCATTCTAAATGGAGTGTATGTAAGTCCTATGACTAGACTCACTTTTAACAGGGTGATTGAAATCCTTTAACTGGGTGACATTTGACAGTGTGTATTGTAATCTTTGACAGGGTTGGCTTTTTACCGAACTCACTTTTGAAGAGTGAAAATAATAGTAGCATGTTACAAAGTGGTTTTTCCCAAATTGGGTTTCCACTATAAATCTTGGTGTTTATACTTGTGTGAATGTTTAGATCTAAACATTAATATGTTTTACAAGTTAAGATACAACTAGGTAGTGGACTGCATTGTTAGATGTTTCTATTATTGAATCAATGATGACCAAGTTTGTTTTGGTTTTGGATCTTATTTAAGGATAAGTTTATGAGATTGTTTTATACATCAGGACCTGAGAACAACTAATTCACCCCCCCTCTTTTTTGTTCTAAATCTTATTAACAATTGGTATCAGAGATAAGTTGCTTATTATTAGTGTTGACAGATATCAAGTTTAAAGGGGCTTGAAGCAAATGATCAGGATGTATAAGAAGGAGGTACTGAAGCCGAACAAAGAAAATTTCCCTGCATGGAAAAGCTTGATGAAGCTACATCTGGTTGGTATTGGTGACTCTACAAAGTACTAAATTGAGAACAGTTATGTCTCACCTGTTGCACCTTTGACTACCGAAGAAATGAGAGCTAAGCAAGAACATAATTAGGCAATGCTGGAAATTGCATCTACCCTAAGCTATCTAGAATTTGAAGACATTAAGGACTGGACAACTGCTAAGGATATGTGGGACACTCTTGTAAGTATCTATGGTGGTGACTTGAATGTGCTAAAAGCAAAGGCTGAGAGTCTTAGAGGTAAGTTTGATGAAATGAGAATGCAAGAAGGTGAAAACATTGCACAATATTGTAGTAGAATACAAGAAGTTGTGAATGCTATTAGAGGAGCTAATGGGACTATTGATGATGAAACTATAATAGGGAAAGTATTAAGAACTTTGTGTCCTATATATGCTATTAAGATCTCAGCTATTCAGGAATCTAGATGTAACTCTGCTAATGTGCTTACTTTGGAAAGTCTAGTTGGTAAGCTGACTACTTTTGAACTCTCTAATTATGATAATTTCATATTGGAAGCATTGGAAATGTTGAATCTACTTTTAAGTCATAGCTAGTTCTGAACAAGCCAAAGAAAGAAAAAGAAAGATGCATCAGTGAAAGTGAAAGTGATAGTGAAAGTGACAGTGACTTCTCCGAAGGAGACCTAGAAGATCTAGAAGCTCTTATGGCTAGAAGACTGAGAAGGGGAAAAGGAAATTATAAAGGTAAACTCCCTATTATATATTTTTCATGTAACAAAGTTGGTCATATAGCTACTAGATGTCTTGACAAGAAGGATAAAGATGATGAAAGGAAAAGCAAACACAAAGACAGAAAAGATGACATAAGCTACTGATGGAACAAAGACCACAAGGGAAAAGGTAAGAAATCTTGTTACATTGCTGAAAAAGAGACTAACACTGATAGTGAAGATTTTGAAATTGAGGTAGTTTATGTGGCAATGAAAGATGAATTTGATGAGGATGAGAAAACTACATTGATATCCTATGTGAACAAGAATGATAAATGGATTATTGATAGTGGCTATTCACATCACATGACTAGTGACAAAAATAAGCTTAAGACCTTACATCATTACAAAGGTAAAAGTGTAAAATTTGGTAATGATGCACCATATCCTGTTAGAGGAAAAGGTTTGATTAAACTAACTGATAAGATATCTTGTGAAAATGCATATTTGGTTGAAGGTCTTAATTACAATTTGTTAAGTGTTGCTTAGCTTTACAAAATTGGTTACCGAGTGGAATTTCATCACAAGCAAGCTAAAACATTTAATGCTGTTGGAGAATTGATTGGAAGTGGAGATCAAACTAGAGGTAATTTTTCTATCTTGACCTATCTGAAGAGACATGTTTGATTGCACAACTTGATGATATTTGGTTATGGCATAAAAGGCTGTGTCATGTTAACTTTGACAATCTGGTAGAGATAAGTAAGAAGAAAAAGGTAAGAGGTCTACCTAGATTGAAGAAACTTGAGGATGTGATGTGCAAGGAATGCCAGTTAGGAAAAATGAAAAAGTCAAGTTTCAAGAGAAAATCCTTTACTTCTGAAAACATTTTAGATTTGGTTCATACTGACCTTTGTGGACCTATGGGTGTACAAAGTTACTGTGGTGCTAGATACTTTATCTTATTTGTTGATGATCATACTAGGATGATGCATGTGATGTTTCTATAAGAAAAATCTGAAGTTTTTCAATATTTTAAGTGGTATTTGGCTAAGGTTGAAAAGGAGACAAGTAGGAACCTGAAATGTCCTAGATCTGACTGAGGTGGAGAGTTTACATCAAATGAATTTAATATGTTTTGTAATGATAGAGGAATTAAAAGACATATGTCTGTGGCTAGAACACCTCCACAGAATGGTATAACAGAAAGGAGAAACAGATCTATCTTGGATTGTGAAAGGACATTGATGATTGAAAAGAATGTGGCATAGAAATATTGGAAAGAAGCTCTAAGCACTGTCATCTACACTCTTAACCGAGTACTTATCAAGAAAGGTACAAATTTGACACCTTATGAATTATGGCATGGACATGCACCGAGTGTTAAATACTTTAGAGTCTTTGGAAGTAAGTGCTATATATTAAAAGACACTAGGAATGGAAAGTTTGATGCTAAGAGTGATGAAGGCATATTCCTAGGGTATTCCACAAAAAGTAAAGCTTATAAGTGTTTGAACTCTAACACTAACAAAATTGTAGAAAGTGTGAATGTCAAAATTGATGAGTATGTAGAAAGAAATGAAGCTGACAGTTAAAGAGAACCTAAAGATTATAGATCTTTTGTATACATTGAAGAAGAAGAAGAGACAAGTAACAGACTTGCACCTGATGCCCAATCTTGGGTAAGCAATGCCAAGCGATAGAAAGAAGCTGCCGAGCATCAGGAAAATAGTGCCGAGAGAGAACAAGAACATGCCGAGCTACAAGAAAATGCTGTTGAGTATCATGAAGAGGTTTCTGAGCATTCTAAAGTTGAATTTGACAATCTTGTTGAGGAACATGATGAAATAGAGGAGAGAACAACTGAACCTATTTTGGCAAAATATGTGAGAAGACATCATAAGCCTAAACGGATAATTGGAGACAAAGATACTAGAATCCAGACCAGAAGTAAGACTAAGGATCCAACATGTCTACTATGTGAATTTGAACTGAAGACAACTAGAGAAGCATTGGATAATGAAGACTGGATACAAGCAATGAATGAAGAAATTGATCAGATTGAGAAGAATGATACTTGGACTCTGGTGCTGAGACCTAAAAACAAGAATGTTATAGGAACAAAGTGGGTATTTTGGAATAAGATGAATGAAAATGATGAAATCACTAGGAACAAAGCTAGGCTAGTATGCAAAGGCTATGCACAAGAAGAAGGAATAGATTATGGGGAGACATTTGCCCCTCTAGCTAGATTGGAAGGAGTAAGAACTCTGCTTGCATATGCTGCTTATAAAGATTTCAAGGTATATCGAATGGATGTCAAGTCTGCATTTTTGAATGGTATACTAGAAGAAGAAGTTTACATAGAACAACCAGAAGGTTTTATTGATCCAAATAGAAGACACATGGTGTGCAAACTGAACAAAGCATTATATGGATTGAAGCAAGCACCTAGAGCATGGTATGAGAGGTTGCACAACTACTTGATATAGATTGGATTTTCAAGAACAAATGACACAAGCAATTTGTACATGAAGGATGAAGAAGGTAAAGGTATCTTTTTGGAAAAATTTTTTGTTGATGACATTATTTTTGGTGGACAAGATGTATTATGCAAAAGTTTCTCAAATGAAATGCAAACTGAATTTGAAATGAGTATGTTTGGTGAGATCAAATTCTTTGTTGGTTTACAAGTATATCAGAAGAAGAATGGAATTTTCATTACACAGTCTAAGTATGTTAATGAAATACTGAAAATTTTTGGGATGGAAGATGCTAAACTAGTGAGAACTCCTATGGTTACTGGACAAAAGTTATCTAAGAATGATGATGCTGCAGAAGTGAATCAGACTCTGTATAGATCTATGATTGGAAAATTGCAGTATGATATACACAGCAGACCAGATATTACATTAGCTATTGGGATTGTGGCAAGACTCTCTACCAATCTTAAGGAAACACATATGATGGCCATGAAAATAAATTATGAGATACTTGAAAGGAACTGTTGACTATGGTCTATATTATAAGAAGGATGACAAATTTGAACTCCAAGTTTATACAGATGCTGATTGGGCAGGAAATGTAGATGACAGAAAGAGTACAAGTCATGGAGATTTCTTTCTTGGATAGAGATTAGTCTCATGGACAAGCAAGAAACAAAATTGCATTTCCCAATCTACTACCGAGGCTGAGTATGTTGCTTCTGCAGTAAACTATTCAAACTTGGTATGGATAAAACAATTGCTGATAGGCATGAAAGAAGAAATCACTGAACCTGTTGTTATTTTATGTGACAACACAAGTGCTATCAATATTTCTAAGAATCCAGTGATGCACACTAAGACCAAACACATTGCAATCAAGCATCACTACTTGAGAGAATTAGTACAAGACAAAGAAGTCCAAATGGAATATGTGAATACAAAAGAACAATTAGCAGACATATTCACTAAAGCTTTACCCAAAGAAGCTAATGAGTATTTTAGAAGTCAATTAGGGGTTCTTCCCTTAACTTGGGCTGCCTAGACAAGCTAGGAGCACTGCATCAAATATGCTACAACAGAACATTTGACAAATTGATGCAGAAGATTGTCACACTTTAGGGCTGGCCTAGAGTTGTGAAGAGAAGAAAAGGCAAGGAATCAGTCATAAGCAAGATGATAGAGGAAGAAACACTGAGCTGCATAGATATTATCTACATCTAATGGATGTAAGTTTTAGTTGCTGCTTGGGCATTTTTGTCAAAGAGGGAGAATGTACTGATATGATAACACATGAGATATGATAACACATGATACTGAAAAGAAAGAGTTGGGATGATGAACTGAAATGAAGAATCATGATAGAGGGAGATCTGAATACTTCTGATGGTCATAGGAGTGATAATTTTCTGATGGACAAATAAGTTTTTGGATTGGTTGGTAATCCATGTGTTATTCAGATGATATCATATGGTGTTGCCATCAATGCCAAAGAGGGAGATTTTTGGAAACTGAATTGAAATAATTGTTGTATTGTCATTGATGTCAAACCTTAATTGGTAAGACTGTTGCTACTTAGAAAAGTACTATATCTATTTGAGTGTTGCTAAGGGGCTAAGCAAGGTTGGTAACAATAGCACCTAGGGAAAGGTTGAGTTATCTTGATACTACAAAGTGTACTTGACTATGTTGCACTATGATGAGATAATGTATTGTTTCTCTTAGTAAGACTAAAGACTAAATTGGTAGGCTTAACTGAGCAAAGAATGGAAAAATCATGTTTAAACTAAGTGATGTTAGTGTTGACTGAGTTAGTATATGCTGAGAAAAATTATAGTGTCGACCGAACATTAATAAATTACCGAGGAAGATAGTGCAAGCTGAGGAGACAGTTTTAGTATTGAGCGAGCATCAACAATTTTATATTTGAAGAGAATTTAATTTTGGAGCTGACATTGTTGAATTATTGGATTATGTAAAATGTTTTGAATTTATTTATTAATTGTTTGGAAGCATTAAATGCATTGTAAAACATTTTATTGTAAATCTTTAAGAGATTTGAGATGATTCTAGAAAAGGAGCTGAAGAACGTAAAGCAGGTAGATTCAATGAATCTGACCTAACCCTAAGATCTACGAATGAGATTGAATGGCAAAAGATGGGTTAACCTAATTGAGGAAAATATAAGGGAACCTGAACATTGTGATATGTATGTACATGGTGAATAGAGAATGCTAGAAGAGAAAAGTTTTATTGACTGAATAAGCAGAAAAGGCTAAAGGAGAATGGTGGTGATTGCTTGAAGAAAAGTTCTAAGCATATTAGAGATGGGAATGGAAAAGTTTTAAAGCCAGTAAACTAGTATTAGTGTACGGAATTAGATCTAATATTTTTCAGATAATACTACTACTACTTTCTAACCATTGTAACAGTCAAAATCCTTTTAACAGAGGTTGACCTAACAATCATATGTTAAATCCTTTGAACAATGTTGCATTCTAAATGGAGTGTATGTAAGATGGTGGTTATGTTTTCTTCCAGTCACCAGGTCTCCCAATTCTCTAGTGGTTAATGTTTTTATCCAGTGACCCAGTGATTGCAGTAGTCACGTATCCTTAGAATCCCGATAGTTATGTTGCAAACATTCAATGATCTAGCGACAAGGTTATCTCCTAATCTCGTAATGTAGCGGTTAAGTCTTAAAAGTTTCAATGACTCAACAATAACCATAAGATAAAGGAAAGATCAATAGTCAGCATTTAATCTCATAATCTAACTGAGGTTAAGTAGGATATCTAGCAACTTGGAGAATAAAGGCTTTCTCATAGTCTCTGGATTTAATTAGGGTAAGGGAAAGTATTGAGAGACTATGAGATATCTATAGTCGTGTGTTTTCGAGAAGGTGATGAGTTAGGGTAAGAGTTTTACAAGATAAGTATAAACCATTGATGCAATTTTGATTGGGTGGTGGTCATGTTATCTCCAAATTAAGCCATGAGTTAACAAAAAGTTTCAACGACCATGAGAAGCTCTTTAGTCACCCAATCTCCAGACTAAACCTAGGTTAAGCAAGTCTTTCAGCAACTGGGAGGTAACCTTAGTTGTGCAATTGCCAAATGACTAAGGGTTAAGTGTTTTTCAAAGTCAACAAATGAAAAAGATGTGAATCTGTTTGCTAGATTTGACGATGTGTTCGTTCTTGATTGGTCAAAGAATGAAATAAAGAAATAATAATCTCTCAGTGATTATGTGATGAACTATAGTCACTGAATCTCAAGAAGAAATAAATTAGATATTTTCTACGTTTAGTTGCTACATCTCTAGAAATTTTTAGTCTCTAGATCTCTTGAGAAAGTCACAGTCAGAGTAAAGTTTATGAGACTGAGCGACTACTGTCAGATTAAGATCCTATGGGTGTCATGAAGTTGTGAGAAGAAATGAATATTTGAATAAAGTTACAGTGATTAAGAGACTTCTCTGTAGTCACTGAGTCTCTAGAAGGGTGAAGTCGGGCAATCTCTAGAAAAGGTTTGAAAAGTCAACAGGTTCTGGCGATTAAGAGACTCACAGTGTAGTCGCTAAGTCTCTTAATAAGGAAATAAGGAAATAAGACTTAGGAAAGACTATAGTTACCAGGTCTCAAGATAAATTTGATAAGTAATGAATGTTGCAGTGATTGTAAGATAAAATATAGTCACCGAGTCTCGGAATGTAGAAAATTAAAAGTAAAAGGACTTAAGTTGGACCGTTAGATTAAGATCTAACAGTAGTCGCTGAATCTCAAGGAGAAGTCAAGAAAGGCTAAAATATTCAGCAATGGAGTGACATACTATAGTTGCAAGATCTCAGAAACTATTGAAAAAGTGCCAAATCTTTCAGTGATAGTGATTGGCTGTGTAGTCGCTAGGTCGCCAAAAATCAAATTTGATTACCTGTCACTTTCTCATCTCACGGCTAGTGAATTGAAGTTCAGAGCCTACCCAGTAATGATGGAAATGACATAAATTATAGAGTTCAAAGTCTTGAAAGGGAAATTGCATTCAATTTTCCAAAATAAATACAACTAACTACTACTCATTCTAAAATTACCAAATATTTCAGAGAACCAGAGTTAAAAACATACAAGAGTTCTTGAGTTTTCTAATAGTCAGATAATTCATAGTTTTAGAAGCTTTAGAGGATTTTCACCAATTAGTCAAGATGAGTCAGCCTTCAACCAATAGAGCTTCTACTAGAAAGGGTTCCAAAGAAAAAGTGAAGAAATTTTCTCAGACAAGTTTCTCACTTTGTTGTCGGGATCGTCACAGAACAAAAAGGTTAGTGACAAATGCTTCATTGATGATTTGAGCAACTATAGAGATTCCAAAACACCTGATGTTTTTGAAATGCATCTGTTTAAATATTTTCATAGGAATGCTGATAGTGCAATGCCTATATCAAACCCTTGGACCTCATGGTTAGCCATGTTGATAGTCCAAGATGTCTTCCTAGATGTTGATTTATTAATTTCATTGGGAAATAGTTATGACCCCCTATCCAGAACAATAAGAATGAGTGGTGGCTCAGCTTTAGTAATTTTAGACAGGAATTATTTCATGAGGGCTTTCTATATCCACATCCCCATGGCCATGAAGATCAATTTATAGGCCCAGGCCAATAGGTACACCCAAGAATCCATCATTATATCCAAAGAGGTTCAAAACTATGTCCCATGAGCCAACATGAATTACATTGCACCAATGGCCAGGGCAGCCCCATACTTATACAAAGATTTGTGTTTATATGTGAAGTATATGGAATATGGACTATGTAGAGTGCTAGGGGTAGATGGTGGGACAGATAAGATTTCATCTGACATCCTGATGATGGTGTTGGATTCAAACAACCTTCATACAATCAAGGGATATGACTACATAGGGTATGTCATTGATAAAATGCATGAGCGACTGGAGGCAATAAGAAAGAAGGAAAATTCACCTAGGTTCATACATTTCTAACTTTTGATGCACCTCATCTTGTTCTACAACTACAACATCATGAACTTACAGGACCTTAGGCAACAAATAATGTGGAAATGATAGCCAAATCTGGTATAGTTTTGGATTAGGGAATGGAGTAACACTTCACCAGAATGTGACTTTTTGTGCTTTTTAGAATTGGATGGTACAACCAATTATGATCACCTTAAGAGTGAATCTCTGTAGGTTGCCAATAAAAGCCTTACAATTATTAAGGCCTCAACAATTCATTGACAAGTGGGCTAAAAGCCATATCTAGGGAGACTTCTATTATGAGAAGACATATACTGTGATAAGAGTCTATGGGTGCCCCCAGCCACCCCATGTTCTACATTCTTTTGTTCCCCCAAGAATTTCTTTTCTAGAAATTATTTGGCAGCTAATGCTAACTGACAAAGAGCATTTAGCCCCCCATAAAAAGGGTACATTTACCGCTAGACACTTTTGCATATGCAACTTTATGATTGGGAAGAATGCATTTGCCAAATTAAATGACTGGTTGGGCCAATTCCATAAGAATGTTGCAGTTTATAGGTATGTAGACACAGAGGGTTTCATCTTAATGGCTAGGAAATATTACACTCCTACCATTCCTATAAACAAAAGACATGAGGAGTGTTAAATGAGGAGGATGTCATCAGGAACATTATAGAGGATGATGAAGTGGAAAAGAGAGCCCAACAACTTACTGAGTTGTTCTCATTGGAGAAAAGAATAAAGCAGAAGGGATTTTCTTTTGAGGGTTTCTACCCTACATTGCCTTATCTACAAAGGCTAGATATGATGATGGGCAATTTCCATACATTGGTCAACTCAATTGAGGACCAAATAGATGACAAGGAAAGGGAAAAGGAGAAACACTCATAATCATATTATGAGGATAATGATGGAGGCTACCCAGTATATAGCCCTCCTACCATGGAAAAACTACCTCCTACTGACCAAGAAGGAGAAGAAAATATAATAATGGATTTAACAGAGCTTCCTAGCTCTCAAGATACTAGTGAGCCTCCTGTTAAGAGGCATAAAATGCAAATAGGAGAGTCTTGACAAGCATAGGTCCCTAAGAAGAAAGGAGACAGAGTAAAAGCTCTAATTCTAGGAAATAGAGCCTATGATCACCCAATTAGATAGAAGATCAAAGAAGATAAGAGAAAATAGAAGATGGTTACAGAAGAAGTTGAGTTTCCCTTGGCCTTAGGTAGAGATGAGAGGATGTTAGAACAAGAAGCTTTCTTGAAGGATGATAATTTCATCAAATCAGATAAATTCAAGAATTTCTTAGTATTGTTACAAGTAGTGGCTATTGTTGCACCAAAAGATCAACCTGTTAATGCCCGATACAACCACTAGACTAATAGAAGAGACATGAGGTGATTAATCCATGTCACAAATCCCAAGGGGAGCACTGACCATTTTGCCAACAATCTCCCCCTTAGTGTTACCTGAGGGGATTTGAACTTGTGACCAAGCTCTGATACCACTTGTTACAAGTAGTGGCTATTGTTGCACCAAAAGATTGACTTGTTCATGGCTGATACAACCACTAGACTTATAGAAGACACAAGAGGTGGTTAAGTCATGTCACGAATCTTGAGGGGAGTGCTAACCATTTTTCCAACAAGTATGGCACAAGCAACAAAAAGTTGCATCAAATATGAAGATCATAGAGGAAGGTCAAGTACCTGACGAGGCCATCCAAGCTTTGAAAGATTATAATCTTGAGTCAGAAGCCATCACCCTTGAGGAAACTAGGCAATTAGTAAAAGCTAGCAACATGTTGCTTGTACCTGGGTGGGATCTAGCTTCAACTTTTGTGATAGATCAAATCAGAAAGCAGGAGAATGTAAATTTGATTTTAGAGACCCAAGTGGGGGATTTAATAAAAGGGTTTGGATATAGCCCTAAGAATCAGGCATTAGCCATGTGGAGTTTATATCCTAAGGATCAAAAGCCCTCTCTTTTGAACATACAAGAGAAAATAGATGGGGATAAGATCATATGGTCTATCCACAACACATGAGACTTGGAGATTTCACAAGTGCTAACTCATTTTGCAAGATTAGATGAGGACAAGACAAAGAAGCTTTCAGAAAGACACCAAAATATTTTTAATGATTATATTGCACTTTTGGGAGATAGGGAGGTACACATAATAAAGAGAAAATAATTTAAAAAGTGTGTGGAGGATTTACAACTAAAAATCCTCAATATGCCTACAGTTACCTCTTAGCCACCTGAGCAGCCCCCACAATTAGAAAACCAAGGTATAGAGGAGAAAGAGGTAATAGGTGAATAGATCAGTATGGATCATAATGAGGTGGCATTGAATGCCTTTTTGAAGATTTTTCAACAAAGACTTGAGATGTTAAAAGAAAAAGCAGATGCAGTTCATACTGCTTACAATAAATTGCTTAAATTGCAAAATTAAGTAAACAATTTTATTTCCATTTTGAATACTTATCACATATCTTGGTTAGTAAGAGGACCACTATTTGAGAGATTGGAAACTATGCAATCTCTTAGGAATGATAACCTTGAATTTGTTTTTCAAGTAGGGGATGAGATTCAAAAGATAAGTATTGTTTCATCTTTCTTCAAAGGAAAAGCCAACCAAATAGAAAGTAGAATAATAATGTTTGGCTTTGATTTCAATAGATTTGTTCCTCAAATCAAGAATGAGGATGGAGAAATAAAGGGGTTAGATCAATGGAGGTTAGATTTTGATTCCTTACTGCCTAAGAAAGAGGCATTTGTCAATGAAAATAATGAATTAGATGTTGATAGATTCAATATAGTTTTAGATGAGGCTTTAAAGGATGAGATAGATTTCATAAAGTTCACTATAGATGTCAAGTAGGTAACTGATGCCAGGTGGGAGAGATAGAAAAAAAAACTCCAGTGCCTTCAAGAATTCTAGTGGCCAACAGAAGAACATGTATCTACTTGGGATATTCTGACAAAGCCCAAAAGGAATAAACCTGCAACAGATGACATTGAGGATTTAGAAGATGAGTGAGCTACAACAATGCACCTGACCTATGAGCACAAGGAGAAAAATTGATCATAAAGAGAATGATGTAAGTTAGCCAGTTAGGTGGTCATCATTCACATAACAACTTTCACAGTTACTCTAAATACTGGCAGACAAAGGTGCAGCTCAAATGGAGACTCAACACAAGAAGAAACAACTTCTGGCGCCATTTTCTCTCCTTATTCTGTTACATCTTAACTCTTTTTTAATATAGTGAAAATTCACTATTAGAGCCACCCGAAGCTTTTTGCATCCTTTTCTCAAGGATCCCAAGGTGGTCTCTCTATATATAGCCAACATTAACTCACGCCAAAAGGTGGTGAATTGCTTATTGTAATAGGAGCATATAGATTTGGTTTTTGATTCTCAGGAATCCATTTTTTCTGAATGTACTTATATAGGAAATTTATCAATAAGACATACTAAGTTTCCATGTATATCTTGTATTGTCTTTATGTGTGATTTTGATTTCTTTGTGTGTTTACATTTGTAAGGCATTTTAGATACATCTTTCTACAAGGTATCTATAGTGGGGTTGAAACTTGAGTTCCTTTGAAGGGAGAGGTAAATCTTGAGTGAGGTCTTTGAGATTTTATCTTTCATATATAAATTTAATAATCTAATTCATGCATAAGAGGGTAATCTACAAGGCATTTTATCTGGGGTTTGGGTGTGTTTGTTTTGAGAGGTCTACCGTAGATGTGCATTTATTGACTCTGATGCCCTAGGATTTGGCACTAGTCATTTTCTTTGTTTACATTGGTTTTCATCACCAATCAATTTAAAAACAATGATTTACTTTAATGTTGTGAGAGTTATGTGACTAGATCTATATCAGAAATACAAGTTACTATTGTGATTTTTAAAGAGTTCAATCTAAAAGGTAATACCCACCTGTAGTTAAAAGCTGAAAGAGAAGAAGGATTTTAAATCCTTATTACCTTAGTATTCACTATTGTTGATGAATTTGTTGGACTACTAAAGTTATAAATCAGAGTTTTTTGATTAAGTTTTGGTCATCTGCAATTTTGAGTACTAACAAAATTGGCCACTCTGCTGGGGATATTTCTTAAAATATTTTCTGCAATAAATTTTCTAACACTTCTGCTAATGGTTTATTGATGTATATAGAAGACTAGTTTATCAATCTATTCCCATAATTTTGTGGGTGGTGACTCTAAGCTCTATGTTACCAGTTGTTGGTAAAGCTTTTGTAAATTTCAAGATTATCTCATTAAAGTATCATGAGTAGGCCAAGAAATACTAGGTCTTATTATAGGGATCACCTAGAAGACAAAATAGGTGAAGAACTACATACACCAAGTAGAAAGCAATGGTCCAAGAGAGGAACAACTGGTAATGATTCCCCTAGACCAGTTTAGGATTATGCTCCAGTTCCCATCAAAAATGAAATCCCATCATTTTCAAAAAATCTTGAGTTCCTTAGAAGAATTAACCTAGAGTTAGTTAGTCCTCCTCAGAGAGATGAGTTTATAGACATTGGTTTCTTTCTTGCACAAGAGAATCTAGAGCAGATAGAGTATGCTTCTGCTATTGAAACTGAATCTACTGATTATGAGAAATTGCGAGAAGAAGTAATTTCTTTAAGGAAAAAGGATTGGGAACTATTTTTGGAAATTACTAAGAGACAAAAGGAGTGGGAACAAGAAATCTATGAGTTACTCATGGAAAATGAAAAATAGTGAGGTCCAAGCAAGGGATCTACGTCAAAAGTTTAAAGTTTTGGATAGTGAGTTGTTTGGTAATGTAAGGGCTATAGGACAACAGGTGCACTAGTACATTTTACCTAGTTTTTCTACCAAAATTTTTGACCATGAAATAAAAAGGTTTTGGTTGGTTGGATTATAGAAGGAAAACTTTCATTTTTTTTTAAAGTTATGCCCGTATTAGTCAAAATTTTGACCAATATTGTGTGAGTCAAAATTTTGATGAACTCGAGCATAACTTAAAAAAAAAGGGTTTCATTTCTCATTCATTATTACCATGATAAATTTTTTCAAGGGAATTGCAACACGCGAAACGCGAATTCAAAGATCTCTGAAACTCTTTATTACAAATCTGGGCTCGTTGCTTCACCTGGTTGAGCATCGTCAGCTTCATCCCAGGGTTTGTTTGGAAATGCAAATTAGAAGATTTCTAATCAGAAGATCTCTGAGACTCTTTTTTACAAATCTAGGCTCGTTGCTAGGTATGCGTCATGATTTTCCCTAGGCTCTGTTCTTCTGAAGGAGAACACAATAAAATATATCACATTTTTATGTCTTTTACCTATTCTTTTCATGGCTCGATGAGGGTTCCATTATATAATGTTATGGTCAAGGGTTTCTCTGCAATATTTTCACATTTCTCAACTTGAAGGCTTTCTACATTCTCTATTTTGTATTATTCTTCTTTAGGGTTTTCTATTATGCCAGTTTGTTGACATATTTAAACAATAACAACTTGATTGAGCATTGAAAATAAGGAGAAGCCATGAATGCTCTTTGAGATTTTTGGTCCTCCGTGTTAGAATGATATTTATTTATTTGGTTATAGTAAAGGGAGAAAAACTCTTGGCTCCCTCCTCCATCAAGCATGTGGCTTGTCACTCTACGTTATTTCCTTTTAAAGTTTATTACTATCACTATGTGAAGAGTACAAATATGTATTTGGTAACATTGAAGGATGAGAAAAATGGATTTAAGTAGTATTCCATATGGATACTAAACCTTATCTCGCTGAAAGCCTGGCACTACTTGGCCTCAATCTAAAACTAGAAGAGGGTGAATTTTGTCACTAGGCATCTAGTGGTACACTTCTTTTTATGGAGAAGGTATGAATATCAAGTGATAATACTATCCAATTTGAATAAAGTAGCTTAGGAAATCCTTGATATAAGATCACAAGAGCAAGGAAGAACTAGCTTCAACTTATGTGTCAATAATGTCTATTATTCTCAAATAGGAGCTTTGAAATCCTATGATATAAGATCACAAGAGAAAGGATGAGATTGCCTTCTGCTTATTTCAATAATATCTATTATTTTCAAATAGGAGCTTGGAAATCCTTCTTATAATCGAAGGATGAGATTGGCTTCAACCTATGTTAATAATATCTATTATTTGCTGCTCATTATTTTCTTCATTGGTGTTTCATTTTTGCAATTAAATGAAGATTGACCTATTACTATGCTTAATGCTTAAGAATTGATGATTTTATAAGATTAAATGCATGAAAATACCAGGGATGTATCAATAACCTAATAGCTCAAGTACTTATAATCAGTATGCCTAACAAACAAAGACTTAGTAGTAAAAGCATAAGGTTGCACATCCACATCCACATTTGTTTGCATGATTAAACTGTGTAATTTACTGGATACCCAATCAACATTATCATTTTCTTCTTTTATTCATTCATTTGGAGTTATATTTAGAGGTAGATATTTGTTGTTGATTTCATGCTTATCTGTTACATATGCTATTTACTGTAGAAAAATAGAATCATTCATGAATTTAGAAAGAAAGAAGAAGATTTGCTAACTAATTCTGAGGATTAATATAAAACAGATTTCTATAACAAGGCTTCAGAATAATATAGACTAATGTAAAACATATTTCCATAAAAAGACTTTATAATAATAAATTTTATATCAGATGTGGATGTGGATGTGCAACTTGTATAATTCATTATCATCTTTATTATTTTTTGTAGAAAATACATCTAAAGCACTAGTAGAAGCACCATCAGGTCTATTTGGAAATTGAAATTCAGAACCAAAGCCTTGAGATTGTTGTAGTGTTTGTGAAAAGGCTTGATACTTCTAAATATCAACATCACTTACACTTCTTCAGGTATATTTCATCGAATTTTCAAAATGAGTAGCCTTTATTTCAACTACCTCATCACTATCATCCTCATCCATTGCCTTGGGGTTCTCACTTCTTTTTCTTTCATGTTCAATATCCTGTAAAAGTGCAGAGGAAAGAGAACATTGAGAATTATCTTTAGATCATGTTTGAGTTCCTACACCACCACTTTGAAGTTGATAGTCATTGTGTTTCTTTATATTAGAGATTACTTATTGTGATCCTTTGTGCTTGTTTTCATGTACTAATGATGAAAATATAAGCCTTGTTAACTTTCAAAACATGAAAACATCAAACCTGTTCTTTGAGGGCTCAATGTCAAAGATGCCTTTTATGTTGTGTTTAATGACAATGCTTGTCATTTGTTGTTTTAGTTTTCCTTATTTTGAAACATTGCATTTTTTTACTTCATGATATTGTAAAATACTATTTTGATCACTACAGCTATGTATTGAAGCACCTTGCTATCCTATACTTTGGAATGCTTTAATACATTGATGACTATTTGGAAAGTATTTGGTGGCACTAAAATACAAATCATTTGTGTCACTATTTCTTTTCTCTATGATTGATTATAAATATCATGGTGTTTTATGGCACTTTCATTAATTGTATCATGGTCGTGCTCTACTATTGTACTTAACCTTTAACATATCTCCAATGATTACAATGACTTGCACATGCTTGTACCTTATGATTGTTCCATCTTCTTTTTGTGATTGGTTCTAATATAAGGCATGATATGTCAATGTCTTCTTATTGTATTTATTCTATTAGGACTTCAAACTGAGTGACATTTCCTTTTCACATGAGCATAGAATTCAAAATTGCCTCTATAGAAGAAATTGTTCATTGATAGTAGATAGATGTGTTTTTCCCTATGATCTCATGATAATGGCCATATTCAATAACTCTATAACATGATGGTTGTTCCTTTTAAGAGAGATGGTTGTTACATTATTCTAAAAACTACACTTTGTTGTCCTTTTGACATGATAGCATTATATATCAGAAACTTTGAGGTTCTTTTACCTTTTGTATGTCATGGCTTCACCTCTATGTAGCTAAATCTCACTCTGAAAATGATCTTCTTTTAGGAAATAATGAAAATCCTCTATGAGTTCATACTTATTGTGACTTCCCATTACGCACTATCATTGCTTGTACACTGTATTTTTCCAATACTTTTAAATTGTTACTATCTTTGAAAATTAATGCCATATGTTGCTTACATTTGATTCAATTTCCATATTAATTACTCTCTTCAGTTGTATTAGGAACTTCTGCCTTAAGCATGTGTGATGAAAACTTAGACATAGATGGGCATTAATGCATTAATGCTTAATTGAATGCCTTAATGCAACTACCAGAGAAAGGCCATCTGGAAGCTTTAGAGGAAATAATTTGTACTAGGTATGGAATCACCTCCACTAAAATGCCAAATTATGATGTGTTATTATCTTCAATTGCAAGTTTCTTTTGCAAAAATATATTGTATATCTTTACAGACTAGACAATGTGACTATACAACTCCATAATATATTCTATATAATCTCTAATTTAGTAGTCTAGTGAGGAGATTTTTGTAACTCCCAAAATAATAATAACCCCCAAAATACTTATCCTTTTGAATATTTCATGGTTTAGTGAGCATGATTTGTGTGTGTATTTGTAAATCTTGTATAATCTTATAATATATATATATATATTTTTATTATATACAAGATACTACTAATGTTTGTATGTTTACATTTTGTATATTTATAGCCTGTGAAGAAAGTCCACACTGAGAAATATGAACCCATAACAAAATAACGAGACACTTGCTAGATTATGGTCTCAGTTCCAAAGAAAAGACGTTGAAAAATGTTATTGTTCTTCCAAAAAGTGTAAGGGCTTAAAGAATTGTAGAATTCTAATCAAACAACCCAGAGTCATTGTAGGAAATATGGTCACATTGAAGGGGGGCATGATTTTCGTCAATTGGTGAATGTGGATTTCCAATTGGAGGAACATGGAGGTGTGAATATCCAAGCCAATGATAATGCTCCCATGGAAGAAGATGATCCTATGGCAGAGAATACAATTGAAGATGATGGTATTGGTGTAGTTGATAATGTGCCAAAGGACATGATTGAAGAAGGTATTGGCATAGCTGATCAAGATGATCATGATGATGGTACTAGCACATCTGATAATGATGATGAAGATGGTCTTGATATAGCTATAATTGAGAAGGCATACGAGCCCCTATACCAAGGCTCCCAAACAGCTCTTCTCTCCACTATAGTGTTGTTGGTGAACTTCAAGGTTATGAATGGTTTATCCAATGTAGCAATGTCACGTATGCTAAGGTATGCCATTTTTGTCATCTTCAATGTTCGCATACCATTATGATTCATTATATTAACAATTCATATTTGTTTTTGTAGGTTGATAGGTGAGTTTTTCTTACCACCATCAAACATTTTGCCTCATTCATACCAAGAATTATCTACCATTATGAATCAAATTGGAATGCAGTATCAGAAAATACATGCATGTCCCAATGATCACATTATATATCATAAACAGCATGAATTTGCAATAGAATGTCCTATTTGTCATACTAGTAGATATCAGTCAGATCGAATAACAAAAAAGGTTCCTCACAAGAGTCTATGGTACATTCCCCTTATTCCACGTCTTCAATGATTATTCAAGTGCACTAGCTTGGCACAATTTATGGATTACCATGCATGCAATAGAAGTCAAGATGACATTATGTGAATGCCTACGAATGGTTCTACATTTAAAGACATAGAAATAACATGGCCACACTTTAAAGAAGGGCCTCGTAATCTCAAGATTTTAGTGGCAGCAGATGGTGTCAATCCATTTGGAGATATGAGATCTACTTACTCAGTGTGGCCTATTTTTGTTATTAACAATAACATTCCTCCCTTGATGTCCATAAAGAGGGAGCACATAATGTTTTCAATTATTGTACCAGGTATTTTTTCATTTAATAGTTATGTAAATTAATTTATAAATACCGCATCAAGATGGTCATAATAATTATGTAATGTTTTTGTTCATTCAACTAGGTAAGTACCAAGTTAAAGATATGAATGTGTATACTGAGCCCCTTATTGACGAGTTTTTGATTTTATGGAATGGGATCACTATGTATGACATCTCTAGACCAATAGCACAAAGAAAATTTTAATTCCATGTAATGCTTGTATGGACAATACATGATGCCCCTGGGCTAACTCATTTTTGCGGTATGTTATATATTCATGTTAAGGTCACATATTTTTGGTATGTTATAGTGCTTACACATTTATTTTGTATGTTTAAGTTGCACATGATAATTGTACATGATCCAATTGTACAATATCTTTTAGGTCTTCAAACAAAGGGTAAATTTGCATGTCCAGTTCGTGGCTCAAAGATGAAATCTCATCATTTAGGAAGTTTAGGAAAGTAGGTGTTCGATGAGTTTAGGCACTTTCTCCACAATAATCATAAGTATCAAACTATTGAAAAACATATTTTTAATGGGAAAGGAGAGATGACATCAAGGCCACGAAGAATGACACCTCATCTATGGAATTTGGAATATGATAGACTAAATCGCCAAGGTAATGTCATTCCATCTGATGATTTTTGTTTGAAATTTAGATTTTGATATTGTCTTTTATTTACTAATGATGTTATTGATTCTCGTGAAGGTCATCAAGGCATAAATGACCAACTTCCTAGAGGAATAAAAAGTTATCCTAGTCAATTTAGTAGGTTGTCGTACTAAAAGGATCTCCCAATCATGCATTTTTTTGATCCTCTGCATATTATAAAGAATGTAATAGAGACACTATGGAAAATATTGGATGGAAGGTGCGACAAAGAAAAAATGGCCAAAATTTGTAATGACATTCATGAATCCAATCATGCACTGAAAAATTTCATTGAATCAAATAGTAATGGAGACTGCATAAAAATGAGTGCCCTTCCTTGGTTATTAACTGAGCAGCAAAGTGATGCATTAAAAGAAGTCATAAAAAAATAAAATTTCCAATAGGATTTACTGCAAATATAAGCAGTTTTGTATCAAAGAAAGGTGACTTTGGGCTAGGGTTGAAAACACATGATTGACATACCTTCGTCAAGGTAAGTCATGTTCTCTATTTACAGTATATTTGTAAAATTTCATGTACTTTTTATTGTATTATTTTACAATATATTGAAAAGATCATTTTTTAATCATTGTAGTACATCCTACCTCTATCCCTCCCAGACCAGTTTGACAACAGTGTTAAACAAGTTATATACAATCTTGGAGAAGTCATGAGGTTATAAGTGTTATTATATTTATGACTTGCTTTACTTTTTATGTAATTTATTGTATATTTTTATCTAAAATCTTGTTTATATGTTCTTGTGAGCTGAATCTCTTTCAGGTGGTTATCATCTAAAGAAATTGAAAAAAAAGATATAAAATATTGGAAGAGAAAAATTCCCTAGCTTATATGTGAAATGAAAAAGGGTCTACCTCCAACTTTTTTCAATGCTCAAGAAAACTACCTCATACATCTAGTTGAGGAGATTGAATTGTGTGGACCTATACAAACTAGGTCAATGTGGATGGTTGAGAGACACTTGAAATTTAGGAAGGGCTTGGTTTGACAAAGAGAACGTCCCAAGGGTTCTATGGTGGAGAGATATATGGTATACTAGACCATGGTGTATATTAGTAAATATCTTCCCAAGTTTGCAACAAATATCCATGTAGATCGCATTTGGGATCTCAACTTTATTAACAAATTTGAAGGGGAGTACTTGATGGAGAAAGGTAGATTGAGGAAAGTGAAAGGTAATTATATGATGTTATTGTAGTTTATTAATTCAATGTAAGTGGGATGCACTACATTTGTATATTGCAAACAATCTTAGTACAGTATAATGTGATGGAAGAAGAAGATACTGAAGAATCAGAAGATGAAGTAAATGATGATCATAGATGACTATTACACAATGAAGAAGAAGAAGAAGAAGAAAATGATGATGAGTCCGGTGATGCTGATGATGGTCATGAAGATGATTGTCATGATGATGATAGTCATGATGATGGTGATGATGATGATGATGATGATGATGATGATAGTAGTCATGATGATGATGATGATGATGATGATAGTCATGATGATGACATAGATGAGGAGGATGATGAATAACATGATCAATGAAATGTATGTCAAGGTATGATAAATGCCACATATGAGGTATTGATTTATTAATAGAAATTTGAATTAAGTTATTATGTGTTGAACTCTATAGTCATGGAGTATATTTTGCATCATGTAAATTTTGTCTTCTATGTATTTTTTAGCTTACATATCATGTAATTTTTAGCTAATTTAAGATAAATGATTTACATATGCAAGAAATTTAATGCCTTTGACATGGATCGACATATATAATTTATTATTTATTTCCTTCTCTTTAGTCAGCAAAATATATAGATCCTACTATGACTCTCATTTCATGGATTGTAGGTATCACCAAATAGGTATTTGTCTGATCTATCTTCCTCAAGTAAGGAAAATGCAGAAATAGAAGACAAAAGTGAGACATCTAGTAGGTCTAAAATAGGGAGATCAACTAGAGGTCAAAAGATTAGAAGAAAATTTGATAAACAAATGCAATTTTTCCTTGCTGAGGGGGGATCATGTTCTTATGATAATGAGACCAAAGGCAACATGAAGGTTCCCTTAAGGTACACACATCTTCAGAAAGAATGGGTACCCAAGGAACTACCTCCAGTTAATACTAATTTTTCTATTAACGAAAGGATATATCGCATAGCTCCATCTTCATTACATGGTTTGGGCTTATTTTCTATGGATGACATAAAGGGCAGTTATAATCAAGTTGTTGAATTGATGGATTATGTAGGACCTTGTTACAATTACAAGAATTCGATGTGGATTATGCAATATAAAAAAAGTATGTGTAGGTGTGCATTGTCAGCAAATTATAAACAATGTAAAGAAAATGATCAAACTAAAAGCCTTGCTATGTATATTGATGGAAGGCCAAAAGAAAAAGGGAATATTGTAGGTTTTATAAATCTTTCTCGACCTATGTCAACTAATAAGTGGCCGAATTGTATATTTGAGGCATGCGAGGTAAATCATGTATTTGTATGTGCGATAAAATCAATAAATGCAGGGGAAGAGCTTCTAATAGATTACAATTTGAATAGTGTAGATATAAAAAAAATTCCCTATCATGGGACTGGTAAGTATAACATTTAAACCAATTTCCTCCAATTAATATTGACTCCAATCACTTTTGATTGCTAAGAATTACTAATCTTTGTCATAGGGAGACATGGATATTCCACCTCAAGATACAGGCAGGGATGTTCCTCATAGTACACTTTCTTCAGCAAAGGTAAACCTTAATTAGTGTAATTCTAAAAATTATATAGAAAAAAATGTCATATTATTATGTTCTTTTCTTTATGGCTTTGGAGTTATTTTGATAGAATTTTACTGATATTGAAGTCACAACTTGATACTTATTGATAGAGAAAAGTAAAAGAGGTAGCAGATCTATTTCGATCTGAAGTTGACGTGGCATTTAGAGATGACATAGAATCTAAATCTAACCATGTATTCATGGCTACTCAAATAAAAACTAAATATGGTAATGAAATTCTTAACCTTCTAATGGAAGCAAATGAAACTAAGGAGTCAAAGGAACTTGAAGAAGAATTGACATGTAGAGTCAATTCTATTGATGTAAGCAGTAATTAATCTTAAGTAATAATTAAATTTCAATAGATGTTTATATTTTATACTATCTTATGGATCATGATCTAAAATATGATGGGTTCTTCTTACATAATTTTTTGACACATGTGAAACATCATCAACATGGTGAGGGTTGTAGCACCGCACAACCTTCATGTAAATAATCCTTAAACCTTTAACCATTGATTTAACCTTTGTATGCATTATTGACTCAACTTATGTTTGGGATGCTTCTAGTACCCCATTTAATCATTATCCATTGCAAATGTCTTTGCTAACAATGTATTCTATAGCTCATGATGAAGTGCAAACACCTCCTTTGGTTAACACTCCACATTCGACAGCTGCATTGTCTGCAACAAGGTTCTTGTAGACATCTTCCTCTGTACCATCTACAACTAGTAAAACCTTATTTTTCTATATTTTGTTATGTGCTAATCATGAA
This sequence comes from Chamaecyparis obtusa, assembly GCA_027943335.1. Lineage (NCBI taxonomy): Eukaryota > Viridiplantae > Streptophyta > Pinopsida > Cupressales > Cupressaceae > Chamaecyparis > Chamaecyparis obtusa. Next base: position 3,210,501 of record BSBK01002879.1, on the reverse strand, counting down.
TTAATTATTTTTCTTGTGTGAGTTTTATACACTGTATGGACCTATTTTGTGTACTAATAGATACACCTACACCTAGTATAAGAATAGATTAGACTAGTACTAGTGAAGATCAACCATTTTCTGGATCAACTTGTGTTACTAGTACTGGTTCATTTGCGGGGACATTGTTGATGAACAAGAACAATACGGTTCCATTAAAAGTACCAAAGCTTCCAGGTGCTCTAAAATTGTTATTATTTACAATGTAATTGTAGTTTACTTATACATAACTCATTTTGGACTAATAATCCCATGCTATTTTTGTAGGAAATGATGTTTATTATGATCATCTTTTTGAAATGACATTGAAGCTATTTGGGCCCACCATACGTAAAAGGTATGTAGCTTCATAATATTGGTACAATATTTTTCTTATCTTCCATTTATTGTACTATATTAAAGTTATGATATCTAACAATTGGTTTTTTTCAAAAAAGGTGGAATGATCAGGATGCTGACTTAAAAAATTAGCTCATTAAATCTTTAGAGGACCTCTTTGGAATTAAAAGTTTTGACAGAGGCAAGATTCTTACAAGAGAAGCCAAACATCTAAAAACTGTGAGGGACCAATATAGAAGGGCTCTAAAGGATAACCCAAAGTACGAGAATCCTCCTATGATTCCACCAATGGAGTGGAATGAAATAATGGAAGATGAAAAAGAGAAAAGGATAAAGGGTAGTGGAATTCAACTAGAAGATGGCAAAAGAAGTTATGCCATGATAGTATTAAGTAGAATGTAATCATGCACTAATTAGTGATCTTTGTAAATATATAATCTAACATGTTTCAAACTTTTCATAGACTGCAAGACACATCAAAAGCCACACAAGCGAGATTAACAAAGGTTGGCCAAGACCAACTTGGCTCTATTGGCTATATGAAACTTCACTCTTGACTTGTAAGTAGCAGCATTGGAATTTTATATCAAATTTTTATATATAAGGTTGCAAACAATTCTATTTAATCAAATCATACATGTAAAGTGATGATATTAAACAAAAAATACAGGGCACCGAATTCAATGTAGAGCCCATGGATGAAGACAAGAGAATAGCCTTGAAGGAAGGCTATGCACTCATGGTTGCACGCCTATTCCAAGAATCCCAAAGCCATAACGAAGAATCTGCTGCACCAGATGAGACATAGGTAAATTGGTCAAATGAAAAGTAAATCAAATTGAATAGTTAATTTTGAACATAAATTGACTATTTCATGATAACAATGTGCATGACATTTCACTATAGCCTTCAAATCCTACGACAGAACCTAGGTGTGACGAAGGCCATGATGTGCATCATAGTGTTGCAGGTATTAATTTTCTATTGGAAATAAATTACATAATTGATGCAAGAGCATCCTGGGTGTAAGAGCAATCTTGCATCACCCAAAAATATTTCTATTTTCTTTTCAATAAGGGCTATCTTGTGCAAAGTTGCTATTTCTGGAAAGTTACTATTTTTAGTAATTTTTCGTTCATGCTCAGAATGGTCTAATTTCTTCCCTGGAGGTTCATTTTGGTTATATCAGTCTACCAGTAAAGTTTCATTCCCAGATCAAGTGTAGATTGGAAGATATTGAAGATCTTTGGTATTGGCAGCAGGGTTCAAAAACTTTGAACTAAGTTTTGAAGGCTTTAGAGGCCCCAGATGAGGTCAAAATTTGGGCTGATTGAAGCTTGATTAATTCAAGTGTTGTAGAGCGCTTCATGGCATTTCTAAAATGGGGTCATAATAGTCAATCAGAGCAACGGGTGATGACTTATGGTCTTCGAAAGTTGGGTCACCTGAATTGGCAGAAAATAATTTTCCTTCAAAATTTATGTTCAGGTTTCAAAAGTTGTTTTGAGCTGACTATGATGTAATAAAATGTAAAATAAAATAATTCTAAGTTTGGTCAGCCTTATTGGCTAAAATTCTGGAACCTACCAAGGCGGTGGAAAATTACCTATATAAGGAAGGCTGTATTATTGTCTTAGGCAGTTTAGAGTAGTTCTGGGGTAGTAAGTCTGGGTATTGATTCGAGGCTTTGGCCTACAAAATATTGTAAGGGAAATGCCCATGTGGCTTTGCATGTAATAATTCTAAAATTTGGAATTCCACAATTGTGGAGATAATAAGAAGTTAATTTTTGTTCTTGCAATTTGTTGTTGTTTCTCTATATCTGTTGTGTGTTTGTGATATTAAGGGGAGCACCCTCATCAAGTGGTATCAGAGTGGGAGTTCTTGAGTGTGTAAATAGATCACCGAATGTGAGGTAGTTTGCACCAGGACCATGGTTTAGAGTTTCCGTGTAAATAGATCACTGATTGTGAGATAGTTTGCACCAGGACCGTGGTTAGGGTTTCAACAAGCAACGTGAGAATGCCTCCACAAAGAGAACAAGGTGGAAGAGCTAGTGTTGTGACACCTAAGGTTAGAGAGCTCCAGAGACAAATGTGAGCATTGCAAGAGAAGATTCGTAGAGGAATGAATCTTCATGTAAGAGAAGAAAGTGATGATGAAGCGGAAGAAAATTTTGATCAAGAAAAAGAAGGTGAACTTCCAAACCTAGAAGATGAAAGGCTTTTTTGAGCCCTTTCAAAGATCGGGAAGAGACCTAAGATCGAGGTTCCTACATTTTTAGGGAATCTTAACCCAGAAGAATTGATCGACTGGATCAATGAATGTGAAGAATATTTTGAGTATGAGGATGTTGAGGATCCTGATAGGGTCAAATTTGCGAAGGCAAGACTAAAAGGTCATGCAAAGATCTAGTGGCAAGAGGTTTAGTTGGAGAGAAATAGAAGAGGGAAAGATAAAATCACAAGATGGGATTGAATGGTGGACAAATTGAAGCAACAATTCATTCTCGTTGATTATGAGCTAGATCTACTGAAGAAAATGCAAAGTTTGAAGCAAGCAGGAAGATTTGTTCAGGAGTATACAGAGGAGTTCTATTGAATCCTCATCAGAACAGGCCATGCAGAAGCTGATAAGGAGAAAGTTGACCATTACCTTAATGGGTTAAGGCCAAGCATTCAGGAAGAGTTGAGTCTGGTTTGAATGAACAGTATTGAAGAGGCATATCAGTTTTCCCTAAAAGTAGAAGAAAAGCTTAACAAGAAATTTGAGAACAAACAAAGTGGAAGAGGTCATGGTGGAAGATCTAGTGGATGGTCATATGGAGGCCGAAATGAAGATTCGAAAAAGAAGGATGAAGCCAGTAGCAGTCAGAACCAAAGGGGAAACAATTTCAATCATTTCTAGGATCAAATTAATAGAGATCAGAGAGGAAGAGGAAGAGGACAAGGATTTGGAATAGGAGGCTTCCGTGGAACATGTTTTCATTGGGGAGAAGAAGGTCATAGGGCATTTGAATGTCCTCAGCATCAAGGAAGGACACATAGGAGAAATGAAGGCCAGGCTAGAGTTTCACATGTAGATGAAGATGCTAGATCCTCACATTCTGAAGATGCTGAAAGAGGGGAAACACTGATTAACATAAGAGTTCTATTGAGTAGTGAAAATGAACTAGAACAAAGGAGGAGCCTATTTCACACCAGGTGCAAGTGTGAGGGTAAGTGTTGTGATGTGATTATTGATAGTGGTAGCACTGATAATATGGTGTCAGAAGAGATGGTGACAAAATTAAAGCTCAAGAGGTAGAAACACCCACATCCATATCGGATTGCTTGGGTATAGGATGATCACAAGGTCATGGTCAGTGAACAGTGTATAGTGAAGTTCAAGATTGGTGGGTACCAAGATGAGGTACTATGTGATATCATCCCTATGGATGCATGTCATATGTTATTGGGTAGACCTTGGCAGTTTGACAGATGTGTTGTACATGATGGTCGTGCGAATACCTATTCCCTGACAAAGTATGGAGTGTGGCATAAGCTAAAGCCATTGAGGGAAACAAGAGAAAAGGTATGTGGTAACGTAAGAATAACTTTTGTTGATGGAAGAAAGTTCCTAAATGGTATGAGGCATGAACATATGTGTTTTGCTTTAATTCCAAAAGTTGGTAAAGAAGAAGTGGAAGATGCAGGTTTGCTAAATGAGTTTCAGGACATTGTGTCTGATAATGTGCCTGATGGATTACCACTAGTGAGGAAGATCAGTCATAAAATGGATTTGATCCTAGGAGCCAGTTTGCCTAATAAGGTAGCACATGGAATGACACCTATAGAAAGTGAAGAGTTGAACAGGCAAGTGAATGAATTATTGCAGAAAGGGTTGATTCGAGAGAGTTTGAGTCCATGTGATGTACCTACTATACTAGCACCAAAGAAAAATGGTGAATGGATGATGTGTATAGATTCCAGAGCTATAAACAAGATCACAATCAAGTATAAGTTTCCATTGCCACGGATGGATGATATTATGGACTATTTGAGTGGAGCTATGTATTTCTCCAAGGTAGATCTAAAGAGTGGATATCATCAGATTTAGATTAGAGAAGGAGATGAGTGGAAGACTGCCTTCAAGACAAGAGGACTGTATGAATGGTTAGTCATGCCTTTTGGGCTAACCAATGCACCTAGCACTTTCATATGGCTCATGAACGAGGTTCTGAAGGAGTTTCTGGGTAAGTTTGTCATTGTTTACCTAGATGATATTTTGATCTTTAGTAAGACATTGGAGGATCATATGATGCATATTCGTATGGTATTTGAGAAGTTGAGAGAAGAGAAATTGTTGATTAATTTGAAGAAGTGTAGTTTTGTGAAGAAGGAGTTAGTGTATTTAGGATTTTTAGTTTCAGCAGAAGGTCTAAAAATGGACCCAGAGAAGGTAGAAGCTATCCTTGAATGGCCTACTCCAAGGAGTGCTACTGAGGTAAGATCTTTTCATGGTCTAGCTAGATTTTATAGAAAGTTTATTAAAAATTTTAGCAGTATTTGTGGACCCTTGACTGAAACAATGAGAGGGGATAGAAAAGAGTTTAAATGGACTAATGGGGTAGATAAGAGTTTTAAACTATTGAAATAGAAAGTTACAGAACAACCAATTTTAGCACTTCTAGATTTTAATAAGGTGTTTCAAGTAGATTGTGATGCTAGTGATATTGCAATAGGAGCTGTTATGAGCCAAGAAGGTAAACCTGTTGCTTATTTCAGTGAGAAGTTAAATGATGCCAAGAGAAAGTATTCTATTTATGATCAGAAATTTTATGCTATAGTTTAGGAATTGAAGAAGTGGAGACACTATCTGCTTCCTAAGGAGTTTGTTTTGTATGCTAATCATCAAGCTTTGCAATATTTGAATAGTCAAGGAAATTTGAATCAAAGCCATTTGAAATGGGTTGATTTTTTGCAGAGTTATACATTTGTTTTGAAACACAGGAGTGGGAAGTCTAACAAGGTTGCAGATGCGCTTAATAGAAGGCAATTTTTGCTGACATAGATGCAGATTGAGGTGGTTGGGTTCAATGAACTCAAGAATTTGTATCCAGAAGATCCTAATTTTGGGGAAGCTTGGAAAGCTTGTAAAGAACTTGTTACTCTAGACATGACAAAGTGGTTGGATTTCATCATCCAAGATAGTATGCTATTTAGAGGGAGCTAGTTGTGCATTCCACGAAGTTCTATGAGGGAGAATCTCATCAAGGAGAAGCATAGCAGAGGATTGGCTGGACATTTTGGTCATGACAAAACCCTTGCCTTGGTTAGTGAGAATTATTATTGGCCATAGTTGTAGCAAGATGTCAAGAAGTTTGTACAGAGTTGTAGAGTATGCCAGATGGCAAAAGGAGTGAAGAAGAATACAGGTTTGTATCAACCATTACCTATACCAGAGAAGCCATGGAAGGATATCAGTATGGACTTTGTTCTTGGTTTACCGAGGACACAACGGGGACATGATTCAATTTTTGTGGTAGTTGATAGATTTTCAAAGATGACACATTTCATTCCCTGTAAGAACACTAATGATGATGTTCATGTAGTAGAATTGTTTTTCAAAGAGGTGGTGAGACTACATGGTCTACCAAAGAGCATAGTTTTAGATCACAACACTAAGTTTTTTGGATATTTCTGGCGCACATTGTGGAAGAAGTTGAAGGTAAATTTGAAGTTTAGTTCATCACATCATCCACAGACTGATGGACAGACAAAGGTGGTCAATAGGAGTTTGGGAAATTTGTTGAGATGTTTGGTTGGAGATAAGCCAACAGGATGGGATATGATTTTACCACAGGCAAAATTTGCATACAATAATTCTATCAATAGGAGCATTGGTAAATCACCATTCTAGATTGTATACGGGAACAGTCCCAGAAATGCATTAGAGTTGAGGAAGATAGATAAGGGAGAGATAAGTAGTGCTGAAGCTAAGGATTTCACAGAATACTTGAAGAACATCCATGAGGAGGTGAGGAAGTACATTACCAAGATGAATGTGCAGTATAAGGCTAAGGCCGATGAGAAAATGAGGTATAAGGAATTTCAGGTTGGAGATGAAGTCATGGTTCATTTTCGGAAGGAAAGATTTCCAGTTGGTACATATAACAAGTTGAAAATGAAGAAATTTGGACCATGTAAGATACTAAAGAAACATGATTCAGGAAATGCATATGAGGTAGAATTGCCTACTAAGATGAATATTTCACCAGTGTTTAACATTTCAGATTTGACAGAGTATCATGAAGGAGGTGTTGAAGATGAGATCACAGCAGCACAGTGGAGTATTCCAACAACTAGTTTAGATACTAAGGAGATTGAGGACATACTAGATAGTCGTGTTGGTAGAAGCACAAGGAACAAAACATATGAAGAATATTTGGTCAAGTGGAAAGGATGACCTATTGAGGATTCATCATGGTTGTCAAGGGAGGAGGTTAGCCATCTTAGTTTTCCTCTTAAGACCTGAGTCGTGACAGGGTCACTTCTCAAATTACCTTGGGTGTCTAATGTAGGAGCATCCTGGGTGTAAGAGCAATCTTGCATCACCCACAAATATTTCTATTTTCTTTTCAATAAGGGCTATCTTGTACAGAGCTGCTATTTCTGGAAAGTTACTATTTTTAGTAATTTTTTGTTCATGCTCAGAATGGTCTGATTTCTTCCCTGGAGGTTCATTTTGGTTATATCAATCTACCAGTAAAGTTTCATTGCTAGATCAAGTGTAGATTGGAAGATATTGAAGATCTTCGGTATTGGCAGCAGGGTTCAGAAACTTTGAACTTAGTTTTGAAGGCTTTAGAGGCCCTAGATGAGGTCAAAATTTGGGCTGAATGAAGCTTGCTTGATTCAAGTGTTGTAGAGCTCTTCATGGAATTTCTAAAATGGGGTCATAATAGTCAATCAGAGCAATGGGTGATGACTTATGGTATTCGGAAGTCGGGTCACCTGAATTGGTAGAAAATGATTTTCCTTCAAAATTTATGTTTGGGTTTCAAAAGTTGTTTTGAGCTGACTATGATGTAATAAAATGTAAAATAAAATAATTCTAAGTTTGGTCGGCCTTATTGGCTAAAATTCTGGAACCTTCCTAGGCGGTGGAAAATTGCCTATATAAGGAAGACTGTATTATTGTCTTAGGCAGTTTAGAGTAGTTTTGGGGTAGTAAGTCTGGGTATTGATTCGAGGCTTTGGGCTACAGAATATTGTAAGGGAAATGCCCATGTGGCTTTGCATGTAATAATTCTAAAATTTGGAATTCCACAATTGTGGAGATAATAAGAAGACAATTTCTGTTCTTGCAATTTGTTGTTGTTTCTCTATATCTGTTGTGTGTTTGTGATATTAAGGGGAGCACCCTCATCAATAATTATTAATAGGATTTAACATCTTTAATTGCAATTGGCTGTGTAACCTTTTTTTGAATATTTTAGAGCATGTTGAGCATGTTGAGGTGGTGAAAGATAAAAAATGTTATTGTACATAATTATGTGGCATTTTCAGGTAAAGAAAAATGCATGTTATGTTCTACTAGTTAATGAAATACATGTAACAGTAAAAAAAAGTATGCGAATTTAACCCATTTACTTGTTATTGTAGAAAACCCCTCTTTAGTGCAGCAACGTCGTCCTCTTGAGACATGAGGAAGCATCATAATTTGAGATCACAACCACAAGAGGAGGAAGATAATATTGATGCTCCTGTTAACCTTTACCTAAATAAGAAATCTAAGAAAAACCTAAAAAAGAAATGATTTCTTTAATATGCTCTTTGATAAAACTTGTTTGATTAACTTTGTTGGATAATGAAAGAACGTTGTTTTAAGTAATTATATATGAATGTTGTGTATTAATATTGAATTATATGTCATGTTAATGAATATTGTTATGTGTTAATGAATTCTTGATTAGTGTTGCGTATTAATGAATGTCATATAATATTAATGAATGTTATGTGATTGTATTGATTGAATGTTATAGTTCATAAATGGATGAATGAAGTGTGTAATTAGATGTTAATGAAGAATTTAGATTGATGTTAGGGGGAGGGGGGGTGAGGCCAGATGAGCTTCCACCTTCACGTGGTTGGCCTTGTTAAGTAGAGAATATTAAAGTATTCGTGAAACCAAGTGAAGCTCAAACTAACAGACCTTCATTATTTAATCAATTTCATTCATTCTAGGTCTTTGCTCATAAGTGCATTTTGAATGTGTCATTGTCAGGCAACTATCAAATAAAAAACTAGAAGGCCCAATAGTCAACTTCTCATTGTCATATTTTGGCATGATTTAGCTTCATTTTGTGTAAGTATTCTCATATTGAATGCGTCAACCTCTCTTGGCCTAATGTGGATTATTTCATTGGTTTGTGTTTTTGAGTAGGTGAAGTGTTAAATCAGATATCAGTTGGATCTATAAGTAGCATAGATATTCTATAGCTAATAGCCTAATACACCCATGTGAATAAATTTACTTGTTGTCCCCTTAGGATTTACTTAAGAAAACAATCCTTATGTGCTAAAAAATTAGTTGTTTTAGTGTTGCAATTGTAGATGATTGTATGCATGAATTCAATGACAAGAACTGAACATTTAGGCTCTATGATAATGCTTGTCATCCTTATATGGCAAGCAAATGAATCAAAGAAGGAAGCTTTCAGGAAATATTTGGAGTCAAGTGGCGTGCTTGATACCCTCACAAAAGGTCTGCGACAGTTCTTCTTATATGATGAAATTCTAAATCTAAAAATTAATTTGTGAATTTGCATCTATTTGTGAGATAATATATTAATATTGGTAGTTCCTCTTATATTATGAAATGCTGATTTTAGAAAATTAGATTGTGAATCTGCATCCATTATTTTTGGATGCCTGAATGTTATGTTTTCCTTGTGAGGATTCAAATTAATTTGATTGATATGATCTTTGAAATGGTGTAGTAGTCTTTTAGATTAATGTGATTTGTATTATCATATAATATATCTTCTCTTATAAACTACCTTGTTTCCATGTATGATTTACAGTTATTCATTCTAGTGTTCCAAAGATGAATCTGGATGATATCTTTGAGAAAAAGAATGAGGTTGCTAAAGATGTTGAAGAACTTGAAAAGGTTGATATATTCATATCAGTTTCATTTATTTATTGATGTGTATTGTCAATTAATTATTGTAAAATATCTCTTAAATATCAAACAAGATGAAATTTGAATGCAGTATGATTCAATCGTTCATTTCTATGCTTACATGCTATGTCAAACTATGGATATGAGATAGTTCAAACACTTATTGTGGATATAGAGGCTGTTGTGAATGTCAAGAAAGCAATGAATGAAATAAATGCAGGCAAGACTTTTACATCCAATACTAAATTTCCTTTTTACCATGATATTGTTGGAGATTTCTAGCCTATACTTTTGCAATTTGTAAATGGGTTGATGGTATTCATTTATTTAAGAAAACCCAACTCATTATCCTCAACTTTGTTCATATTTTTGTTCTATATCTGTTTAGTTTATTTACCCAAAATTTCTCTCAATTTCACCATCATTCATTTCATTCTTTTATATTAGTTGCAAGAATGAGGGTGGCAACACAAGAAAAAGAAGAGGCAAAGAAAATTTTACAAATCAAGAGAGCAGAAGCTTTCCTTATTTTATTTGTCAGTATGCATCAACACTTCTTTTTATGTTATATATGTATATTTTATAGATTTGTATATTTATAATTTTAAAAGTTTTATGTAATATATATCAGGTTTTTTTGTAGCACCAATAATGAAAACTATTTTCTTGGATGTCATACCATCCATATCCATTAACAACTGGTTAAGGACTCTCTCTGCGGCACTGCTAGCATCCCCACCACTACTTCCACACTGCAAACATGCAAACCAGTTATGCATCACCAGTCAGAGAGCCTATCTCAAATAGTTCAAACAAAATTCTTACTCAAATATATTCATCGTCCTCAACTTGAACTTAACTCATAAATTATCAACACACCTATGTAGCAGTAGAATCAAGATCATCAAAAAATAGGACACAAGGAGCTGATCCTCTAGCTTTATAAAAAATTTCCCTCACATTAGCCTCGCTCTCTTCAAATCACATTAGCCTCGCTCTCTTCAAACCACATTGTTAACAATTCAGGGCCCTTCACACTGATAAAATTGGCCTCATATTTGTTAGCAATGGCTTTAGCAGATGGATTGCTAGAGCCCAAAGTAGTCTGGAAGTGCTCATTACTAACAACCATGGAGTTTAGAATCTCAACATCTATTGTCTCATCTTCTAAGTCTATAACATCCATCTTTTCCCTAATGCACTGAAGTGCAACCTTAGTACACAAAGCAACAAGATCTACTCCAACATATCCATGGGTATCCTTAGCAATCTTTTCAAGATCAACCTATAAAAAGAAAACTAAAGATAAATAGATACTTCATCAAGAAACATAAAGATTAATAAATGCTTTCAAAATGAAAGAACTATTTAACATTAGATATAGAAGTGCAAAAACTAAGGCCCCAATATATGTACATCATCAGAGAGCTTCATATTCTTTGTATGGATACGAAGCACTTCCAACCTACCCACTTCATCCAGAACCCCAATAGCAATCTCCCTGTTGAACCTTCCAAACCTTCAGAGTGCTAGATCAATACTATTTGGTTGGTTAGTTTCTCCCATAAAAATAACATGGGCATGTGATTTAAGTCCATCCATAAGCGTAAGAAGTTGAGAAACAATTCTCCTCTCAACTTCACCATGGGTTTTTTTCCCTCTTGGGAGCTATAGGATCAATTTCATCAATAAATATAATGGACGGGGCATTCTTCTCAGCCTCCTCAAAAGCCTTCCAGAGATTGCTTTCACTTTCTCCAGCCAACTTTGACATGATCTCAGGTCCATTGTTATAGAAAAAGAAGGCACCGATTTCATTTGCCACTGCCCTAGCAATTAAGGTTTTCCCAGAACTAGGAGGTCCATAGAGCAGAATACCCTTTGGGGGCTTCACACCAATAGATTTGAAGAGTTGTGGGCATTTAAGAGGAAGCTCTACCAATTCACGGATCACCAGTTAGAGCCTATCTCTCAAATAGTTCAAACAAAATGAAAAAATTGACAGTTTCACGCAGAGTAGAGCAGCTGGATTCCTAGAGCCCAAATCAGTCTGGAAAATAGAACGAGCAAGGACTTGCTGGCAAAAAGCCGTAGAATGAGTGTGGACACCTGAAGATAAATATCTAAACCAATCATCGATCAGGATGTCATTGGTGATTAGTCTAGATATTTATCTTCAATTTTTTTTTAAACACTCTGTGTTGCGTCAAAATTTTGACCCACCTACATCGAAAGTCTGGCCTAAAATCGACCATTCTATGTTGAAATGTGGTGTCGCAGGTTTGGCATCCTAGTCAGAGCCACTAAATATTTTGACCAATTTTGGTCAAAATATGACCGTTGCGAGTTTTGCATCCTAGTTGGAGCGACCAAAGTTTTTGACCCATATTGGTCGAAAGATCAACCAATACACAAACACTTACCAATGCTATCTTTGGCCTAGGTTGCCCTCATTTTTGACCAATAGAGGAGTCGATCATTTGATAGATTCAGTAATGGGTCAATATTTCAACACCAATAATAGCGACGAACTCATTGATCGACCATTCGATCAAGTTGGGTAGAAACTTTGACCAATAGTGCATAAAAAAATGGTGCAAAATGTACTAGTGGTCAATAGCAATGAGGCTAATCCCAAGAGAGATGAGTTTGAGGGTGAGGGCCATGTCCTAAGATAGTTGCATCCATCAAAGGTCTGGAGAAATGAAGATCTTAGAAATAAAATGATAAATGCATCTGATAAAGGAAAACAAAAAGTGGTTGGTGTTAGCATAAATGACACCAAAGTGAATAATGCTAATCCTAATACAATACCTCAAGCTAGCTTAGATATAGAAAAGGCTAGAAAAGCCAAGGAGGATTTGGCTATTCAACTAGAGAATCTAGAATTAGAGGCAGCTACTGATGAGATGAATAGGAAAATTGCTTTCCTTCATACTAATATGAATACAAATGCTAGCAGCTCAGTGCCTATTGTAAATGGACAATTACCACAAAATCAATCATACTGCCCCTTTGACTAGTAATATGGCTAGAAATATTGTGCATCAGAATACTAGAGGAGGTGGAACCCAAGCTTTACAAATGATGCAGGAGCATCCTGGGTGTAAGAGCAATCTTGCATCACCCAAAAATATTTCTATTTTTGTATTCAATAAGGGCTATTTTGTGCAGAGCTGCTATTTATGGAAAGTTACTATTTTTGGTAATTTTCGTATGTGCTCAGAATGATCTTATTTCTTTCTTGGAGGTTCATTTTGGTCATATAAGTCTGCCAGTAAAGTTTCATTGCCAGATCAAGTGTATATTGGAAGATATTGAAGATTTTCGGTATTGGCAGTAGGGTACAGAAACTTTGAACTCAGTTTTGAAGGCTTTAGAGGCCCCGGATGAGGTCAAAAATTTGGGTGACGGGCGCTTGCTCCAGTCAAGCCTGTAGAGCGCTTTGTGACGTTTTTGAAATGGGGTTATAATAGCTGAGCGGGTCAACTGGTGATGACTTATGGTCTTCGGAAGTTGGGCCACCTGAAATGGCAGAAAATAATTTTCTTCAAAATTTCTGTTCGGGTTTCAAAGGTTATCTTGAGCCGACTATGATGTAATAAAATGTAAAATAAAATAATTCTAAGTTGGTCGGCCTTATTGGCTAAAATTTTGGAACCTTCCCAGGCGGTGGAAAATTGCCTATATAAGGAAGGCTGTATTATTGTCTTAGGCAGTTCAGAATAGTTCTGGGTAATAGTTCGAGGCTTTGTCCTACAGAATATTGTAAGGGAATGCCCATGTGGCTTTGCATGCTGTAATTCTGAAAGTTTGTAATTCCACATCTGTGGAGATAATAAGAAGCCAATTTTCTGTTCTTGCATATTGTTGTTGTTTCTCTATTTCTGTTATGTTTTTGTGGTATTAAGGGGAGCACCCTTCATCAACAAAATATTCAAAGAAGGCCAGTTCATCTAGATAGATACATGCCATTGTCCTTTGATGGTATTCCTAGTCAACCAAATGTCATCCCAACTAAGGTAAGAGACAAGATCCCTAAGTTCACTTGTAACAATGTTATTACTTGTGAAGAACATCTTAAGTCTTTCATAGAAAAAATAAATGATTATGAAATAGAAAGTGAAGATGTTGTCATGAAGCTTTTTGTTCAATCTTTGATAGAAGATGCTAGGGATTGGTACAGAGGTTTACTTGAAAATAGTATTACCTCATGGGATGAATTTATAAGAAGTTTTAAGGAACATTATCCTAAACATGTTAACTCTAGTTACATGCTAAATGAATTCAATAATATCAAAAAGCATGCAAATGAAAGTATGTTAGAGTTCAATGGTAGGTTCCAAAAGGCCATGTAGAAGCTATTCCAGGTCTTAAGATTAGATGATGAAGTTTGTTTGACTACATACTTCAATGTTGTAGAGGGAAAGATGTCTTACCTTTTAAGATACAAAATTCCACGTACTTTGAGAGATGCATTCAAATTAGCAATAAATATTGAAAGTAATAGGAAAGTATCTGGTCAAATGTATAAGAGGGATGAAGGAAGACTATGGAAAGAGACAAGGCCACATAATGCCAAACCTACAAGGGAAGATGACAAGGTTGACAAGTTGGCAAATGTTGTTAAGGATCTATCTACTAGATTTGATAAAGGTGGCAAGAGTTTCCAAGATAATAGACCACCTTATCAAAAGTAGGAGAGATTCCCTAGATTGCATGACCAACCATATAAGACAAATTGGAAAGATGGGAAACCTATTTTTGACAACCATGAGCCACAAAAGGGTAGGGATACTCCTGATCCATTGAAAAGAAATGCAACCCATAATTTAGATAATATTCCCTGGTGTATGGCTTGCAATATGCCTCACTCACCTTTTCAATGTGCTATGGCTCAAGCTTTAGAAGATGAGCCATAAGATCTACCTACAGGAGACCATGAAGGCTTTGAAAATCCTATAGTGAATATGTTCACCACTCAAAGGGTGGATGAATTTGCCTCTTTAGATGATGAAGAGATAGTAGAAGATGTTGACCATAAAAGGAGATCTCTCCTTGCTTATGAGCAACAAGATTTTCCTATTCTGATAATGAGGGATCTGATACTGAAATTGGTCAAACAAATATGAATAAACCAAAGGTGGAAGATACTCATTGGAGAAAGCCTAGTAAGGAAGAAATTAAGAATTTAACTGTGGTAGCTATTTCTCAGGTTAGATCCTCATACAACTTGAGAAACAGAAAGGTTGATGTAGATTGAGTTCCTAGGTCTATCTTTGTCAAGAATGATTCTCAGAGTAAGGTTTCTCCTAAACTAGTTACTTCTACAAGTAAGGATAGCAACAATAAGCAACAACTTGTTGTAGTTCAGAATGCTAAGAGAAGTGAGGAAAATACCATAGAACAAAGAAATAAGAGGGCTAGTGGGAAAATAAATTTGTTTGATCTTTCTATTGAGGCCCCAACTTTTGACATGAGACATGTTCTATCTCAAATGAAGGTGTCAATCCCTTTATTAGAAATGTTGAAAATAAAGGAGCATAAGGTAGCAGCTTTGGCTTTGATTAATGAGCAAGAAGACATTACTGTTGTGATAGAAATGATAGTACCAATGGCAGGATCTGAGGTAACTAAAGGAGTTTCCAACTTTTGTGTTGGAAATATTGTAACTCAAGAGCCTTCCTCCATTGATCCTTTCTATCTCACTTTAATTGTGAATATTTAATTGCTAAAGAACTATATGATAGACTTTGGTGTTGTAGCAATAGTGATGCCCTACCATGTAATGAAGGAATTAGGGCTTCAAGTTTATACATCTAATTGCAGATGTTATGCTATGGATAATAGAGCAGTTCCCATGGTAGGGACTTTGGTTGGAATAGAGGTCAAGATTGTTGCATTCCCTAAGGCCACTTACAATATGGATGTTGTTGTATTTGATACTGTGAGCAAGTGCTTTTGAGGGTACCTGTTACCTCAGATTGAGCTAGAAATAGTTTGCACCCATGCACTGTTTGATTTGCTTTGATTAGAGGGATGTGGGTGTGCTCTCTATGCACTTGGAGCATGCTCTAATGCATTTAGGATGATTTGAAGCTCATGAAAACCCCCAAAATGGCACAAAAACAGGTATGGAACACTTGATTTTGCCCCTAAGGCTTCAAGAGGCTCAAAAATGTTTTAAAAGGAGATTTAAGCTACATGATGAGTAATCTATGATTGATTTTAGACTAAATTAGATGTGATATGATGCTATGCTATGCAAAACAATAATGAAAAGATATGTTAATCCATTATTTCTAAGCTATGATGAGCTAAAATGCTTTGAAAATAAACTAATTAAGATGATTTATGCTAAGTCTAGAATGAAAATGGCATTATAAGTTTTCTATGAGAATGAAAGTTAAGCTTTTTTTATTTTGCTCTTGAAAGGAGGGGTATTTATAGGATTCTCAAGGCTTGGGATAGGAAGATTGAATGGCCAAGATTGAAACCCTTAAGAGAGGCCAAGATTCATTCAAAGGGAAGCACATGGATTGTGCTAGTTCATAGCCAATCAGGAGGTGACACATGTCACAAGGTGAATGGATGAAGGGAAGGGCAAAGAGGAGTCAACAAAGGGGGCTCCA
Organism: Chamaecyparis obtusa; assembly: GCA_027943335.1. Lineage (NCBI taxonomy): Eukaryota > Viridiplantae > Streptophyta > Pinopsida > Cupressales > Cupressaceae > Chamaecyparis > Chamaecyparis obtusa. Next base: position 3,194,323 of record BSBK01002879.1, on the reverse strand, counting down.
AGCTCATAACTCTCCAAATAAATGCTTGTAAGAGCAATGAATGAGCTTTAAGAAGTTTTGAAGACTTTGGGGAAGCAATTAATGCTTTGTGGTTGAGATATTTGGGAGGGAAGACTTTGCCTTGGTTTAGGAAAGTCTTAAGCTGCGTTAGGATTGCACAAAGGTTTAAGGATAGGATTAAGATTAGATTAGGAAGGGGATTAGGATTAGGATAAAGGCTTCTAGAAGTCTCTAGGCTTTGGATAAGGATGGAAAGATTCTAGAGAAGTCTAGAACTTTCTAGGATTCTATGGATTTAGGAAAAAAATTAATATTTATTTCTCTCAAAAAGGGTTTAATGAGTTTTAGGCTCATTAGGGGGAGGTTTGACTAAAAGTCAAAGAAGACTTTGGATTAGCTAGGAATCACCTTTAATTAATATTAAAGTGAGATTAGGGAAAACTAAGAGAGGTTAGGGATCCTTAGGATATTCCTAAGGTTTTGGGATTAAAATAAATATTTATTTATTTTAATGATTTTTGGCCAATTTATTAATTAAATAATTAATAAATAAGGAGATAATGTTTAAATAAGATTTAAACATTTTTGGAAGGGACTCCTTAATCAAATGTTTTTAATTAAGGAAAAGGGATTTAATGACATAAAAATAAATAAATTAATTAAATAATTAATTAATTAATAAATGATGATGTCATTGGGGATTTTTAGAAAATAAAAATAATTTATTTCCTAAAGGATTTTTAGGTGTCTACAGATACCAAACCTCATTATGGTATGTTACTATCAAGGTAGTGGGCAGGAGCAAGAGGAGGAAAGTTACAGTTCGATCTTTCTTATGCTACAATTCCTATGAATGGTACTGAGGTAAAGTTGTATAGAGAACCTCGTTCATTAGTAATGATTGAGATGGTAGCTCCTAAAGATCTAAATTGTTGTGTAGATATTGATATGAATAACTTCATGATTGAAGAAATAGTGCCACAACCAAAAAATACTAAACCAATTGTTGAAGTGTTTCTCTTACAACAAGATGGATTATGGCAGCTATACTTTGATGGTGGATCCTCAAAAGAGGGCTCAGGAGCTGGTGTTTTACTAATATCCCCATCAGATATTACTTTTAAGTACTCTTTTTTGTTGACTTTCCAATGCACAAATAACACTATAGAATATGAAGCTTTGATATTGGGGTTAGATATTGTAGTAAAACATGGTATAAATTGTTTGAAATTTTATGGAGATTCCCAATTAATCATCGCTTAGATTAGATCACAGTATGCTGCTAAGGATGATAGACTTAAGTTATACAAATATGTTGTCTGGGATAGAATTGAATTTTTTGATGCTTTCAAAATTCTGTGGGTAGAAAGGTCAAAAAATATTATGGCAGACTTCCTTGCAAATGTTGCATTAAAAGGCAGTGATGCAACCCTTACTGGAGTGTCAAAATTGGAAGTAAAAAGTAGACCTATCGTCCCTGATAATATCTACAATTGGCAAGTCTTTGAAGATAATAATGAAATCTTAAGGTTTATTTAGGGCTTGGATTAGTATGATGGTCAGCAAATTGATTTTGATGATTACCAAGAAGTGGTTAATGAGAAAGACTATGTCATGGGAAATGAGATTGTTCAGTTGCCTTCTAACCATATCCCCAAGGGTTTAGTTGTGTTAGAAGGTATGTTTAAAATAAATGTCAGTCACATGTCTCAGAAGTCTAATGCCAAAGTGGATGACCTAGAGGAAATAAACGTAGGGTCAAAAATGTCCCCTCAAATTGTCTACATTGGAAAATGTCTTAGTAGAGATGTAAGAAATAATTTAGTAAGGCTTCTAAAAAAATATAAACATGTCTTTTCTTGGTCATATGATGATCTCAAAGCTTATAGGGTAGACCTATTTCAGCATGAAATTGCCCTAAAAGAAGACACGAAACCCTTCAAAGAGAAGCAAAGCCCCATTACTCCCTTGTTGGCTACCAAAATGAAAATTGAGTTAAGCAAGATAAGGGATGCAGGCATAATTGATCTCATAAGACATTCATCCTAGGTCTCAAACTTAGTGCCAGTCAGGAAAAAGAGTGGTGACATAAGCTTGTGTGTTGACTTTAGGAATTTGAATGTTGCCTCGCTCAAGGAAAATTATGGACTACCTAATATGGAAGCTATGCTTCATAAGGTGACTGGCTGTGATTTTTTGTCCATGATGGATGGATTCTCAGATATAACCAGGTCTTAGTCAAAGAATCAGAGTAGTTCAAGACAACATTTACTACTCCTTGGGGAACATATGTGTATGTCAGGATGTCATTTGGTCTAAAAAATGCTGGAGAAACCTTTCAAAGGGTGATGGATGTATCTTTTAAGGATCTTATTGATGTTCTTATGGTTGTGTACCAAGATGACCTGACTGTATATTCTAAAAGAGTCGAGAATCATTGTAATCACCTAGAAAAGGTTCTGATCAAAGCTTTAGAGTATGGTATCTCTTTGAATCCTAAGAAATGCCATTTTGTTATCGCTAAGGGAAATCTACTAGGGCATATAGTGTCTAAAGAAGGAGTAAGGATTGATCCTAAAAGAGTTGAAGCCATTAAGAAGGTCCCTGCCCCCAAAAATCTCAAAGGTGTCTAGTCTTTCCTCAGACAAATTAATTTTGTCAAAAGATTCATAGTCAATTTTGCTGAGCTGGTCAAGCCTATTGTTAAGTTGCTGAAAAAGGATGTAAAATTTCTTTGGAATCAAGAAGCAATGGAGGCTTTTGAGAAAATAAAATAGACTATCTAGGAGGCACCAGTCTTGGTTTCCCCTGACTACTCTAAGCCCTTTTCTCTATTCTCTTTTACCTTATTTCATACCATTGTAGTAGTTTTAATACATAAGGATGATGAAGGATTTGAACATCCTATTGCCTTTTTCAAAAAATCATTAGAGTCAGCAGAATTGAACTATGAGTTGATGGAAAATGAGCCTATGCTTTGGTAAAAGCAGTTGAGGAATTCATACCTTATTTGGTATGTGCAAAAGTAAATGCATATGTTCCTCATGCTACAATTAAGGATATTCTAGTACAAAGTGAGGTCACTAGAAAAATATGCAAATGGATTAACATGATCCAGGAGTTTGATTTGGAACTCACATCACCAAACTTGTCAAAGGACTAGGTTTAGCAAAGTTAATGACTGAAGAAAATATAGACCTGATCCAAGTCAACAGTGTTGATATTAGTGAAAGAGATGTCATTAGCATTGAAATGCAGCCTTGGTACACAAACATGGTATTTTTTCTCAAAAATGCTATTTTCCCAAAGGGCCTTAATGACAATCAGAGGAGAAGCCTAAAATTGCAAGCCCAAAGGTATATACTACTACAAGGTGATTTGTATTGGAAGGACAATGATGGGATCTTGCTGTTATGTTTAGACAAAGGACAGTCTAAGAAGATTTTAAAAGAAATGTATTTTGGAATGTGTGGAGGACACCATTCAGCTAGAGAAACTGCTCATAAGATTTTGAGGGCTAGATATTACTAGCCTATGTTGTTCAAAGATACCCATGCATTTGTTAGGAAGTGTGAACCATGCCAGAGGTTCTCAAACAAGTTGAAGTTTTCAAGAGCATTAATGTTGAATCTTGTAGTGGTAGAAGCCCCTTTTTCTATGTGGGGTATTGATTTCATTGGGGAGTTTACTGAAAAGTCTAGTGGAGGACATAGTTGGATAATTATAGCCACTGATTACTTTACCAAGTGGATTGAAGCGATCCCAACGAAAAAGGCTACAAGCATAGTGGTTATTGATTTCTTGATGGATAATATTGTTACAAAGTTTGTTGTTCCTATCAAGATAGTGATGGATAATACCATGAGTTTCAGATCACAAGAATTCAAGGATTTCTATCTAGAAATGGGCATAGTAATGTCATACTCATCCCCATATCACCCACAAGCTAATGGGAAAGTAGAATCAAGAAATAAAAGCATTCTGCAAATTTTGAATAAGACCTTAGAAAAGAATAAGAGAACCTGGCATTCAAAGCTAAAATTGGATTTATGGGAAGATAGGATCACAGAGAAGAGAGCTACATGCAGGTTTCCTTTTGAAATGGTTTATGGTATTAAATAAAGGCTTCTCGTGAACAACTTGCTGCCAATTCACAAATTCATGCAAGAGGAAGATTTGGAAATATATGATCCTATGGAAGGTAGCGTGCTCCATCTTGTTGAATTGGATGAAACAAGAAGAGAAGGTCAAAAGGAGAACATCAGACTACAAAAAAAGATGAAGTATCTATTTGATAAGAGGGCAACTATCAGGAAATTCCATCCTGAAGACTTGGTCCTTCAATGGAATGCAAGAAGTGAGGATAAGGGGAAGCATAAGAAGTTTGAATCATTGTGGTTGGGTCCCTATATTATCCATGAGGCTCATGGGAAAGATTCTTATTTCCTAAAAAATATGGATGGTGAAGAACAGGAATTGCCAGTGCATAGACAATTCCTGAAATTTTTCTTCAATTGAAATGACTTTTGTTCCATGCATAGTAGTCTTGTAATGTATAGGTATGCTTTATTTCCTAGTCGTGTGTTATTTTCCTATAGATAGGTTAAGTTTTTCTTGGTCTGCTACCCAGAGATTCTGGCTTCTTGCTATAAATTGGTGTTTAAGCATCCTCAAAGAGAGCCACTGTTGGTAGTATTTTCAAGTTTTCAAAGCTGCATTTTCTTTTTTTGCTCCTTTGAAAGTTTTCCATGCTTTCGTGCTATTCTCCTACAATTCTCATATCCCAAATGTTGAAAATGTGTTCATAATTGTAAAAACCCTAAGTGCTAGGTTCAAAATGCTTTTGAAGATCCAAAAACCCTACAAAAACCTAACCGAGTTCTATTTTGTCGGTACTTTTTCAAATCACTTAAGTAAGCCTTTAAGCATGTGCGCTTTATGTTTACTGCCTAGTTGCCCAGTCTTAGAAAGCATTTAGCATATTCCTTTTAGTCTAGCGATTCAAAAAATAGCTTTGTTGCAAAATCTCTTTAAGTATGGAGAATATTCCTTTTCTTCATGAGACTTAGTGGATGTTCTTGGTTGCCAAATCTCTGAATGATCTTCTTGAGATCTAGTGACTACTACTGATAAATATTTTGAAGGCAACTATAGTCGCTTGATCTCTAGATGCAAAAAGCCTTCAGTCGGGCGATCTATTAATGAAATAATAAAGTGATCAAGTATTCAGTGATTATGAGACTTTTTCTTAGTCACTGAGTCTCCAAATGAAAGATGGTGGTTATGTTTTCTTCTAGTCGCCAGGTCTCCTGATTTTCTAGTGGTTAATGTTTTTATCCATCAACCCAGCGATTCCAGTAGTTGCGTATCCTCAGAATCCCAATGGTTATGTTGCAAACATTTAGCAATCTGGCAATAAGGTTATCTCCTAGTATCATAATGTAGTGGTTAAGTCTTAAAAGTTTTAGCAACTCAGCGATAACTGTAAGATGAAGGAAAGATCAATGGTCAACATTTAATCTCATAATCTAACTGAGGTTAAGCAAGATATCTAGCGACTTGGATAATAAAGGCTTTGTTGCAATCTCTGGATTTAACTGGGGTAAGGGAAAGTATTGAGAGACTGTAAGATATTTGCAATCGTGTGTTTGCCAGAAGGTGATGAATTAAGCTAAGAGTTTTACAAGATAAGTATGAATCATTGATGCAATTTTGATCAAGCGATGGTAACGTTATCTCCAAATCAAGCCATGAGTTAACAAAAAATTTCAGTGACTGTGAGAAGGTCTTTAGTTCCTAGTCTCCGAACTAAGCCCAGGTTAAGCAAGTCTTTTAGCGACTGGGAGGTAACCTTAGTCACACAATTGCTAGATGACTAAGGGTTAAGTGTTTGCTGAAGTCAACAAATGAAAAAGATGTGAATCCATTTGCCAGATTTGATGACATGTTCATTCCTGATTGGTCGAAGAATGAAATAAAGAAATAATAATCTCTCAGTATTTACGAGATGAACTACTATCCCTAAATCTTCAGAAGTAATAAATCAGAGATTTTCTGCCTTCAGTCCCTAGATCTCCATAAAAGTTTAGTCTCCAGATCTACTGAGAAAGTCAAAGTTAGAGTAAAGTTTATGAGACTGAGTGACTACCATCAGATTAAGATCCTATGGCTGTCATCAATTCATGAGAATAAATGAAGATTTGAATAAAGTTTTAGTGATTAAGAGACTTCTCTGCAGTCACTGAGTCTCTAGAAGGGTGAAGTCAGGCAATCTCCAAAAAAGGTTTGAAAAGTCAACAGGTTCTGACGATTAAGAGACTCACTATGTAGTCGCTAAGTCTCTCAATAAGGAAATAAGGAAATAAGACTTAGGAAAGACTATAGTCACCAGGTCTTTGGATAAATTTGATAAGTAATGAATGTTGTAGTGATGGTAAGATAGACTATAGTCACTAAGTCTCTAAATGCGGAAAATTAAAAGTAAAAAGATTTAAGCTAGACCATTAGATTAAGATCTAATGGTAGTCATTGAATCTAAAACTATAGTCGCTAGATCTCAGAAACTATTGAAAAAGTGCCAAATCTTTCAGTGACGGTGATTGGCTGTGTAGTCACTAGGTTGCCAGAAATCAAATTTGATTACCTGTCACTTTCTCATCTCATGACTAGTGAATTAAAGTTCAGAGTGTGCCGAGTGATGACAGAAATGACATAAATTACAAAGTTCAATGTCTCGAAAGGGCAATTGCATTCAATTTTCTAGAATAAATATAGCTAACTGCTACTCATTCTAAAATTACCAAATATTTCAAAGAACCAGAGTTGAAAAGATACGAGAGTTCTTGAGTTTTCTAGCAATCAAATAATTCATAGTTTCAGAAGCTTCAGAGGATTTCCACCAATTAGTCAAGATGATTTAGCCTTCAACTAGCAGAGCTTCTACTAGCAAGGGTTCCAAAGAAAAAGAGAAAGAAAGTTTCTCAGATGAGTTTCTCACTTTGCTGCTGGGATCGTCACAGAACAAAAAGGTTAGTGATGAATGATTCATTGATGATTTGAGAAACTATAGAGATGCTAGAATACCTGATGTTTTTGGAATGCATCAGTTTAAATATTTTTATAGGAATGTTGATAGTCCAATGCCTGTATCAAACCCTTGGATCTTAGGGTTAGCCAAGTTGATAGTCCGAGACATCTTCCTAGATGTTGATTTATTAATTGCATTGGAAAATAGTTATGACCCCCTATCTAGAACAATAAGAAAGAGTGATGGCTTAGCTTTAGTAACCTTAGATAGGAATTATTTCATGATGGCTTTCGGTATCCACATCCCCATGGCCATGGAGATCAATTTAAAGGCCCATGCCAATAGGTACACCCGAGAATCCACCATTGTATCCAAAGAGGTTCAAGACCATGTCCCACGAGCCAATAGGAATTACATTGCACCATTGGCCGGGGCAGCCCCATACTTCTGCAAAGATTTTTGTTTCTACATGAAGTATATCGCATATGGACTATGTAGAGTGCTAGGGGTAGATGGTGGGGCATACATGATTTCATCTGACATCCTGATGATGGTGCTAGATTCACAAAACCTTCATACAACCAAGGGATATGACTACATAGGGTATGTCATTGATAAAATGCATGAGGGACTAGAGGCAATAAGAAATAAGGAAAATTCACCTAGGTTCATACATTTCTCACTTTTGATGCACCTCATCTTGTTCTACAACTACAACATCATGAACTTACAGGACCTTAGGCCAAAAATAATGTGGAAAGGACATCCAAATCCGGTACAATTTTGGATTAGGGCATGAAGTAACACTTCACCAGAATGTGACATTTGTGCTTTTCATAATTGGATGGTACAACCAATTTTGATCACCTTAGGAGTGAATCTCTATAGGCTACTAGCAAAAGCCTTGCAATTATTAAGGCCTCAACAATTCATTGACAAGTGGGCTAAAAGCCATAATTGGGGAGACTTCTATTATGAGAAGACATATACTGTGATAAGAGTCTATGGGTGCCCCCAACCACCCCATGTTATACTATTTTTTGTTCCCCCAAGAATTGCTTTTCTAGAAATTATCTGGCAGCTAATGCTAACTGACAAAGAGCATTTAAGCCCCCATAGAAAGCGTACATTTACCCCTAGACACTTCTGCATATGTAACTTCATGATTGGGAAGAATGCATTTGCCAAATTAAATGACTGGTTGGGCCAATTCTAGATGAATGTTGTAGTTTATAGGTATGTAGACATAGAGGGTTTTATCGTAATGGCTAGGAAATATTACACTCCTATCATTACTATAAATAAAATACATGAGGAGTGTTATGAGGAGGATGTCATCAGGAACATTATAGAGGATGATGAAGTGGAAAAGAGAGCCCAACAACTCATTGAGTTGTTCTCATTCGAGAAAAGGATAAAGCAGAAGGGATTGTCTTTTGAGAGTTTCTACCCTATAGTGCCTTATCTACAAAGGCTAGATATGATGATGGACAATTTCCATACATTGGTCAACTCAATTGAGGACCAAATAAATGACAAGGAAAGGGAAAAGGAGAAACACTCAAAATCATATTATGAGGATAGTGATGGAGGCTACCTAGTACATAGCCCTCCTACCATGGAACAACCACCTCCTACTGACCAAGAAGGAGAAGAAAATATAATAATGGATTTAACAGAGCTTCCTAGCTCTCAAGATAGTAGTGAGCCTCCTCTTAAGAGGCAGAAATTGAAAATAGGAGAGTCTTCACAAGAAAAGGTCCCTGAGAAGAAAGGAGACAGAGTAAAAGCTCTAATTCCAGGAAATAGAGCCTATGATCACGAACTCGGGTAGAAGATCAGAGAAGATAAGAGAAAATAGAAGATGGTTACAAAAGAAGTTGAGTTTCCCTTGGCCTTAGGTAGAGATGAGAGGATATTAGAACACAAAGCTTTCTTGAAGGATGATAATTTCATCAAATTAGATGAATTCAAGAATTTCTTAGTATGGCACAAGCAACAACAAGTTGCATCAACTATGAAGATCACAGAGGAAGACCAAGTACCTAATGAGGCCATCCAAGCTTTGAAAGATTATGATCCTAAGTTAGAATCCATCACCCCTGAGGAAGCTAGGAAATTAGTAAAAGCTAGCAACATGTTTCTTGTACCTGGGTGTTATCTAGCTTCAACTTTTGTGATAGATCAAATCAAAAAGCAGGAGAATGTAAATTTGATTTCAGAGACCCAAGTGGGGGATTTAATAAAAGGGTTTGGATATATCCCTAAGAATCAAACATTAGCCATGTGGAGTTTATATCCTAAGGATCAGAAGCCCTCTCTTCTTAACATACATGAGAAAATGGATGGGGATAAGATCATATGGTTTATCCACAACACAAGAGACTTGGAGATATCACAAGTGCTAACAAATTTTTCAAGATTAAATTAGGATGAGACAAAGCAGATTTTATAAAGACACCAAAATCTTTTTAATGATTATAGTGCACTTGTGAGAGATAGGGAGGTACACATAATAAAGTGAAAAGAATTGGAAAAGTGTGTGGAGGATTTACAACTAAAAATCCTCAATATGCCTACAGTTACCCCTCAACCACCTGTGCAGCCCCCACAATTAGAAAACCAAGGTACAAAGGAGAAAGAGGTAATAGGGGAACATATTAGTATGGATTAGAATAAGGTGGCATTGGATTCCTTTTTGAACATTTTGCAACACAGAATTGAGATGTTAAAATAAAAAGTAGATGCAGTTCATACTGCTTACAATAAATTTCCTAGATCGCAGAATGAAGTAAATAATTTTATTTCCATTTTGAATAATTATAACACATCTTGGTTAGTAAGAGGACCATTGTTTGAGAGATTGACATCTATGCAATCTCTTAGGAATGATATCCCTGAATTTGTTTTGCAAGCAGGGGATGAGATTCAGAAGATAAGTATTGTTTCATCTTTCTTTAAAGGAAAAGCCAACCAAATAGAGAGTAGAATAATAATGTTTGGCTCTGATTTCAATAGATTTGTTCCTCAAATCAAGAATGGGGATGGAGAAATAAAGGGGTTAGATCAATGCAGGTCAGATTTTGATTCCTTACTACCTAAGAAAGAGGCATTTGTCAATGAAAATAATGAATTATATGTCGATAGATTCAATACAGTTTTGGATGAGGCTTTAAAGGATGAGATGGACTTCATAAAGTTCACTACAAATGTCAAGCAGGTAACTGATGCCAAGTGGGAGAGATAGAAAAAACAACTCCAAAACCTTCAAGAACTCTAGTGGCCAACATAAGAACATGTATCTACTTGGGATTTTCAGACAAAGCCCAAAAGGAATATACCTGCAATAGATGACATCAAGGATTTAGAAGATGAGTGAGTTGCAGCAATGCACTTGACCTATGAGCATAGGGAGAATAACTGATCATGAAGGGAATGATGTAAGTTAGCTGATTAGGCAGTCATCATTCACATAACAACTTTGGCAGTTGCTCTGAATACAGCCAGACAAAGGTGCAACTCAAATGGAGACTCAACACAAGAAGAAACAACTTCTGGTGCCATTTTCTGCCCTTATTTTGTTACATCCTAACTCTTTTGTACTCTAGTGAAAAGTCACTATCAGAGCCACCCAAAGCTTTTTGCATCCTTTTCTCAAGGATCCCAAGGTGGTCTCTCTATATATAGCCAATGTTAACTCACACCAAAAGGTGGTGAATTGCTTATTGTAATAGAAGCATATAGATTTGGTTTTTGATTCTCAGGAATCCAATTTTTCTGAATGTACTTTTATAGGAAATTTATCAATAAAACATACTAAGTTTCCATGTATATCTTGTATTGTCTTTATGTGTGATTTTGATTTCTCTGTGTGTTTAAATTTGTAAGGCATTTTAGATACATCTTTTTACAAGGTAGATAGTGGGGTTGAAACTTGAGTTCCTTTCAAGGGAGGGATAAATCTTGAGTGAGCTCTGATATTTCATCTTTCATATATAAATTTGATAATTTGATTTATGCATAAGAGGGTAATCTACAAGGCATTTTATCTGGGGTTTGGGTATGTTTTTTTTGAGAGGTTTACTATAGATGTGCATTTATTGACTCTGATGCCCTAAGATTTGGCACTCATCATTTTCTTAGTTTACATTGGTTTTCATCACCAATCAATTTAAAAACAATGATTTACTTTAATGTTGTGAGAGAGATATGTGACTAGATCTGTATCAGAAATACAGGTTACTATTGTGATTTTTAAAGAATTCAATCTGAAAGGTAATACCCACCTATAGCTAAAAGCTCAAAGAGAAGAAGGATTTTAAATCCTTATTACCTTAGTACTCACTATTGTTGATAAATCTGTTGGACTACTAGAGTTATAAATTAGAGTTTTCTGATGAAGTTTTGGTCATTTGCAATTTTGAGTACTAACAAACTGTAGTTACCTTATGAGAATAATCTTCATGTTATCTTTGAATCATTTAGTTAACTCACTATTCTTTTAGATTTTGAGCGAATGAATAGTCTTCGTGTAATCTGTGAATCATTTCATTAACCTTGGTTATATCATGAGATCTAGTGACTGAATGTTTATTCATGTAATCTCTTAATGAAAATCTTAACTCAAATTTAATCAAGAGATCTAGCAAATGGATTGTTCTCATGATCTTTGAATGGTTAAGCTAACCCTAGTTATAATGGGAGACTAAGGGAACATAAAATAACCATTATGCTGGATCACCAAATGTTTTGAGGAGAGTTATAATGGGAGACTAAGGGAACATGAAATAACTGCTATGTTGGATCACCAAATGTTTTGAGGAGATCGCCATAAATGAAAAGAATTAGATATTACGTTATCACTGAATGGCTGGATCATTTTATTAACCGTCAGTTGCAAACTTGAGATTACATGACTGAGGAGACATAACAAAAAAAAAGGCCTTTGTTGTTGAATCATCAGATGTTTGAGGACTTATAAAATTAGTTGTGAGATTTAGCAAACGTTACAAGATATAAAGACCAGATGCACATATGAGTCCTTAGGTGTTTCAAAAAGTAACTTGAAAATATAACAACTTAGGGCACGCTTAAGGTATTTTTGAAAATGGAAACTCTAATGAGGCTGATTTGACCTAAGCAAAGGTATAACGGTATTTTTCATTTGATGAAGTCAAATTTTATATTTTCGTAGGGTAGATTTCTTGCAAATTTATGAACATATTGACACATACAGATTTTCGAGGCTAAATCAAAATGAGACTTCTTAGAGAACTTTAAAATTACTCAAAGAGGAAGTATTGTTTTTTGGTTTATTCAATTAATCTACGTATTTATTTTTTAGTACATTTAATGGAAGAATTAGTTTTTTTTGTATATGGTTGATAAAATATAGCATTAGGATTTAAAAGTGAAGCTTACATGGAATAATTGTAATAATTTATTTTCTTGCAAAAATCTTAACAATTTAGGATTTAGTACTCACTACCAACTAAATCCGATAATCCAAAACAATACATTGAATTACAATATTTGTAGTCATAAAAATCAGTAATTGCCAATTGATAAGACCCTAAAAAGTAAATGATTTTGGATGAAGTACCTTATTAATTCTAGATCCAATAATTGCAAACATTTCAGTCAATTATAATAATTGCAATCTTAAAAAGTAGAAAAATATTGAAAAAACCAATAGGTGTCCTTTTTTGGATTTATCGAAAAGAATACATTGAATTACCATATTTGCAATCATAAAAATTAGTAATCATCAATTGATAAGACCCTGAAAAGTAAATGATTTTAGATGAAGTAGCTTATTAATTCTAGATCCGATAATTGCAAACATTTCATTCAATTATAATAATTGCAATCTTAATTTGTAGAAAAACATTAAAAAACCATAGGCGTCCATTTTCAGATTTATCGTTATCTTAATTCAACACCCAAAAATTCAATATTATGATGTATATAATTGAATACACAAATAAAAAGTTCCATATTTGTGAATAATTACTTTTAGAAATACGTATGCCAGTATTTGTTATGTTTAAATATGAATGTTTTCTGCATATCGACATAAGTTGCACTTTGATGATTGACAATGAATATTTATTGCAGATCAATTAATATTCGTCCTCATTGTTTTTGTAGTTTTTCCTTGTATATCTGACAATTGTTGAATTTGAATTAAATTGCATTCAATGTTATATGTTTTCGTTGGTAATAGTTAATTCTTTTATTTTTCATAATGACCACCTTACTTGACCATCATCATAGCCTATATAAGAATTGTTCTACAAATAGTTTATTGAACCAACAACTTATTTTACAGGAGTGTTTATATAGATTTTAATTTATACATTCCCGTGACCATCAAGACATTTCAATGTTTATTCATGTAATCTCTTAATGAAACTCTTAACTCAAGTTTAATCATGAGATCCAGCGAATGGATTGTTCTCGTGATCTCGGAATGACTAAGCTAACCCTGGTTATAATGGGAGACTTAGCAAACACATTTTATCTCTGAGTCGCTTAACAAATTCATTTACCGTAGTTTTTTCTTGATATCATACACTGATCGTTGATCTTTATCTTCATCAATGGATGTCATTAATTCACTAGAAATTTTATAACTTTACTATTCTGTCATGAGATCTATTGATATCCTTTATTTGGTTACTTGCTGAATGGAAAAAACACTATCTTGTCATGTTTTTCCTTTGTTGGTAGATCTCTAGATAAAAAGACCTTAAGCTATATCTTTGTGAGTTTAAGCGAACACTGTGTTCTCTAAATCATTGAATAACTTATCATCACTATCTCCTAGGCATTTGCAGATTAAGCGAGTGAATACAAAAACACCTTTGATCGGTGAATCTCGTCATATTTTGTACTTAAACTTTGACTTTTGGAGATTGAGATAAACTTCACCGTTATATGTAGTGAACATGAAATAACCTCTACGCTGGATTGCCAAATGTTTTGAGGAGACCGCTAGAAATGAAGAGAATTAGATATTACATGGTCGCCAAATGACCAAATCATTCTATTAACCATTAGTTGTAAACTTCAGATTACGCGACTGAGGAGACATAACAATGAAAAAGGCCTTTGTCGCTGAATCACTAGTTGTTTGAGGACTTATGAAATTAGTTGCGAGATTTAGCGAACGTTACAGGATATAAAGACCATGTGAACATATGAGTCCTTAAGTGTTTCAAAAAGTAACTTCAAAATATAACAACTTAGGGCATGCTTAGTGTATTTTTGAAAATAGAATTTGTAATGAGGCCGATTTGACCTAAGCAAAGGTATAATGACATTTTTCATCTGATGAAGTCAAATTTTATATTTTGGCAGGGTAAATTTCTTGCAGATTTATGAACATTTTCACACATATACACATTTTGGAGGCTAAATCAAGCAGAAATGAGACTTCTCAGAAAACCTTAAAATTACTCCAAGAGGAAGTTTTGTTTTTTTTCTTATTCAATTAATGTACGTATTTTTTTTAGTACATTTAATGGAATAATTAGTTTTATTTGTACATGGTTGATAAAATATAGCATTAGAATTTAAGTGAAGCTTACATGGAATAATTGTAATAATTTATTTTCTTGAAAAAAGTTAACAATTTAGGATTTAGTACTCACTAACAACTAAATTTGATAATCGAAAAGAATACATTGAATTATAATATTTGCAATCATAAACAGTAATCACCAATTGATAAGAACCTGAAAATTAAATGATTTCAGATGAAGTAGCTTATTAATTCTAGATTTGATAATTGCAAACATTTCACTCAATTATAATAATTGCAAACTTAAAAAGTAGAAAAACATTGAAAAAACCATAGGCGTCTATTTTTGGATTTATCATTATCTTACTTCAACACCCAGAAATTCAATTCTACGATTTATATAATTGAATACACAAATAAATAGTTCCATATCTGTGAATAATTACTTTTAGAAATATGTATGCCAGTATTTGTTGTGTTTAAATATTAATGTTTTCTGCATATCGACATAAGTTGCACTTCGATGATTCACAATGAGTATTTATTGCATATCAATTAATAGTCATCCTTGCTATTTTTGTAATTTTTCTTTGTATATCTGACAGTTGTTGAATATGCATTAAATTGCATTCAATGTTATATGTTTTCGTTGGTAACAGTTAATTCTTTTGCTTTTCATAATGACCACCTTACTTGACCATCATCATAGCCTATATAAAAATTGTTCTACAAATAGTTTACTGAACCAACAACATATTTTATAGAAGCGTTTATACAAATTTCAATTTATACATTCTCGTGACCATCAAGACATTTCAAGTTCATCATTATGAAGGCATTGTTAACACAGGTTCTTTTAATTACCTTTTTTAGACTTCTGCATTTTTTATGATTCTTATATTTTGTCAATTTACATTTTTTTAGTCTGCATATATTTCCAAAAAAAAATGATATTTGATTACATAGTAGATATTATTTTGCAAAATGACACTTTGAAAATTGAATAGTAAATAAGTAATTTGTATGATTTCAACATTGGAGAGCTTATTTGCCGCCAAAAAAGAATTGTACATATTTCTTTCAAGATTGCGTAAATAATAAGTACACTATTAATGTTTATGATATACTATTGACTAATCACATCACATTATCTGTCATTAAATAGGTAACAAAAATGGCGTTACTAACAACAGGTGAAATCAGTCAAATAATGGATGGTATATCTATCAAGGAACCATGTTTTCAAATTCTATCAATACATTGTATTAAACAACAACATCGTGCAACTACAAAATATCGTATCAAACTTTTTGATGGTGTTCATACATAGTTTTCCCTCTTACCAGAATAATTTAATACACTTGTAGTGGAAAACACTTTAGTTAAAGGTTCCATTGTTTGTATCAAAGAATACTCTTGCAAGCAACTCCCCAATTTCATGTATGCCAGTTATCTTACTGTATTGTTTTGTAGTTATGAAAATCCCATTATAAAAATTTACTAAATATGTATTTTCTTTATACTTGCAGGGCTATCCTAATTGATAATTTGCATGTTGTGTCAAATAATGGAGACATTATTGGGTCTCCAATACCTATACTACAAGGTAGTAGACAGATATCATCATCTAGCACTTGTATTGTTTTAGATGCTTCTGCATCTAACATAATTCCCATTAAACTCCTAACTCCATACCACAAGTTTTGGTCAATTAAGGGCCGAGCCTTACAAAAATCACCTATCCATTGTTTCAAAAAAGTGTCTAGAGAGAGTAAAGTGTTCAGTTTTGACTTTATAGACAAACAAGGTTCTGGAATACATATAACTTATTTTAATGAATTGGTTGATAATTTCTATGATGCTATTCAATCAAATAATCTTTATTTGATTTCTAATGGGTCTATAAAAGTGGTGAACACCAAATTTAGTAGTTCTACCAATCCATATGAAATAGTTCTTCAGAATTCTTCAAGAATCATACCTTCAACATCTGTCCAATCTATAGTTCCTGAACATGATTACCATATTAAAAGCATTGAATCTCTTGAATCTTTTCCTATTGATTCACTTATAGATGTGATTGGAATTGTTGTTTCTATCAATCCTGCAAGTACCATTAGGAAAAAAAATGGTATTGAAATAAAAAAATGTAATACACAAATTAAACATATCTCTGGCTACTCTATTGATGTGACTTTGTGTGGTCATCATTGTGAAAATGAAGGAAAACAAATCCTTAATTTATTTAGGGAAAGTAAAACAACTGTTCTTTTAATTAAGTCTGGATGTTTGCTTTCATGGTCTGGTAAGTCCTTGGATACTGTTTTCTCAACAAGTGTTCTTATCAATCCAAATTTAACCAAGAGTACTACTTTGTTGACATGGTCTATAGAAATAGGAGAGCATCAATCTTGTATTTCTCCGACTAAAGAGCCAAAAATAGTTCCTAGATTTACAAATCTAGAGACAATGACTTCCATTTGTAAAAAAGACTTTCATTCCATGACTCCTATTTGTGTAACAGCAAAAATATCAAGACTAGATTTGGATAACTTTTATTATCTTTCATGTCCATGAACTATGGATGCAAAAAAATGTAAAAAAAAAAGTTATTCAAAATCATACAGGGACATATGAATGTCCAAAATGTTGTGTTTATATCCCTCAATGTGATTTCACCAACATGCTTAATATGGATTTACAAAATCCATCAGGGGAACTGTTGGTACTCTCAAATTTGGCCCAAATTTGGAGTGACCAATTCAAAATTTTCTCTAAGGCAAGGTGAGTACCCTTGAAAACTTTTTGAAGATGCCTACTTGAAGTGCAAGTAAAATGTGACCTGATGATTTTCATGACATACCAATTGGGGAGCATGTTAAAAACCTATCATGGGGTAGATGTAATGGGTCACAACTTTGAGTTATTAGTTTTGATGAGTTTTGGAGATAGTTGTTTAAAGGTGTTCACTTAAATCTGCATTTTGCATATTGCCTGATTGTAGCAAATGGCCTACTTTGCATGCTTGCATCTTTGACCTGATAAAGTTTCATGATATAAGGATGGGACTGAGGTGTTGTAGGCATGAGAGAGAAGCTTTAGTTTCACTTGCAGGTTCATATGAGTTCATATGATAGGTTTTCCAGAGCAATTTTGTTTGCAATTTATGTTGCTTCTCAGAATGTGAAAGTGTAGAATTCTGAATGCCCTACTTTGAAGTCTTGCAGCTTGCACCCGATTGAGTGGAATGAATAATTGAATATTCCTTTATATTCTAATCATGGAAATGTGCTACCATGAATATTTTTAGGCCATGATGAATCTATTTGGGTAATTTTTCAATCTGATTCTGTTTTCATTTTTTAACATTTTAATGAAGATCAGTTCCACAGTTTAGTCGGAGGCCCTGTTCGTGATGTTATATCTTGAATAGCGTGATTGTTCATATCAAGAAAATGGTACCCCTACATTATAGACAAAATTTACCTTAATTTGGCAAGGTCTCAGATCTTGAGGGTTCTGTATGCACACTTTCCTAAACTCTTTTCATTTGCAGAAATTGTTATTTCTCTTGTCTTCTTGTTCTGTATTTCCAAGTGGCTACCTTCGAGGGGCTCCCAAATGTTTCTAGTTGATCGTCATGAACCACCTTCTTGGATCTATACTCTCCATATAACATAATTCCAATACTCAGAAGCTCAAGTCTTCAGGAGGTTGCTTGACTTGTTTTCAAAGTCAGAACCAGATGCATTTCATCATTTTTGACAAGGTAATTTTCAGAATTATTCTGAAGAGGCAACTTGGATGTTTAAAATCTTTTGACCTATTTAGTTTCATCAGATATCACTTTGCAATATGGAAGAATGCTAACCATAGAACATGTGTGCCCAACGCCATGTCTAGGTTACTTGATTTTGTCAGTTTTTAAAGCAAGTTCCTGATGCCAGTTGTTGTTTGTATGGTCAATTTGCAGAGGTGTAAAAGATGGATGGTTATGATCGCCAGTTCGATGCTTATGGTTTGAATTCATTAAAAGATATGTCAATTGAAATTTAAATTATGAAAATACCATGCATGAATGATAGAGATAAAGTTTCAATCCCAAGGTTTCATTACATTCCACCAAACAGGTTCTCAACACAAAGTTTGATTATTCTTAAGAATGTTTAATTTGGCATGGGAAAGCAAGAAAAGGGTTGGATAGGTATGATGATTTTGATATGGATGATCCAGAGGCTGGATTTATATCCATGATTATGAGCGTATCCATGATCAAGATGATCGATTTAATTGGCAAGAAGAGCCTATGCTAGGTCACCTAGCATATGACCACTTTGATCATTTTTAGCATGAACAGAACACCAGATGTGGTTGAATTCAAAGGTGTGTTATGCTTTGCAAACAAATCAATATGTTATGTGCACCATTTATTTTTGTTCTGAACAACACCAAGCCAAGGAACTGTATGGAGTATGTTTGGACTAGTGCCTACTTTCTCTTTGGAGGAGAGGTTTGTTGCGCACGCACCAAGGCAAGGGTGCTTCCCACAAACCAAACTCATAGATTTTTATGGGTTGTAGACTTGTCTCAAGGAGCATGTACATGCCAGAAAAGGAGTTAAATAGGTTTCCCATGTTCCATTCTTGGCACACACCAAATAGCAAAAGTTGCACATATGCCATGTGAAATACACTAGGTAGGAAAATACATACTAAATTTGCTACAGCTGGTACACACATTTGGATAAGGGGAAATGTTAACCTTATGAGGATTTCACATGCACCACTGCTGGTGCTATGTGTGCTCCAAATATAATGAGGCTTCCTGGATGGATGTCCTACGCTTCGTTGGCATTGTAAAAGCCCAAATAAAGACCAAATAGAATGGGGCTTATGTGAAACTTCCAACAAAGCATGTGCTATCCATTTGTTTTTAAAATTTGCAGGCAACATGAATATGGAGGGGTCTCACAAAAGGCACAAAGGGATGCTGCAATTATTCTTTACGAGGATTTGTGGAGTGAAGCACATGCAACACTATCTACCACAAAGAGCATTAAGAAGTAAGATAAAACAAGGATATGCAACATTTTTGTTGTTGTTTATTTTATCAGCAAGCTAGACACTCCTTTCTTTCAGATTGTTGCATACATGTTTGAAGGGCATTTAAAGCCTGAAGGAAATGCAAGGGCAGGTTGTCACATTGATGAGTGGCTAGCCTCAGCATAGGAAACAAGCTGCCATTGGGGAATCATCGTGCGTGAGGCTTGTTCTAGACATGTGCTTCCCCATTTTGTATACTGTCTGCAGGCTTCACAAAAAAGTGTGAATCTTTTGTAAAATAAAAAGGGAGAATAGCGTAAGCTAAAAGGATGCCAATTTTAATAAAATGTTTACATGCGCTAAGGAATGAAGCGAGGGAATGCGTGCATGATATGTCGAAGGAAATAAGTGTAGAGGGATATTGTAGTTTTTATCCCACATTTATTTTGTTTTGTGTATTCAAAATGTTTAAAGTGAAGAATGCTCAAGACATTGGTAAAGTGAAGTGAAAGGCTATGTGGATCTCTCAGACTTGTGGGGCCCAGCTAGCTGGCGTACACAAAGGTTTATTTTGAAGTAAAGCTTAATAAACAAAGGAAGATATATCCCACATTGTCGACATAATGAAACAAAATAATCTTCAAAAGGCCAAACACACACATTCATGGTGTCCAAATGAGGAAGGCCAGTATGGAGGCTTGCTTGCATGCATGTGGTTTGAGGCACCCAGTTGGCAATGAATAGGATGATAATTCAGTAGTGGGCCCACATGAGGGGTAAGTAATTTTGATGAAGTACAAAATATAGGCTCGCTAGTGCCTCAAGATGTGTGCCCAAGGATCTGACGGTGGTCGCATGATCACGAGGAGGAAAATTAGCCCTTAAGATCATGCAACAGGGTGACATGTGGCAGCTTTGGTGAGGTGGTGAAATGGTATAGTCAGGTGCTTGGCTGGAGCTTGCAGTGAACAAGGTAGTGACACATGGCATAGAGTGATGACAGAGCAGCAAGATGGCGGGTCCATGCCTTGAGATGCATGCCAGAGGAGATCAACAATGGTCGCATGACCATAAGGAGGAAAATCAGCCATTGGGATCATGCGACAGGCTAACATCTAGCAGCCTGATGAGGTGGTAGAGAAAAGTGATAGGCCAATTAGAGAGTGACAAGTGGCATGACTGGTGATATGGCGGCTAGCCCGATGAGGTGGTGATGATGTGGTCTGCAGGACCAATCCGATGGTGCCATGAGGCATATGTCGGCCCGCCAAGATTTTAAATGTGCAGATGAAAATAAAACAATTTTGTAAAAGTTTAAACTATGCATATTTTCAAAATTTTGAATGTGATTGTTGCTTCTGGGAGTGAAATTGAAAATGCTGCTGGAGGTTCATTTTTTGCCCGAATATATAAGTGTAATATATCATTGGAAATGATAGGAAATGACAGATTGAATGGTAATGGCTAGAATAAATTTTGAGCAAGCAGGAAAGAGAAATAAGAGCTTTTGTCTATGAGGTCAGATTTTGGTGGGAAGAGAAGTTGTTTGCAAAATTGATTTTTTTGGGAAGAGACAAGTGTCATGATATAAATATCTTTTAGGTTTCTTTTCTTGAGGGATATATACAGATCTTTTCATTATTGTAAGGTTTCCTAATTCTCTTTGAATTTTCTAAAAATTGTTCTCAAGTGCTCTGTGGCCTAGGTAGGAGATGTAGGCGTAGTCTTCTATTCAGTTTCAGAACACCGACTGATGACTTTTCTCTCAGTCTAGGATGTAGTAGACTATATCAGGCCAAGTTTTCATAATAGCAAGTATTGTTGGTTCAGTTAAATATCAAGATAGTTTGCATTTTAAAGCACTTTGTGTATACATGATGATAAAGCATATTGAATAAAATCCAAGGTTTACATCTCTCCTATGTGTATTCTTTGTCTAAGTTATATGTTGATATTCTTCAGCTCTGATCTAGGATCAGATTAAATAAGCTTTACATATAGCATTAATTCTCTTAGTTTGCACAACAATATAAGTAGTCCGAATTCAGGAGTCCTTTGATAAAATCCACCACAAGTGACAGTATTTTCAAAGGATAAAGATCACCAAAGTTTAATATATTTGTCTATGTATCACAATTTTGCAGTGAGGGTGTTACCCAATGGATAAGGCACTAGCTAGTAGTGAAGCTAGTTTATAGAACTCAATTCTTGATAAGGTTCTACTGTATTCCAAACATTTGATACAAATTTATCAAAAATCTATGAAGTATTTTGACCTACCTATTCTGCCTCATCATATGGTAATGGAGAATCAATGAATGAGTGGTTCTCATTTAGTATTTTCTTACCATCCATCTGTTATATTTAAATCCAGTCAGTGATTAGTGAAATAAGTTTTGTTTTATTGGATTAGGAGCACCCTCCTTGGTCTTGTAGAGCTAGAAGTGCAGAGGGCAGTCTTCTCCCTATAGTTGGTCCAGTCATCTTAGAACTCAATATTTGGATCTAACCCATCTTAAAATCTACAGATGTATTGGTTGCTTATGAAAGCATAAAGTTCGGTTTGAGGAACCAACAAGAACTTCACAACATTACTACCTTTGAAGGCCCTGCAAATGCTTTGTTGGGTGTTGAGGCAAAATATTTTCAGCTAATTCTTGCTGAACCTGGTGCAAATAAACAACTTTTGGATAATGTGTATGCTTCCCAATTTTTATTTGATTTAAGAATCAAAACATCTTCTTTTGGCAGTCAAGAGACTCAATGAAAAGTTGTTATGGCTTTGAAGCTTTCTTAAGACCATACTTTACTTGTAATATTCAAGATATGTATTCATATATTTTTGTATATATGTATTTTTGAGAATATAATGTGTCAGATTCATACTATGCAATTCATAATTGTTTTAATATGTATTCAAACAATATAATACATGTATACAAAATATCTTATAATATACATTTTGTTTTGTTTAATATTGTATGCAAATTAGATGTCTAATACAAGAAATGATAAATTAACTATCTAGAAGCTAATAAATCTATCTAATGCAACACAATGAAGAATGCAAAGTAACCACAAATGATGAAACTAAATCAATTACCTTCACCTACCATGCAGCTTGTCTCCATTGTCCTCCTAGCCTTGATTTCTTGGATGGTTGAGCTCTTAGATTTCCAATTTGAAGCTCCTTGCCCAAGATGTCACCAAAGTGTGGAGATTGAATGAGTGAGTGCAAAATAGCCCAAAGCTTGATTATGAAACTAATGGATGGAATGCAAATGGAATGATGATAGTGTGGATGCTTTATTGCTCTTGAAAATGCTTGATTTCTTGAATGCTTGAGTGCTTGAATGCTTGATTGTAAATTACCTATTAGCTCACAAAGGGAAAATGAGGCTCCTTTTATAGAGTTTTGGAGGATCCAAGCCTAGGTGGCACAATCCTACGGTGGAGAATGAAAGTTGGAAGATCCTAGGGCTAGGATTGACTTGGTTGAAGGAGTTGAGAGAAAGGGGGATGTAGTTGGAATGTGAGAGGAAGAATAGGGATGATGTTCCTCTCACATTGAAATGGAGGAGAACAAGGTGGAAAGAAAAGACACATGTCAAGTGTCTCACAAAGACCAAAGAGAGAAAGAGGGAGAGACCTTTTCCTCATGAGGACTCTTTGTACAAGTGTCCTATGAGTCACCTTTGACCCTTAGAGGTGGCTTGAGAAGCCCCGTAGGAATAGGGATTGTCTCTTGACTTGGTTTAAGAGAGGACATGTGGTCATGAGACCAAGTCCTATGAGGCCACATAGCCCTTAAGAATAGGACATGTGTGGGTGAGGATTATTACCAATAAATAATTAATAATAATTATTTATTTTAGCCAAAGTGATGTGTCAAGTGAGTGGGTAGATGAGGTGGACTAGGGGACTTAGTCATATTTAGGTGATTGTATATTTAATTAAATCACTTTAATAAGACTAATTAGAAGACTTAGGATAGAGGAATAGACTATAGTGAATTTACTAAATAAATTGAATAGTCTATTTAATAAATAGAGGAAATAATTATTAATTAAATAATAAATATTTAATTAATTAATGAAGCCATTTTTAAGTGTATACAAATATTAGTAGATGTTATCAATTTTATTTATGTTATATCTTTGGTAATAATTTGGTATTTACTTTATGTCAATTCATAATGCATAAAAAGTATAGGCAATCAATATTTCCAAATTTACCATGATTCTTTTTAGATTACATTTCCATATATTGATAATTTTTTTAACTTAGCGATTTTCAAAATTTTTAGATATATACAAACAATTACATATGTAGTCATGGATAATGCAAATAATCAAAGAGAAGGTAAGAACAATCAAAGAAATGATATGCAGAGAGAAAGGTATCATGACAAAAAAATAGTTATTAAAAAAAAAGATGAGAAGGCTCTCAAAATATTGAACTTGCATTATCTGCATCCAATGTAATTTGTTCTAGCACATCACCTCAATTAGAAACAGTTCAGGTTCCCAATTCATATCCCCTAACAAATTCTATTATTTGAAATCCTTCCTTACTATAGATTGAATTACCTGGTTGCAATGAAGAACATACAACATCCATGAATACAGCTGGCCATATTGTTAGTTTACCTTTCTCTCAAAATTACTACAATGCCATAAAACAATTCTGTACAAAGATAGATGCTATTTCAAATTGTAGAAAGTGTTCTATTTGTATAGAAAGATATCCTAGAATTAAAATACGAATGTCAGATGAAAACTTAATATGCTACAGATGCAATTCTAAAAAAGATGGGGATTGTTTCTCAAAATGGAACAATATGGATCCTGGTGAACAACCATTGTGCTTACAAATATTAACAGAAATTAAACAGATTCTAATAGCCAAAATAAGTCCTATCTTGCAAGTTACGTATACAAAAGGTGGTCAACTAAAATATAGCGGTCATACTATTTGTTTTCCTCAAGATATTTATGCTATAATAGTATTGTTGCCAAGACAAATAGATGCATTAGATATAATCATTGTTAACAAAGAGAGTATAGGAAATAAAAAATATAGTTTTTATGTTAGTAGATGTCATGTTTATGAAGCTTTGAAATATAAAATATTGAATGACCCATACTATAGGGATGTACAATTAGATGAAAATGCTCTAGTATCATTGCCCTTGCAATCCACTAATATTTCAGACCTTCTTTTCAATGCAGTGGAAAATACTCATCCAATTGAAGAGCCTTCATCCATGTTAGATGAGATAGAACAAAATGCATTTGATGAGAATGTAGAATTTGACAGCTCATTTGTTTGCAATCTTCCCGCACCACGCAGAGAAACAGAAGAAATAAGTTCTTTATTGCATTTAGGTGAAGGTCAAGCAATAGAATCTATTACATGGCCTCCCATGTCACCTTGTCCTATAAATGAATACACAACTGAAGGTTTATTTGTAATGGCATTCCCAACTTTGTTTCCTAAAGGAATGGCTGCATTCAAACAACCACGTATCAAAGAAGTCAAACTCCATGATTATGATCTTCCCCTTGTATGGTACTATGATAACAGATTTGGGCAGCATTCAAGATTCTGGTACTTTATATTGAATATTATCATGCGTCATGAAAGCCAGGCCACAACATCTATTTGTGTTCACAAACAATTGGATGGATCTTTACCTGTAACAATTACAAATCTTCGTCAAAGGTTATGAGATGTATCTGATGATAAATTGGTAGATCAGCTAATGAAATTTGGGTCTTTTGTACATGGAACTAGATCTTTTTGGAATTGTAAGAATTTTGATATCACTCTGATACCATGTAAGAATTTGCCTAAGGAAAAGAATAAAAGCCAAGATCTAGAAGCTCAAGAGATAGCACAAGAGAGATATGAAAAATAATCAAATAATTGATTATAGCTAATTGAATTGATTAAAAAGTAGGAGTGCCTGAATATATAGGAAATACAATAAGACTACATGACAAGGAGATGATATGATATCAACCACACAAGGTGGAATCACATGTCCACCAAAGGTGGATCATCCTCCATTATACATCAAAGTATGTGCAACATGTGCAACAATGAGAGGATGATAATGTGATAAGAGCACTAAAGGTGGATCTCACACACAAAGAGGTATGTGATGACAACT
Organism: Chamaecyparis obtusa; assembly: GCA_027943335.1. NCBI lineage: Eukaryota > Viridiplantae > Streptophyta > Pinopsida > Cupressales > Cupressaceae > Chamaecyparis > Chamaecyparis obtusa. The sequence goes on along the minus strand of BSBK01002879.1, from coordinate 3,168,554 downwards.
ATCACACCTAAAGTGGAAATTCTCCTAACCATGTGCTAAAATGAATTGCAAACTCCTAAGTGTCACAATGATAACTAATATGAAAATGCATTATCCTAAGTAAACTTAAGTAAGTTTAATTAGTAAATATTTAATTACACCAACAGGAATCAACGAAGAGAAGAATTGATAGACATGGTTATTCAAATTGGTTGTCCTATACCTTTTTTTACCCTAAGTGCTGCAGATACCAAATGGCCTGAGTTGCACAATGTCATGCCATCTAGTACACCAAAAAATCCAACTATGGCTACAAGATGGTGAATACAAAATGTTATTAAAAATCCTTATCTGACAGCTGTGTACATGCATCATAGATTCATTGCATTTTGAGAGGAAGTCTTGTAGAAACTACTCAGTGCATCTCACTATTGGTACAGGTAAATAATAAACTTAAAATGTTATTAATTTCTATGTAATCTCAACTTATATTTACTGACTTAAATATATATCAGATCTAAATGGCAAAATAGAGGTTCTCCACATATTCATGGGTTCATTTGGTTACCACATGCACCAGATATTAAAAATTTAGAATGGGATAATGATCTATTGGTGCAAAATACATTAGATTACATAGACCAATATGTATCTGCATGGAATCCATAAAGCATAGAACAAAGAAATCAAGGCATCTATTGCAATTCTCTTCAAGATCCTTGCTTAAGGACTACACAAATGATATATGCAATAGATGTGGCTTCTGATTACTATGATTTGGTAAATCATGTTCAATATCACACAAAATGTTCTCTACAGACATGTTTAAGAAGGAAAGGTGATTCTGGTGCATGCCATTATAAAGCTCCATGGACCACACAAGAAACATCACAATTAACACGTATGGATAAGGGGGAACCTAAACATACAATAGGTCGTAATGATGATTGACTAAACTTACATAACATCCAAATGCTTTCCATTTGGAGAGGTAATATAGATTGTCAAGCTATTCTTTCAATTGATGCAGTTATCAAGTACATAGCAAAGTATGCAGCCAAGTCAGAGACAAAATCAGAAATGTATCATGCAATATTATGTAGAATATCATCAAATTTCAATGGTACAATGCTTGCACTAGCTGCACTTCAAAGAATGCTTCTTGAAAATCTTGTTGACCGTGATATAGGTGCCCAAGAAACCTGCCATCTACTACAAAAGCTTCCCTTATCCTTGTGTAGTAGATAATTTGTATCTTTGAATGTTAACCAAAAAAATCTTCAATGTCTACCCATATTAGACATGCCAACAAGTGTATGCCATAACCAAATTGAATGTTTTTTATTAAGGTAAAAATAGGTTTTGAATGGAACTCGAAAACATTTACAAAAAAGAAAAGAGATTTAGCATTTTACTTCTACAAAAAGAGACACCTGCCAAAAAGACAAAAGCAGGACCCGAAACAACCCTAGCAGTGACAACAAAAAATAAAAGAAATAGTTACTAGCACAACTACCAGTGAACACCCAACAACCCCCCAAACTAGACTATTTTTTTTTTATCATTTTCTCCACCTTCTTCTATAGGTCCTCCATCTTCTAGATAGCACCTTTCAGATCATTCATTTCCTTTGGAGTTTCTGGAACCTTCCTTTGATTGCATCCTCTAGTTCTCGTTACCAGACCAACATTTCTAGAATTAGCATTTCCAGAACCATCATTCCTAGCATCATCATCAATTGTTATGGTAGTTTTTTCTAGCAGGTTCTTTTCCAGATAGTTGTACAACATTTTTAGGTTCATAATAGAGACACTAAGGCCCTCATTACCATGTTTGAGGCCTTCGTTTATCATGTACCCATTGTCACTGATTTTTTCTGTAACATCTTTTAACTTGTTTTCCACCATCATTTTGATATCCTCATTTGGGTTTTTGTTATTTACCTTATCTAGAAACTTCTTTTCCAACTTCTCCAGCTTAATAGTGAGGGTTTTTGTTGTATCTTCCATTTCTTTCAGATGGAGTTTCATTTCCTGCATCTCCTGCGTGACCCACTTTTCTGTAACATCTTTTAACTTATTGTCCACCATCATTTTGATAACCAAATTGAATGTTAGATGACACCTCCACTAAATTTAGAAATGTTTTCTCTTATTGACATAACCAAAAGATGGACATTTAGGCCTAATCGAGTGTAGGACAAATGGAAAGAAAGATATTCACCTTGTATAGTCAGAGTCTCACCTAGATTCATCAGTATCCATTCTAGAGAGGACATTTCTTATCCAATATTTTGATGGAGTGAACTTTTATTATACAAACCATTCCGCAATATTGAAGTAGATTTTGCAGCATCAGATGAGGGAATAATAGAACAATGGGAATCTTTTTCAAGATCATATGAGCCATAGCATATACGAAGAGCACATTCAAAGGTAGAAGAAGGAGATGATCCTACATCCCTTCAAAAAATCTAGATACAATGCAAGATAGTATACCAGATGAATGGCAAGTTTTAGCTTGATTATATCCAGGCATACCTAAACATTTAAATAATTTAGATATGTTTAGATATTGAGAATTTTATTCAGCAATTAATTGGTTGGAAAATAACATTACTCCTTCACAAAAAGCTACAGCTACAAACTTCATTCAATCAAATCAACAAATCTTTCAAGAGAATCCAGTTATGCATGAGCGATCTCATTATAAATTTTTTGTCGAACAACAAAAAGCATATGATATAATTATATCACATAGAGATACAAGTAGTGTACAAAAACCATTAGAGCTCATTGTACAAGGCACTGCTGGAACTAGAAAATCTCATCTGATTGCTCAAATCAAAGCTACTCTCTCTCAATCAGCACCCAATGGATAGTCACCTATTCTACTTCTTGCACCAAAAGGAGTTGTAGCTTTTAACATCAAGGAATTTACAATTCATTCTACTCTATGCATTCCAATCAAAGAGATGGTTCAACTAAAAGGTCAATCACTAGCAAAATTACAAGAAAATATCTACTATTGTTAGGAATGGGAACACTGAGGGGGGGGGCGGGGGGGGTGAATCAGTGTTCACTGTATTTTAACTTTTCTCTTTAATCTTAATGCTGAACTTAAATGCTTAAGTAATGAAATAAACATTCACATAAACATGAAACATGAAATCAACACATGACATCAATATGGTTATAGGGGAACCCAAATAGGTAAAAACCCCAGTGGGACTTGATACCCACTAATATTCTGCACTAGTGTTTTATGATCCTTGTTAGAAGATCCTTTACCATGTTAGGAGTATCTTTACAATGCTTTAAGTATAGTAGACCTTGTTAAGGGTCAGACCCTGTTAGGAGTCTTTTACAATGATCCCTGTTAGGGGAGTGGACTCACTTTCCTAGAGCTCATTGCTCAAAAGATGAAGGACACAACCTTCTGATTTCAAATACACACTATATCTGTAGGTGAACTATCACTGTGACACTACTTGTTAGATCAGTTCCTTTGGTGCACTGATGCTTTGACCTCTAGAAAAACTCTAATACATCATATGATCTCTTTGCATACATCTGATCTACTTAACACAACTCTGTTACAACTTCCATACTGAATATGATGGGCACATCTTGTATTTATATGCTTATGCAAACAAAACAATTAGGTCGGCCCTATAACTAATTACAAAAAATGCTTCCAAATGAATTGGCTTAAGTGTGCTTAAAATTACACATATAAACATGTCGATAACCTAAATACAATGGGTGCATGCCCTTTACAACATTATATTATAATCGCAAACCAAAATGCTAACTGTCAGCTCCATGCTCTATTCTCTACTGGCACACACTGGCTGTGCAACTTCAACTGACTGTAACTTTTACATCTTTGCATAGCTACTTATGCACTCATAGAATAAGAATAAGTATAGTCTAAAAACTTTAACTTCTAGGGCACATACCATAATTCATCTGTACACATGTGCGCTGATGCTCTGAGTTGCAAGCACTTTGTACACTGTCCAGTCTTCAATACTTAACTAGATTCTGATCTTTACACTAAGTGCGCTGACTCCAAACTGCTATATGACTTTGTTGCCATAATGACAACACTATATCTAGTCATGTACCTCAGTATAGAAAACTTTCCAACAATCTCGGCCTTTTTCATTGATGGCAACAAAGGAAAATAGCCAAGTCTCTAACTGATCCTTTACACAAAATTTTTTTGTCTTCTATACATCTTTATACATATATCTACTCCATATTCTATACACAACTCCCCTTTTGACATTAATGACAAAGGTACATAAAAAAATTGTATATACACATACTCACTGAGGGAAAACATCTAGATATGCAATCTTCAGATTCTAAATCTCCTTCCAAAAGGTTATCAGAGAGTTAACTATCTGGAGATGGGCGCATAATGCATATTAAAGCTTCTCCATATTCTCCAAGTCACTGATGGGACCATGATCATAAGTTACCATGGTGGCCTCAATCTCCTTTATGTTCTGATTGAGGATGTCTAAAGAGGGTGCAAGATCATTCCTCAACTAAGTCTATTTGAACCTTATCCTTTTTATCTCTTTTTCTTCCTTCTCAATCTTGTCTATCTGACCTTGGTAGATATTGCTACACATGTTCACATCAGTGGATGTGTCTGTCACTAAATTCTTCACCTGTTCAATCATTTCTTCTACCTCTTTTATCTTCTTGAAATGAGCATCAGTGAGCTAGTCTTGATCCATGCATGCTGCAATGATCCTTCTTCCTTCATCAGCAAATTCATTCAATGATTCCTGACTAGACTTAAGAGAATTCAAGTCTAGTGCAAAGTTGCTTATTAGTTCATTGAGTCTCTTCTTTAAGTACTTCTCTTCCGCTACTTTGGACACAAATTCTTCTAGGCTAGAAAAATTGCTTTTGAACTGTGAGAGGACTGAACTCACATCATCAACCGAATGTACTTTTAACACTTTCTTATCTTCTGGTAGAAAATTGTTCAAAATATTCACTAATTCTACCAAGAGAGGATTTCTCATGACTTGCTTCTCCTTTTCCTTCTCCATAGCCAGGACACTGAACTTAATTAGGTCTTCTTCCTTCCAAGAGTCAAAATTGCTTGTGTCAGGTGTCAAACTAGACAACAATGTTGAGGAGGGAGTGATGGGAGTGTTGTCCATCACTTCTTGTTTTACCTTTGCAAGATTAATAGATGTATCTTCTTCTTTCTTTTCTACCTCTTCTTCTTCTTTCTTATTAGATACATCTTCTATGAGTACTTCTTGCTAAGTGGGAGGTGTATTGCTGCATAAGATTTTAGCTTCTTCAGTACCAAAAAATGCTTCCTCAAACTTGTCCAAATCCTTATTAGTAGCCACCATGGCTATTTCCACATTATCTATGATAATAGTGCTTCCTTCATGAGATTCTGAGATGGGTGCAGACTTATCTACTTCTGTTTGAGTTTCTGCTATGGGCATTGAGTCCCAAGGACCTGTCATTGGTACCTTGAAGGTCTCTTCTACTTTGTCTTGCTTACTAGGTGCATTAGTGATGGGTGTAGTAGGTGGTTTTATGTGTTTTTCTAATAACACCTTCTCAGTTTCCTTCGTTATTAGCTCATAGTCTTTGTTCATGATGTGAAGAGTTCTCATCTTTTTTCTTAGGTGCGGCTTCACCAAATTCAATATCAGTGCTTCTTCTTCTTTAGAACATACTGGAAGAGTATCTTGTAATACTTTTTCTCTGATCCTTAGATCCTATTCATTTGCTTGTTTCTTTTGGTATTCTAAAATATCCCAAACTTTATCAGGAATAGAGGTATTCAATTCAAGAACTATTTTCTTGAACTTGATCATATGTTTGATAATCATGCTGTGTATCTCTGATTTGTCAATCTCACTGAATGATTCATAATGTTTTCCTACTTGATCAATTCTTCCCTCATCAACAATTCTAGTGCTCAAAACTTTAAGGCTTGGTTCAAATCTTGATTTGGGAGGTGCTTGAATGTTTTTCCTGCTCCTTGTTGCTCGCAAGGATGGGTGATCAGTGCTAGTTTCCTTTTTCCTCTTGACTATTGTCTTATACTCTAGAGGAGTGGTAAGGTCAATAGTATCTATGGGTGCAGAAGGAGTATTATCTTCTTTACCCTTCTGACTGTCATCTTTTTCAATTTTTATATTTTTCAACTTAGGATCTTCTTGTTTTTCTTCCTCTACTACTGCGCCTTTCAATTCTAAGGAAATATTTTCATCCCTTTCTTTATCAAGGTCTACTTGAGACACACCATGTATTCTCAAGATCTTAGAAGTGACCTTTTCAACCTTTCTTTTTGATGCCGCGCTATTTAGTTTAGCATCAAATTCTCTTGTCTTTTCTTCATAGGTTCCCCACCTAGGTTCATTAGGATCTTTAGGGGCTGACAGAAGTACCTGCACATATGCTTCAAGGACCTGTTCCTTTACCTCATAGCCAAGTGGATGGATCCACTTAGTTCTTGGTTCCACAACTTCCATACAAGTAGTATCAATCTCCACCATAAAGAATATTGAGTCCTTATACTTCTCTACAATATTCTCAGGAATCCTATACCTCATCTGCATCTTAGCTCTAAAGGTCTTCACTTCCAAAGTAATATAGTCTCTTAGTGTGCTTTCTGTGGATGCTTTGTTGGATATCTGAGGCATGGTAGGAATGGACTTGTTTAGATATAAGTTTGATACTCTTCCAACTATATGAAGGTACATATAGATGATTAGGGACCCAAACCTAAATATCTTTGCCTTGTCATATTTGATAGCTTTGATGTTATCTATCAACTATGCGTGCAAGATCTCACACAAGTTCAATTCTCCATCTTCCTTTCCAATTCGGATGGTTGCTAGAATAGTGCCCACAGACACACTATTCACCCTACTACTATGATGAAATTTGTAACCAAGTATCATTGACATCAATTTGATGTCTTCTTTCTCAATCAGCTCAATAGTCATGCCACACTTTTCACTCCTTGACTTACATTCTTGTTCCACCATTTTCTTGACATCCTTTCCCACAGGAAGGATGATGCCTATCCTAGAAAGGCCTATCATATCATGAATTTGATCACTTGTGATTCTTACTGGTACATCTCCAATCCAAAATAGATCATCATGGATTCTACTCAATAAGATCTTTATCCTTTATGTCTCATAGAACTCATATGTCGTAGCATACTCAATGATAGGGTGATCATTCCATTTGATGTATTCATCCATGAAAGTTTTATCTAGTTTCAACATTGTATCCATGTGTGCCCTTCACCTATCTAGTCCAACAGGTTCTTTCTTAAAGTAGTGTAGACTAGGCTTTGAGGATACTTGTATCTGTTTTGAAAGGCTCAAATCAATCAAACATTAGACTAATCTAGCATTTATATTGAAACAAATAAAAGGCAAACTCTAAACTAAGCCACCTCAGATTGAGCTAAAAACAGGTGCACCCAAGCACTGTTTGATTTGCTCTTGCTTAAGGGGATGTGGGTGTGCTCTCTAATCACTAGGAGCATGTTCCTAATGCTGATTCAGATGGATTGAGATCCATGAAAACCTCAAAATTGGCACAATATTGGGTAGAACACCCAAAATTGCCCCTAAGGCTTCAAGAACTCAAATGATGCAAACTAATATGATTAACTTGATTTTTAAACCCAAATAGAGATTTGATATGATGTATAAACAAAAATGCAACTATGTTAATCCATTAGTTCTATGCTAAGAGATGAGCTAAGAAAGCTTAAAGATGAAACAAACTAACAATTAGTGATTTTGCTAAATGATTTAGAGCTATTCTAACATGAAAATGGCATTATAAGATTACTATTGCTTGAAAATAAAAGTGAATGGATTGCTCTTAGAAATGAGGGTATTTATAGGATTTGGGAAGAGCTTGGGTTAGGAGGATAGGTTAGAGTTTGGGGTAAGGTTAGGGTTACCTCCTTGTGACAAGTGTCATAAGGGGATTGGGTTGAAAGATGGGAGGAATGTGCACAATTTGGGAAATGTGCCTAAGGTCAAAGGGTGTAAGAAAGGGGTGAGGGGCTTCTTAAATGCATCATAAATGCATGTAAGAGGGATAAGGAGGCTTTAAATGCCTTCAATGCATGTAAGAGAAGCCTCTAGAAGTTTGTTGACTTTGTGTCAAGCTTAGGAGTTGGCTAACCTTGTTTAGGGAATGTGACAAGGTTAGGGGGAGGATTAGTATTAGGATTAGGGGAATTTAAGATTAGGATGGGTGAAGAGGTTGGGTTGAGAAGTTTCTAGAAGAGTCTAGAGTTTTCTTAGGTTTTATGGAATAAATGTTTATTCATTCCAAAGGCTTTTGGTTTTGGGAATATTTATTAAAATATATTTAATAAATATGAAAATTAAATATTTAATCTTAATTAAATATTTTGAGTTGGGATTAGGGTTAGAAAGGATGAGATTAGCCTTTTAATCGAAATTAAGGAGGGATTAGAAGATTCTGGAAGAGGTTAGTGGTTTTTAGGAAATTGGCCAAGTTTTGGACAAAAAATAAATAAATTATTTATTTTGAGATTTTTGGTCAATTTATTAATTAAATAATTAATAAATAAGGAGATAATGTTTAAATAAGATTTAAACATTTTTTGGGAGGGATTCCTTAATTAAATATTTTTAATTAAGATAAAGGGATTTAATGACATAAAAATAAATAAATTAAATAAATAATTAATTAATTAATAAATGATGATGTCATCAGAGATTTTCTTGAAAATAAAAATACTTTATTTTCTAAAGGATTTTTAGGTGTCTACGTTTTGCCCCTCTTTGATGCGATGCCGCAAGTGGCATGGCGTCAAAGACAAGAAAATAAGATGCCCAAGGCTAGAATTTAGAGGAATAAGGGGTTGTGCCCCCTCGAGAAAATAATGCAAGGAGTAAACGTTGTGGAATTTTCTTGAAAGGAAACAGAAAAGGAAGGAGCTAGGAAGAAGGGAAGATAAATAAGTAGACTTCCAAGAGCAAAGATGGGTGAATGCACGATGAGAGGGAATGCAAAATGCAGGATGCAATTATATGAAGATGCAGGATGCAGGATTAATCTATATGATGCAAGATGCAGGGGATTTGGGGAAGCTCCAAGTGCAAATGTGGAGAGCACAACCTAGTTTAATATAGCAATGCTAGAGACCTGCCAAGGATACTAGGATCGCAAGGCCTTGTCACCAACGTTGCATGGGACTGACACTAAAAAGACATGCAGGGTTGCCCCAGCATCACGCATGAACTAAAAAGGAAACATGGTGGAAATGATGCAGGAGAAACCACAAACAAATGAAATTTCCCAAGTGCACCATGTAACCCAGAAGATCACATGTGAACCGTGCAAAGGTCACATCCGACTAACTCACAGGTAGAATCAAAAGATCAAAAGATCTTGCCCTAGATTGTCCTCATTCATAGCACACCATGATATAAAGGATCATTGTGACTTTGAGTAGAGAACAATGAGAAGCCATAAAAGATTAACAAGATCCAAAGGACAAAATCCAAGACCAAAATGAGAACTCCAAAAAGATATCCTTTGCCATGGAAAGAGATTTGATGTGACTGATTGAATGGATGGTGGGGAGATTGGTCTGAACGTGTGGAAGGATGCATCGACATAGACCAAGTGTGATTGGTGGAAGATTAGGTCTGATAGGAGGAAGGATACATCCTCAAGGACCCGCTGATTGATGAGAGAATGAGTGTTGTTGTTTGCTGGCAAATGATGAAGTCAAAGAATAATCACTATGATCAAGAATAGTCGATAATTGATGTTGCTGAAGTACAAGGCTGGGTAGGACAAGAGTTATGATCAAATGCTGCTGCAGGAATGACAAGGACTATGTACAACAAAAAGGGACAATATGTACAATGGATGGGAAAAGAGAAACAACAAATATGTATAGAAGCTCAGGATTTGGGATAGGAAGATCTTGCTATACAGGATATACAAGAAGGATTGCGCTATACAAGATAGTACAAGATATACAGGATATGATACAAGAGATGGTACAAGGTATAGTACAAGATATAGTACAAGATATAGTACAAGATATGGTACAAGAGATGGGGAAGCTGGAGGGTGGATGAGCTTGAGGAATATGACAAAGAGGAATGCTGGGGGATGGTGGATGGGGATGGGGATGGGAGTTTGATAGATAATGACTCAGTCCACTATGTATGGCACCTGTTTGCTAGGTTTTCACCAACATACTTGTCCAAGGTGCCTGAATTGCCAAGTTTTCACCATTGGACGATTATTTTCTTTTCTTCTTTTTTTCTTTTTTGATTTTTTTGTATTTTGTTGCTTTTTCCAATTTTTATGGATTTTTTGAATATGTAGGATCTGGTTCAGGCGTAGAACCTCTTCAGATGTATGATGTTGATTGGATCATTCAAAGGCTCACCTTCTGGTGTACATAGCTGATAAGCTCTGGAGCTGAAACATGTTGTGACAACATATGGGCCCAGCCAAGTAGGCTCAAACTTGCCTTTATTTTCTCGATTTGCTTGGACTTTCTGATTTTCTTTGAGGACCATGTCACCGACCTGGAACTATCTAGGATGGACCTTCTTGTTATAACTCCTTTTGAGTCAATTCTGGTATGCAACCAGGTGATCAAATGCTTGTTGTCTCTTTTCATCTAATAGGTCTAGCTGTGTGAGACGGGATACACGATAGTCTTCATCAGTGGTGTAGTTCTTCATGGAGACTCGCAATGATGGGAGCTCGACCTCGATCAGCAGAATGGCTTCGGCACCATATACAAGGGAATATGGGGTGGTGCCTATGGGAGTGTGATAAGAAGTGCGATAGGCCCAAAGGGTGGGATTGATTTGGAGGTGCCAGTCATGACTAGAATCATTGACAACCTTCTTGAGGATTTTCAAGATAGTTTTGTTGGTTGCCTCAGCTTGGTCATTTCCTTGGGGGAAATATGGACTGGAGAAATGGTGATGGATGTGGAGTTTGGCACACAGATCATCCACATGCTAGTTTTCAAAAGGTGTGCCATGGTCTGTGAAGATGGTAGATGGGATGCCGAAGCGGCAGATAATGTGGTAAAGGATGAACTTGAATATTTGGATGCCAGTAGTTAGGGTGAGCAAAATCGCTTCAACCCATTTGGTGAAGTACTCTGTGGCAGTTATTATGTACTTGTGTCCATCCGAGGAAAGGGGAGTGATTAAGCCGACAAGGTCAAAACCCCAACATGAAAATGGCCAAGGTGGCGCAATGGGCTGCAAGTCTTGTGCTGGTGCATGAATCAGATTTGCATGTTGCTGACATGGTAAACATTTTCTAACAAACTCACAAGCATCATGTTCCATGGTTGGCCAATAATACCCAACTCGAAGCAATTGCTTAGCTAGAACCGTGCCACTTGTGTGGGCACCACAAATTCCAGCGTGAACTTCTTGTAAAGCCAGGACGGCCTCATTTGAATCTAAACACCTAGAGAGGATATTGTGATACCCTCGATGATAAAGGGTGTTGGCTACAAGAGTGTAGCAGGAAGCTCTGTGAATAAGGTTTTGGCATTAGTTATTGGTGAGATGGGGAGATATGATACCATTCTTTAGATATGCATGAATGTCGTGGTACCATGGGGACTGAGGACCAACCAAGAGACACACCATTTCTGCATCGACGTTCTCATAAGCTGGTGTATGTAGCTGCTCGACTAGGAATTCATACTATGATGCATCACGTGGGATTTCTAGTAAAGATTCGATGGTTGCTATTGCATCTGCTACTTTGTTCTGAAGTCTTGGGATCTGTGTGAACTATAGATTTAGGAAATGCTCTTTTAGTTTGTCCACCAGCTCTCTGTAGGGTAGCAACTTGTCATCCTTTGTTTGATATTCATCTAGGACTTTTTTGATAATCAGTTGTGAATCTCCAAACACTTGCAGTTCTGTGATATTCCACTGAATGGCTGTTCTGAGACCTAAGATGAGTGCCTCGTATTTTGCAATGTTGTTGGTACATGGGAATCCCAACTTGAATGATTTTGGGATGTAGTCACCTTGAGGTGTGACGAATAGGATTCTTGCCCCTAATCCATGTGATGTATAGGATCCATCAAAGTATAATTTCCACATGGGTTGTCCTTCGATCATACATAAGTGTTCATCAGGGAATTCCATTAGTGGATAAGCATCCACCAGCGGTGCCTCTGCTAGTTGATCGGTAATGACTTGCCCTTTGATTGCTTTCCGATCAACATACTGGATGTCAAACTCACTAAGTAACATGACCCATTTTGCCATACGGCCTATGAGAGTTGTCCTTGATAATAGATACTTGAGGGGGTCCACCTTTGAAATGAGCCTAATTGTGTGACTGAGCATGTAATGTCTAAGCTTTTGAGTGGAAAAGACCACTGCAAGGCACGCTTTTTCCATGGGTGAATAATTAAGCTCATAGCCGACAAGATTTCGACTAATGTAGTAGATGGCTCTTTCTTTGTTTTCATCATCATGCTAAGCTAGGAGTGCCCCTAGTGCTGTAGTGGTTGCCAAGATGTAGAGTATGAGAGGACGTCTTGGAACTGGTGGCACTAGGATTGGAGAGTTGGCTAGATACTCCTTGAGCTTATCAAAGCTTCTCTGACATATGGGATCCCATTTGAAGCTTGTGTCCTTACATAAGAGATGCGTGAAAGGTTGGCACTTGTCTGCTAATTGAGAAATGAACTGATGCACTGATTGAAGCTTTCCTTGTAGGCTTTTGAGTTGTTTGAGTGTTCTTGGTGGAGGCATTTCTGTTATTGCTTTGACTTTCTTGGGGTTGATCTCTATGCCTCGTCGTGATACTATGAAACTTAGGAGCTTTCCAGATGTAACATCAAAGACACATTTCTTTGGATTGAGCTTCAAGCCATAATGATGTAAGTGATCGAATACACTCTCAAGAATGTTTAGGTGTTCACCTCATGTTTTAGATTTTGCAAGAATGTCATCCACATAGTCTTCTAGGATCTTGTGGATCATGTCATGGAAGATTGCTGTCATCGCCCTCTGATACGTGGCTCCTGCATGCTTTAGCCTGAATGGCATCATGTTGTAGTAGAAGGTACCCCATGGAGTGGTGAATGTTGTTTTATGTTGATCTGCTTCTGCTATACGAATATGATTGTAGCCTGAAAAGCCATCCATTAGTGACAATATTTCATGACCCGCTGTAAGATCTACAATCATGTCTATATTTGGTAGTGGGAAATCATCTTTAGGACATGCCTTATTCAAGTCCCTAAAATCTATGCATATTTTGATGTCGCTTGAAGGCTTTGTGATAGGCACCATGTTAGAGATCCATTCTGAGTAATCTATAGCTCTGATAATCTTGGCTTGGAGGAGTTTTTCAAGCTCTATTTTGACTAATAAGGCAACTTTTGGATGCATTTTTCTTAGCTTCTGCTTCACTGGCTTGACATTAGGATCCACTGCTAGATGATGAATGGCAAGATTAGAATCAAGCCCAGGCATGTGTGCATATGACCATGCAAAATTTGTGATTGATTCTCTAAGGAGTGCAGTCAACACCATTTCTTCACCCTCTGTCAGATTGGCCGCAATGTAGGTGATTCTCGGACATTCCTCTGTACCTAAGTTGATTGGCTTGGTTTCTTATATGATGATGGGTGATTTTTCCAGTCTATAATCTCACATAGGAGGAAGAGGCAAGTCTTAATCTTCTAGTGCTTGAATTGCCAAGTTTTCACTAGAAGATACACTTTTTATTTTTACTTTTTTGGAATCAGAATGTGCCCCAGAAGGGTTTTCACATAAAGACTTATGTTTTACTTGTTCCATTTCTCTTTTGCAGCTAAAGCTTGCCTCCTCCCCAAAGTATCCTTCTGGGTCAAGCTTATAGATGTGAGTTGACTCTGAATCTTGAATTGATCATGGGCCTGATGCCCCCATGAATGCTAGGAGTGCTTCCGTGCTTTGGAACTCATCGATGTGTGCGATGCTTGGTTGGTCCCAGTCTATGAGTTGAGGGTGGATGAGGGGAAGTTCTATGAGATTGATGGTGAGTTGTTGGAGGACAGAAGTCCCTAGGAGGGTATCATCATCAAAGATGTCATTATAGGATTTGATTTCTTTCTCTTCAGGGATGTCTTCGACTTCTATGAGGTCATCCTGGATATTCGAGAAGGGTACGCTAGTCATGTTAGTGCCCCCAGTTGTAGTATTGGGCCCTTGTATATGCAGGCAAGGGGTATTAAAGCCAAGACCCTGATGTTGTGGATTTTTGGATACTATGATTGGATCTTTGCTTTCTCTTTCTTGTGGTCCTAGACCACCTCCTTGGTAGTTCCATTGCTTAGTAGTGTACTTGTGTGATTGTGGGTATTTATCTTTGAAGTAGCCAAGGAGTTGAGTGTCAAGTGGTGGGGGATCTTTGTACAACCACCTATTGATGTTAGGATCCATCTCTTGACTATTGATGTTACCATGGGATTCAAAAGTCATAGGTCCCATTCTCTTGATTGCATGGATATCTTCTGCAGGCTTGCTTTGGTGACTCGGGCACCCGTGCGTATGTGGATCAAGTGAGAGGGCCCCTACGGAAAATGCATCTTGTAGGCTATATTCACCACAACTCTGGTTGTTGATCTTGACAGAAGAGAGGGTGGAGGTGAGGATGGTTTCTGGATTGCAATGGGATGGGGATGAGCTGGCAAAAGAAGTGCCAACATCAGTTCCAGGACAATGAGTGGACTGAGGAAAGGATGCTTCCATCGCATGGCAGTATGCGAAGGGTTGGGGATCAGCATGGATGGTAACCTTAGCACCTTGATGCAAAAATTTGATGCACTGATGGTAAGTGGATGGTATAGCCTTGATGGAATGAATCCATGGTCGGCCTAGGAGGATATTGAATGGTAGGTCAAGATCAACAACATGACAAATGGTATCTTGTATTGCTGGTCCTAGCTAAATAGGCAAAGTAATAGTACCTTCAGAGGTACGCTCCAAGTTGTCATAGGCTTTGATGGTGATTACTTCATGTGATATATCAGCCTACGTGAACCCAATTTTCTGAATGAATTTCAAAGTGCACAAGTTTAAGGCTGAGCCATTATCTATTAAGACCCGTTTGATGGCAAAGTCTTTGATCATGATGGCGATGCGGAGGGGAAGAGTGTGGTCAAGTGCAATGTCTGGTATGTCGGATGGTTTGAAGGAAAAAGCACAGGTTGCAGATAAATGCCCCACAAGGGTCTCAAATTGGGTGGTGTTAATGTCTGTGGGGACATGTCCTTCTTTGAGAGCTCGGTCAAGGATCTCCTGATGGAGGGGTGAAGTGCAGAGAAGGTCCAAGATGGATATTTGGGCTAGTGTGTTCCCAAGATGTTCTATGAGGTTGTACTGTGCATTGTGTGCATTATGTGCTAGCCTTGGATGGGCACCAGCGACAGTTATCCAGCTTCTGCGGGTGGTAACAACACATTGACTATCTGCTCCTCCTACATGGATGACATTGACTGGTTCAACCTGGGTTATACATCCAACAAATTTATCGTAGTTGATGTAGGCAGTAGAATAGTCTTGGCGACCAATTTTATCTTCTTGTTTGCCTTTGTCATGATTCTAGGGATGATTAGCATTAGCTTGGTTCTTCCCAGCAGTGTGTTGTGGGAACACATTCTGATAGATTTGTAGGTTGGCATTTGGTGAGGCTTGAGTAGGTGTATCGACTTGGATCTCCTTTTGGCCGATGAGATCTTGGATATAGTTTTTGAGCCTCATACACTTTAGGGTAGTGTGTCCTTTGACACGATGATAATCACAGTACTCGTGATCTTTGTACCAATCAGGCCTGGGGGTAGTATCATCAACTGGATGGATTGGTGGAAATGTGATCAAGTTGGCCTTGGCCATTCGGTGGAAGATAACATCTAGGGGCTCACCTAGTGGTGTGAAGTTCTTCCTTGAGTTGTTCTGAGTCCTGGGCTTGTTTTGTTTGGGAGCAACATTAACGGTATTGAATTGATCATTTGGATTGCCTTGATATGCTTGATGGGCTTGCTGCTGATAATTCTATTGGTTATTCTGAGGATGATATTGTTGCATGGGTTGCTGAGGGGCTTGAGGAGGTTGTTGATAGACAGGTTTTTTTTGTTGGTATGCAGGATTTGATGTAGGACTAGCCACGACAAATTGAACATGCTTGGTATCAGTGGCTCCATCAGTAACAACGTTCTTGTTATGATTCCAATATCAGGATTTATCATTGCTGGGTTTATTCTGGGAATCATTTTTTAAGTGCTGGATTGTTCCTTCATCTAGGAGGGCCTTTTCAATGCTTATCCCCTTGCTTTTGATATCTTGATAGGTTTGGAGACAATTCATCCTCATGAAGTGGGATAGCTTAGGATGTATATTATCAATAAAGATTTTGGTCAAATGTTTTTCAGGTGGTTGGTAGGATAACCTAGTGGTAAGATTTTGCCATCATTGCAAGTACTTGGCTAGGATTTCTCCTTCTTTCTGCTTTGAGTTGCAGAGATCTAACAAGGTCAACTCATTCTCAACATTGTGGGCATAATGGGCAATGAACTTCTTAGAAAGTTCAGCAAAGGTTGTTATGGTCCCACATGGTATTTTATAGAACCACTCAATAGCAGTTCCTCCCATGCTTTTTGGGAATAGGCGTAAGAGATAGTTATCACTATAAGCCACTTCTTGGCACGCCATATAGAATTCTTTGATATGATTGAATAGATCTCCTTTCCCCTGATATTTATCAAATTTAGGCATCTCAAAGTGCTTGGGGAAAGGAATAGCGGTAATGGATCGGTCAAATGGATAAGGACACACCTCTTCAAACTTGTAGGTTTTGTTCTCGGTACCGGTTTGAAACTCTTTAAGAGCATTCTTCATGGCTTCCCACTCGGCATTGATTGGTGTTTGAGTGGGTGCTCCTATTTGAGGTGGGTATTGTGGAGTGGGATATGGAGATAACCCAGCAGGATAGGTAGATTGGAGTGGATTTTGGAGTGATGTTTGCTAGGGATATTGTTGATGTGGCATAGGGGGATATTGCGGTGGTGGATATGAGACTGCTTGTTGGTGTTGTGGGATGACTGGGACTTGCTACGGTAATTGGTAAGAGGAAACTTTCTGCTGGTGGGGAATGATAGGGGTTTGTTGTTGCAATGGGTAGGAGGAAGCTTGTTGCTGTTGGGGCATGATGGGAGTTTGTTGCTATGACTGGAAGTGGGGTTGTTGTGAGGGAGGTTGGTGGAATGACGCCGCTTGCTGGTAAGATGGTCCTTGTTGAACTTGGCTCTATGTTTGACCGATATAGGTCAGGTGCATTGCCGCATTGCTTAAGGGTGGAACTGATGTAGGGAAGCTTGAAGCAAAGGGTGGCTAGGCAAGATATCTTGCAAAATGGGATGAACTTTGCTGCTAAGGTGGACGAACTTGCTGAAAAGCACTAGGTGTTGGGAATGGATAGCTTGTGAAGGATGAAATTGGTGGAGGCTGTGATGGTTGTTGTTGTGCTGCTTGTGAGAAGGTGGCTTGTTGGTTTTGAAATATGGACGTAGGAGAATGGGTTGGTATGCCCCAAGCTTTCATTTCTTCTTGAGTGAGGCCCCAATGAGAGCCAGTGTGTGGTGGGAATTATGTTGCAACAGACGTTGGGAAGGTAGATGTGATGGGAGTTTGGGACGTGAATGGTGGATTGGAAAAACCCATGGAAGGCATTCCTATGGTGAAGGTAGTTTGTTGGGCTTGTGCTTGGGTAGATGCTTGTTTGGGGGGAAAGGAAGGGAACATTTGTGCTCCCCATGAAAAGGGTGATGTTGACATGGAAGCTTGCTGAGTAGGAAAGGGGAGCGATTGCGCTGCCCTCGAAATAGATGACGTTGATGTTTGTGGGGTGAAGGAGGGAAACGATTGCATTGACCCTGGAAAAGATGGTATGGATGATAAGGCTTGTGGAGTGAAAGGAAAGGGCATTTGGGTCCCTCCTGGCATGAAAGGTGTGGATGTGGGAACTTGTGAAGCGAGGGGGAAGGAGGATAATTGCATCCCTTCTGGAAAGAATGGTGTTGCTTGGTTTATGGAAGGTGGTGGACCTACTAGTGTAAAGGTTTGTGTAAGAGGTGGGAGTTGTTCTTGCGACAAGCGTTGGATTTGAGTGAGAGCCTGGGTGGCCATGGTGGATGATGAAGTACCTATGATAGGGAATGGGGAAGATGGTGTTACAGCTTGTGTTACAAGACTAGCGAAGCTTCCTTGTAAAAGAAGGGGAATGGCAGAGGTTTCTTGGGATATTTGCAAGGTTGGATCAGGGAATGGTTGGATGAATGGAGAGTATACTTGTGTTGGAATTTGGATAGTGCTTGTGGGAATACAAGGATGGAGATATGGCGGAATGGGAGTATGCATTTGTGCAAAGTTAGTGAACATTCTCTGCTGGTTTTGGGCTATGAGTGTATTGACTACTGGTGGATTCTCTGGGTGATTCACAAATGTTTCTATTGCCAAAGGAGCTGAGGGGATATTGGGATCATCCCATGCATTGCTAGTTTGTATTTGGGGATCATAGGTTACCATCGCGCTGGTGAAAATGTTGGGATCAGATGAGCCGGTGATCGGATAAGGATTCATGTTCCTTCGCTTCCTAGATCCAGATCTTGTCTCAACAGGCATGGAGATGCAGATGCTAGATGGATGCAAGATGTTTCCTACAGATGCTAATGAATACAAGCTAAGAAACTTCTAAGGATGATGAATTTCTAAGATGCAAATGAAAGGATTTGGTGGGATGCTTGGATTTTGATGGAAGATGGTGGTAGATTGGTGAAAGATGGTGACAGATTGGTGAGATGCTTGGTGATGATGGAGGCTTGGTGGGACGCTCTGATTTTGGTCAAGATTGGATGGAGGATTGGTGGGATGCTAGCGAAAGATTACTAAGTGTCAACAATGAGCTGCTATTTTTCCTAATGGAGGATCAATGATAGGATTTGGCCAACCTAGGATAGACTAATGATCTTCGGTCAACTGGATTCTTATCAATGTAAGTCAATCTCTTGCTCGAGATGATGAGGCTATGCAAGGACAAGTTGGATTTCCTTTAGATAATGCTCTATCAAAAAGGGGATGATTTCTAATTTAGGATAAGGGATGGAAACAACTCAAAGGTTCTGAACACTAAGTGCTTGTGGATTTGGATCTCTGGATTTGGTGCAAAAGATGGTGGGTTCTGATTTGGATGATGGATGTTGGATTTGGATCAAGGATATGGGATTCTGATTGTGGATTGCTGATGGAAAGATGGTGAAGGATGATGGAACAATGCTCTTTCTAAAAGGATGATGTAGATGCAACTGGGATGGATGACCTATGATGCTACTAGGAAGATGATGATGTATGTAACTAAGAAGGACTCTAGGATGCAACTAAGGTTTTGGTGATGATGCAGGGATGAAACTAGGATGAGCCTAGGATGAAGGATTGCCAAGATAAGATTGTGAGATCTAAAGGTAGAATAGGACATGTAATGGATCTAGCTAATCTTCTCTTTCAAGGTTGATATAGCGATGGTTTACTCAGAATCAGTAGGCAAACTATTTGACTCTTGCATTATAGCCAATATTATCAAGTTTTTCTTGATATTTTTCTTCTACTTGGGTTGCTTGGATAGAGGATTGATGGCTCTTGAGGTTTCTTTCTGCAAATTTCTTCTCTTGATAATCTTTGGATTTGGGCAACTTGGCTTTCGGATGTTTGATCAAATTGGGCATATCTTTTGGGAAAATTCTGATAAGTTTGGTTTTCAGACAAAAAGGCTTCTTGGATATTTGATTTCTGCAAGATTTTTTGAGTATCCAGTTGGTAGGTTGATTTCAATGTTTTCCAACGGCAAAGGATAGATAAACAAGACTTTTTGGAAAACCAATCTCACAAGGGACAAAACAACCTTGCGGGATACAAATAGGATGATTGACTCTGATAAAGCTTTGAAAGTGTATGTTCCAACAGTGTTTTTCATGAAGTATTTGACTGTCAAGCACTTCAAGTAGATCTACCTAAGGAAGGTGAGTATCAAAATCACTTGCCCACAACTTGGTATCCCCTAGAAGGGAATACAAATGGTGAGTAATCTTGAGGCGACCCGGTAAACCTCTTGGAATTGGTCCTTGCACAAGGATTTTGATACTTTCAGATGTAGATAGGGTAGCCTCTATTTTATTAGGTTTTTAATAGTTCCATGGAGTCTCCATACCCAGTTATGCTGATTGCCTGTGACTCACTTAAGAGCCTAGCCAACAACGCTGCGGGAGGAATATTTACCTTTCCCCAGACATTTGTATTTGGCACAAAACGCCCGGCGATTAGGAGATATAAGTGAGTACTTTTTGCCTTCACTTTATTTATATACCGGCCGGGGGGGATACTAGTTTGAGGTCATTCTCTAAGGAGGAAGTGCTTTTCTCCCTGGACAGGCCTCACTAAAAGTAGAACAGGTGAACTTGTCCAAGTTCAAATGTCCTACGTTGCTTATTTTAACAAGGATTTATAGAAAATGAAAGCTCCTAGATGCACATCAAGCAAGTTGTTCTTTTTCCCAAATTGAATTAAGTGTGTTTTGAACTTTGAATTTGAAGACACAAGTGATTAGGATTTGATTTGTTCTTTTTCCAAAAGACTTTCGAGCGTTTGTAGTTGCTTTGACTTGGGCATTCAAGATTGAGATTTGAGTGTTTGATTTAGAACTTTGAAGTGCTTTATTTTGTCCTTAAGGCATTCAAGATTGAATTTGCACTTTGCTTGAATTGAAAATGAGGGAATAGAGATGTTTGTTCTTTTAATGCATTCAAGATTTGGTTTGATTTTCAAATGGACAATGACACTTTAGGACCTAAGTTCATTTTTCCTTAATTTCATTCAAGATTTGGTTTGTTGATCTTTCCTTTGATTGATTTTCTTTGTGCCTGCAACAAAAAGGACAATAGTTTGGAATCTGCAAGGAAAAAAATCAAAATTTAAAAAAAAAAAACTTAAAAGCATTAGTTTACCGCTCTCTGGAATGGATGCGCAGAGACAGAGAATGAATAAGCAGGAAATCTAGACATATGCGCAGTAAATTGAAACAGATGCGCAAGAAGTTTAAACAGATGCGCAGGAAGTTAAGACGGATGCACAACAGAATAAAAAAAGATTTTGCGCACATTCACAACAATATAAAATGCATGCGTAGTTACAAACGATTCTGCCCTGAATGTGATTTTACAAAATTGCCATTTTGACAGAGTGCACATGCGCAACTCTTTTTGATATATGCGCAACTTGTTTAGGTAAATGCGCAGCAAGTTTTGATGGATGCATAGTAAGTCTTACAGATGCATTGTTACACTGATAAATGCACAGTTTTTAATGATGTATGCGTAGCTTTTCCAAATTTTACATAAATGCACAATTTTTTAGGATGTATGCACCATTTAATCTAGAACAGAATGTTAAGATTTGGAATTTTCAGAAATAGAAGAGAAAAATGGCCATGAAATGTTGATTTCGATATAGATAATCAGGACAGGGGTCCCACCGGGCATGCCAGAATGTAGACTAGGCTTTGAGGATACCTGTATCTATTTTGAAAGGCTCAAATCAATCAAACATTAGACTAATCTAGCATTTATATTGAAACAAATACAAGGAAAAATCTAAACTAAGCCACCTCAGATTGAGCTAAAAACAGGTGCACCCAAGCACTGTTTGATTTGCTCTTACTTAAGGGGATGTGGGTGTGCTCACTAATCACTTGGAGCATGTTCCTAATGCTGATTCGGATGGATTGAGATCCATGAAAACCTCAAAATTGGCACAATATTAGGTAGAACACCCAAAATTGCCCCTAAGGCTTCAAGAACTCAAATGATGCAAACTAATATGATTAACTTGATTTTTAAACCCAAATAGAGATGTGATATGATGTATAAACAAGAATGAAACTATGTTAATCCATTAGTTCTATGATAAGAGATGAGTTAAGAAAGCTTAAAGATGAAACAAACTAACAATTAGTGATTTTTCTAAATGATTTAGAGCTATTCTAACATGAAAATGGCATTATAAGATTACTATTGCTTGAAAATAAAAGTGAATGGATTGCTGTTAGAAATGAGGGTATTTATAGGATTTGGGAAGGGCTTGGGTTAGGAGGATAGGTTAGAGTTTGGGGTAAGGTTAGGGTTACCTCCTTGTGACAAGTGTCATAAGGAGATTGGGTTGAAAGATGGGAGGAATGTGCACAATTTGGGAAATGTGCCTAAGGTCAAAGGGTGTAAGAAAAGGGTGAGGGGCTTCTTAAATGCATCATAAATGCATGTAAGAGGGATAAGGAGGCTTTAAATGCCTTCAATGCATGTAAGAGAAGCCTCTAGAAGTTTTTTGACTTTGGGTCAAGCTTAGGAGTTGGCTAACCTTGTTTAGGGAATGTGACAAGGTTAGGGGGAGGATTAGGAATAGGATTAGGGGAATTTAAGATTAGGATGGGTGAAGAGGTTGGGTTGAGAAGTTTCTAGAAGAGTCTAGAGTTTTCTTAGGTTTTATGGAATAAATGTTTATTCATTCCAAAGGCTTTTGGTTTTGGGAATATTTATTAAAATATATTTAATAAATATGAAAATTAAATATTTAATCTTAATTAAATATTTTGAGTTGGGATTAGGGTTAGAAAGGATGGGATTAGCCTTTTAATTGAAATTAAGGAGGGATTAGAAGATTCTAGAAGAGGTTAGTGGTTTTTAGGAAATTGGCCAAGTTTTGGACAAAAAATAAATAAATTATTTATTTTGAGATTTTTGGTCAATTTATTAATTAAATAATTAATAAATAAGGAGATAATGTTTAAATAAGATTTAAACATTTTTTGGGAGGGATTCCTTAATTAAATATTTTTAATTAAGATAAAGGGATTTAATGACATAAAAATAAATAAATAAATAAATAAATTAATTAATTAATAAATGATGATGTCATCAGGGATTTTTTAGAAAATAAAAATACTTTATTTTCTAAAGGATTTTTAGGTGTCTACAAGTAGATGTAAGCCCTTATGTCTTCCACATGCATGACACCCATAGGCGTGCGGGAGAAAGCTCCCTCTAAATCATCTAGGGTTGATTTAAAAGGGTGCCTCTTGAAAACATATATTTTCTTCTCAGTGACATCATAAACAATGGGAGTGGCCATGACTTACTTGATATTTTCTTTCCAATTGATCTCTAAGATGATTTGATGACTTCCGAATCGGTGCAACGAACTAGGGTTTCTGCAACCAATCAAATGCACTGCAAACACTGATAGTTCAATCTCAAAATCTTCACAAAAACTTCTAAGGCTCAATCTACTCTTCAATCACTCTGAATTCAAATGCAATGAGTGAACATACAACTTTTTGTGTACTTAAAGTAAGAATTCCACCATTAATGCTCGGCGCGTAAACCAAGCTGTCACTTCAAAATTTCAAACTCAAGCTCCACTAACAATCAACATGTGCACTCTTGCATAAAGGTTCCTATGCACTCCAAAATATTAAGTCCAAAGGCACATACTTTGAGGATGAGTATACCATCCACGCAGGGGTCTAGAGCTAAATTAGCTCCCCTTATGACCCTGAGGGCCATTGATGCAGATGTAGAGGGTGCATCCACTAGGGATGCATCTAATACATTCTCATCAGTCTTGTCCTTCTTCTTCTCTGAGCAAATCAAGCTTGCATCTTTAGAGGCTTTCACAAACTTGACTTCTGCTTCAAGATCCAATACTAGTTCTTCGGTATTTTTAGGGCTTTCCTGACCTTGTGTCATTGATCTACAAAACTTTGAGATATTTAAAACCTTTTTATAGGAGTGAAAAATGATTGGAGGTCTATTATTCCTCAGTGCATTGACATGAGTCACCATTTTACATGTTTTGGCTGAGTGACCATTATAGTTACATATTTGACATGTAACATTTTGAGAACTTCTTACATTCATTTGATTCTGATTTCTTTGATCATGCTAAATCATGTTCTTCTTACTAGTCTTGCAATTCATAGCTTTATGACCAAATCTATTGCATGAATAATAGTAACCATTAAAAGGTCTTACCTCTTTACAGTTCCTTGCAATATGTCCATGCTTGTTACATGCAAAATAAGTGTGTTCTCCAGGCTTGCGTCATTCTTAGGAGGACCACCATTGTTTTTGGTTTGATCTTCAGTCTTCTTAGTATTAGTAGTCTTTTTGTGTCTCCTTTCTTTCTTGCATATTATCAATCTGGTTTTGTGCTTCATTGTATCCAATATAGCTAGTGTCTCCTTTGACTCTTCTTGCATACAACTATGATTCTATCAAATAAAAACTGGTGTGCAATTTGTCAATGTGATTCTTTGCTTCTTTTAATTTAGACTCCAATCTTTCTTTGCAATTCCTTAGATCCAAGATTTCCAAATTAGCTTCCCTTAATTCCTCATTAAGTTGAAGGTTCTCCTTGACCTGTTCATTATAGACATCTTGGTTGTTCATTAGTTTGTCATCAAATTCTTCAAGCTGGCTCAATAGGGATGCATTTTCATCATTCAACTTCTTGACTTTTTCTTCAAGATCACTATTAGAGTGTCCTTTCAAATCCTTTCTTAGTCTTTTGATAACTAATTGAGCATCACTGACTTTTTCTTTTACTTCAATTTCTCTTTCTGAATTGTCCAAGTCTTCAAGAGAGGCTTCAAGATTCTTCTTCAAATGTTTCATTTCTACTTTTTCCATGATCTCTTCAAGTGGTTAAACTTCTTTGTTGAGGACCAGAGCTCTGATACCAATTTTTAGGAATGGGAACACTAAGAGGGGGGGGGAGGAGGGGTGAATCAGTGTTCACTATATTTTAACTTTTCTCTTTAGTCTTAATGCTGAACTTAAATGCTTTACTAAAATAAACATTCACATAAACATGAAACATGAAATCAACACATGACACCAATATGGTTATGGGGAAACCCAAATAGTTAAAAACCTCGGTGGGACTTGATACCCACTAATATTCTACAATAGTGTTTTGTGATCCTTGTTAGAAGATCCTTTACCTGGTTAGGAGTAGCTTTACAATGCTTTAAATATAGTAGACCTTGTTAAGGGTTGGACCCTATTAGGATTCTTTTATAATGATCCATGTTAGGGGAGTGGACTCACTATTCTAGAGTTCACTATTCAAAAGATGAAGGCTACAACCTTCTGATTTCAGATACACACTATATCTGTAGGTGAACTGTCACTGTGACACTGCTTGTTAGATGAGTTCATTTGGTGCGCTAATGCTTTGACCTCTAGCAAAGCTCTAATACATCATATGCTCTCTTCACACACCTCTTCTCTACTTAATACAACTCTATTACAACTTCCATACCGAATACAATGGGCGCATCTTATATTTATACGCTTATGCAAACAAAATAATTAGGTTAGCCCTATAACTAATTATAAATAATGCTTCTGAATGAATTGGATTAAGTGTGCTTACAATTACACATATAAACATGTTGGCAACCTAAACACAATGGGTGCATGCCCTTTACAACATTATATTATAATCGCAAACCAAAATGTTAACTATCGGCTTCATGCTCTGTTCTCTGCTGACACACATTGGCTGTGCAACTTCAACTGACTATAAATTATACATCTTTTCATATCTACTTATGGGCTCATAGACTAAGCATAAGTATAGTCTAACAACCTTAACTTCTAGGGCACATACCACAATTCATCTATACACATGTGTGCTGATGCTCTGAGTTGCAGGAACTTTGTACACTGTCCAGTCTTCAACACTTAACTCAGTTCTAATCTTTACACTAAGTGCACTGACTCCAAACTACTATATGACTTTGTTTCCATAATGAAAACACTATATCTAGTCATGTACCTTAGTATAGACAACTTTCCAATAGGTCAATCACTAGCAAAATTACAGGAAAATCTCTATTATGTCTAGTACATTATTATAGATGAAATGAGTTTTATTGGTCCTAAATTATTTGAGAGAATTGATATGAGATTGAGAGAAGCATTCCCAAATGGAAACCATATTCCTTTTTGTGGTCATTCAATTATTCTTTTTGGTGATTTAGGTCAGTTTCCTCTAGTTAAGGACATTCCAATGTATCCTTCAAATTCATATGGTGGGAAATTATGGAAATCATTAAAAAAAAAATCACTTTAGAGGCTAACTTTCATCAAATTGGTAACACAAATGTTCAAACACAATTCTGTTCTCTTCTTTCTAATCTAAGAAATGTAGAACCAATAATTGTAGATTGGAATCTACTCATGACACGGACAAATACTACTCTGAATAAAGAGGAACAAGATGTTTTTCATTCTAAAGTAGACCTTTTTGCATCTAATGAAATGGTAGCCCTGCATAATAAGTGTATGTTATTGTCTCTACATCAACTTGTGGCTCTTTCAATAGCAAAACAACAAAAAGATTTTGAGAGCTCAAATGCAGATGAAGAACAACTCCAATCTCACATTCTTTTATGTATAGGCCAACAAGTTATGCTATGTACTAATCTATGGGTCCAGACAAGTTGTGTTAATGGTGCTATAGGAGAAGTCAAAGCAATTGTATATAATAATGGTGAAAAGCCTCCGCAACTACCATTAATAGTTGTGGTTCAATTTATTAATTACATTGGTCCAGCTTGGGATGACACTAATCCAAAGAATATTTCTATCACACAAATTAATAGGGGTTTCCATTGTCAAATACCTCTACAAATGTCATGGGCATTAACAATACACAAATCACAAGATATGTCACTTGTAAAGCCAACAATTGACATTGGAAGCACAAAACGATGAGGATTAAACTTTACAACTCTTTCAAGAGTTCATGAACTGTCAGGACTTCACATTCATCCAGCTTTCAATTTTGAAAGATATTCACGCATGCAACTAAGTCCACATGTTAGAAGATGAAAAGAAGAAGAATCACGCTTAAATGCATTAATAGAATGGTAACTCATTTTAATATGATTGTTTTTTATTAAGATAGCATAGAAAATGATTTACAAATTTTATGTGGATTATGTCCAGGCATAACTATAGATTAAAATGAATTAGATATGGTTGAATATGATCATTTTATGAGACAAAGAACCTGTCCAATGTGGAAATCATATAGAACACTTTGAAAATTTGAAAATGCCATGTATCTTTGTACTAAATTGTAATAATTTTAACAAAAAGGTGAAGTAACAATATGATCAACTGTATTCATGGATTTTGTATGTTCTTCATTGAAATTAGGCATTCCAATTTGTAATAAGTAAAGATTTTGAAAAATGGAATTTGTTAAGAGATATGAAATTGGAAATTGAATTGTTTGTAATTGAGATGATATCTACCTCTCTGGATCTCATTTGTGTGATTCCACATACTTTCTCTTTGACTATTTGCATCATCCATTATTGCATATGTAATCATCTATATATATTCGAAATATTTCAATCTCATAAAGTAAAAAACAATATTGAGTTATGCAAATTTAAAGTAAAATCTGTCATATTAAATTTCAAAAAATTCATTTCTTATAGTTTGTATATATTATGAAAAGTGGATGTTTATCATATGTTAAAGTTGAATGTATATTTATAAATTAAAATCTGAAACATGTCCTTCAACTTCTCATTCTCACATAGATTCTGGAATGATGTGTCAATATCAATTTGACAGATTTCCTCAATCTTACAATGAATGAAAGCACAAATGACTTCAATCAAAATTATTCTCACCAAAATTATTTAATAAATTCATTGCTTGTAATTTATATACATTATGTGAAGTGGATATTTATGGTATGTTATAGTTCAATGAATATTTGTAAATAAAAACTTGAAACATGTCCTTCAACTTCCCATTCTCACATAAGTTCTAGAATGATGTGTCACTATCAATTTGACAGATTTCCTTGATCTTACAATGAATGAAGGCAACATGCTTCTATACTTTAGGTGTCATTTATTCAAAGATATAAATGCTTGCCTGAAGTAGGGTTTTAAAAGTAGCTTGTATTATTCATTCTATTATTTGTATATATTTATAATAAAAATTCAATCATATTCTATTTTTTTTTAGCAAATTAAACTAATAAAAATTCAAATCACACAAAAATAAAATATTAACTTTTTATGATTGTAAATATTGTAATTCAATATATTCTTTTGGATTATCGGATTTAGTTATTAGTGACTACTAAATTTAAAATTTTTATCTTTTTCCTTCCCTATAATGTTTTTGTTCTTGAAAATGTCTTCACTGTATCCTAGATCTTTATGTTTCTGTAATACATTATGACCCACCTAACTTTTCATGTTTGCAACTGGTCTTTTGTCTTTCCTAGTGTTCACTGAATCTTGGGATGTTTTCATTCCCTTGGGATGCCAATATGATAATTATGTTTACCAATCATATCGATCATCCTTACAAACCATTTATTAAACCTGTCACTCATTCAATTCAAGACGGTGTAGTAGATAGATAAGTATTGTAAGCTAGGCTCTGGACAAGTCCATCACATCACATTTATTACATTCATCTAAATATCATCTCCTGCAGTTATTGTTATGTGTGCAATGCACTCTACAACACTACCCTTTTGTTTTATAAAATAATAAAAATTAAAATGATTCTAGCTTGTCTTAAACTAAAGTTTGGTGAAAAGATAGTAATGAAATTAAAAATTGAGTTTAGTTATTCATAACCATAGACTAGAAGACACGTCACATTATTAAAAATATATTTAGTTTTGGTAAGGTTGTGTCGAGCTTGCTTTCCTAGTTCTACGGCCTACGACAAGAACTAACAAAAGTAGATTTTCATTTCCAAATATATTCTTTAATAGCAAAGGTAGATTTTCCTTTCCAAATATATGCTCAAAGATTGAACAATCAATTGCCAAATTTATGTTTGCGGATTTTCCAAACAAGTAAAATAGAATCTAGATTCTTACGACAAAATTGAAAAGAATGAGAAAAAATAATGTGACTACCAGAAGCAAGCGAAGGTGACACATTAACCATTAGGTTAATGATAAAATGCAAAATGGAACTTCCGACCTGCCGGAATCGAACCAACGACCTAAGGATTTCTTAAGGATTTTGTTTTCCACTACAGTCCTCTTCAAATAGTTGCATATGAATACTTGAAGGACATTCACAACACACAACAACTGGAAACTTGAAGGGAAGCACACTGTAGTAGGGAACTTGAAGATAACTCACACCAACATTTGGGATTTAAACAAACTTACGATACTTTGATTCATTATCGATGATTCTTCCCTTCTCGATTTCCTACAAATTTCATTTATTTGAATACCAAAAAGAATTTAGTAATGTTCATTGGGAAAAATATTTACAATAATACAGGTACCTACCAATATGATGAACTTGATTTGAACCATTATCATTTGAAGAAAATATGTTCCAACCTTAAAATATATTGATTTGATAAATATTGCAGTCTCGGAATGATATAATTGAACCAAAAATAGAATGACTTCATAACTTATATTCAAAAGCGACATAAAACTTTTAGACATAATATTTTTCTTTCATTTTAAATTAGATATTACTTTTATAGAATTTTCTTCTTTCTAAGATACTACACTATGTCTTACATCAAATTGGTTTTCATTTGGTTATTAATAAATTTTGAACTACTATGTAGAAATGATGCAACAAAGAACACTTGTAATTAATGACTTCTTTCAACACGTGGACATTCAAAGAATACATGAAGAAGAAAGAACTTGATGATTGTTTGCAAAGAGCTTACTACAAGCAAGAGGATTAATAACACATCGTCCAACATCACGAAGAAATTTTCCCACTTTTACAGGGATCCATATATATCAGAATTGGAGTCTTGTGACATGCAATCAAATGGAGGTTCATCATATCCCAAATGAGATATGGTTTTAGCCAGCATCAATCGCATTTGAAACTGAATACTTGTCTTTGATACATGGCACTGTATGAACTAAATATGGGCCTTGAATTTAGCTCCACACTTCAACATAGTCATCATTCACCAATTGTAGCCAAGAATGAACATGAGATTGCTCATCTCACATGTCTGGATAATTTGACCTATTTCCTTCTATCTAGGTAGGGTTTTGAAATTTTCTCTCAGAATCAAAAGCCTTGCAACCATAGACTAACACTAGAATGAAGGATTTATGCAGCTTTAATCTAGAAATGAATATGCAATTAATCTAGAAATTGAGATTAAGCTAAGAACAATGAAAGGAAACTAGATTAAGAAAAGAAGTGCATATTTAATATAAACATGATATATTGATCTAAAAATGAAGATTATGCTAAAACAATGAAAGCTTGAATGTAAAAGAGTTCTGGTACCAATGCGACAACACTTCGTTGCTCAAAAATTTAGGATCCTTTGAATGAGGAATGAGGCTTCTTTCATAGAAATCCCAGGTTCAATCGACGGTCGAGATTGAATCAGATGAACGGTGGAGATTGAATGAGAGTTTAGTTCAGAATAGAAACTTTCAGTCAGCTACCTATTTTTGTCTGTTTTAAAGCTATTAACTATTTTATTCCCTTTTTTTTATTTTCAATTAAAACAAAGTTTCCTTTTCTGAACTGAAGAGAATATTTTGTGGAGAATATTTGATTAAATAAATTGAATATTACCTCATAAATGGATTTTTCTCAATTATTTGAATAATTAAATTCAATTTTCAAGATGAGGATATTTATTAAAATTAAATATTTATTTAATTCCTTTTTCATGTGTTTTAGCTAAAGAGGGTGGATTTAATTTAATTAAAGTTCTAGGACTTTATAATGAAATTAATTGATCATAGGGTTAATTTAGCTAATTTATGTTCGATATTTAGGAATTAAATATGTTATGTGATTGATGCAAATTTAGGGTTTTCTACATTTGACACTAAGTCAATCATAGTGGACATCCCTCTTATATGGATCCCTTGGATAATTGGAACTAAACCAGTAAATAGAAAGCAAAGAAAAGATCATGCCCCAAGTCTTCGCATCTCTCAGTCAAGATTGACGTCCTAGACGTGCTCGAGGAGGAATGATAAAGAAAAAATACAAACACACAAAAGAAAAGCTCAGCATGCTTGAGAAATTTTACAAATTTAGTTTTCAATTTGTAGTTTAAGTGGATTGATGTCAGATTGAAAGTATATAGCATGAGAAGTCTCAACAGGATGACGACAGTAGATAGACGCAGTGAGAACCACTGGTGACTGACGTGGGAGAGAGTCTCAAGGAGAGATCAAAGTGCTAACTAAGTATCAGTAGGAAGACTCAGTGAGAACCACTAGTGACTGATATGAGGAAGATCTTTGAGGAGAGAGATCTTAGTACAAGTGAAACATCAGCAAGTGGATGCAGTGAGAAGCACTGGTGACTGATGTATGAGAGATCCTCAAGAAGAGAGATCTGAGAGCTAAGCATCAGTAGGTAGATGTAGTGAGAACTACTAGTGACCGATGCAAGGCAGATCCTCTGAAAGTGATAGGACAGTGCCCCCTAGACCAGGAAGGGTTCCCCCAAGTGTGACTAGTTTCAATCCATGTAGAGTCGAGCAAAATCTCAAAGATAACTAAGAGAAAGTTGATGAGCGAGCAAACTAAAAGTATGAAAGCAGTGAAGAAAATGTACAAGGCCAAGAGGTGTTGCAAGAGGTATAGCATTGCAGAACAAGAGGCATCTATTTACCAAGTTTTCACCATCTTGGCAAGATTTATTGCTTTTACTACCATGACGTTTGTTTACCAGGTTTTCATCAATGGCACATTTTCTCCTTTTCATTTTTTTTTGGTTGATGCATCAAAGTGCTTGTTTACCAGGTTTTCACTAAGATGATCATTTTTTTAGGACATTTTACAATTTTCAGGATTTTTTCATAATAAAGTATGTACAAGGAGCATGTAGAAGATGTCTCAACTGTAGAATCTCTTTAGGTGCAGAGCGTTGATCGACTCTTTGAGCTATTCTCCTTTAGTGGTAGAGAGTTGATATGCACCAAATCCAAATGCTACAATAACAACATATGGACCAAGCCAATTTGGTTCAAACTTTCCTTTTTGGATCTATTGTTGTTGATTCTTAGGGTTTTCTCTTAGAATGAGATCACCCACTTGGAAGTCCCTAGGTTTGAATTTCTTATTAGAAATCTTGGACATCCATTTCTGATATGCTCTGAGGTGATCGAACACCACTTGCTAACATTCATCAAGTAATTCCAACTCTTGTATCCAAGATATTCTAATGTCTTCATCAGTGATAAGGCCTCCCAGAGAGACTCTCAAAGTAGGAATCCCAACCTCAATAAGTAGCAGTATTAGTCAACTTGAGAAATTTTAGGAGCAGAACAAGATGTTGTAGTAGTGATCAGGAGATTCGGCTAGTAGTATCCAACTGTTGAGAGATCCATAGTCAAATAAATATTACTTAAGTGAGACCCACTAATATCCTCGTGGACTTGTCTTAACTCTTCGTCAGATTTTTCGCACTCTAAACACTTAGGGAGAGTACATTCTATATTTCTTTGAGTCATGTCATTAGAAATTAGGATATATTGATATGCACTTTAGGGATAGGCAAGATGGAATGAGGAGGACAAATTATGAGAGGCAAGGATGGTGAAATGGAGGAAGGTATGAGAATTTGGAAGCTTGAATAGCAAATTTTTGACATCCAAGTCTTTTAGCTTGGGAGTCCACATAGTTTTTGATTTATTTTTTTCCTTTTCTTCTTCAGACGTTTTGTATTGCAATTTTGGTAAGATGGATTTAGAGAATCATTTCCAGAATGAAGCTTGATCCTTAGGGATCTGAGTTAGATTTCTCAGATACCTAGTAGTAAGATGGATTTTGAGATCCATTTATGCTTTGATTATCTTTTCTCCTTTCTTCCTTGAAGACCCTTGTGGTCTTTTGAATGTTGTATTTTTCTTAGTAGTCACATGTCGATTAGATGGGACACAGTGACTTTGAGATATAAGTGGATTTTAAATTATTTTTTTATTACAGATCCAAGTTACTTCCTAAGACTCAGGAATTATGGATGAAATAGGTTGATATGACTAGTTTAGGTGGAAAGATGGAGTGGGAAGTGGGTGAGCCACTTATCTTGGGGAGGAGGAGGGAAGAGAAGTCGATGGGATGGGCTCAAGTGCAAAGATATTAGCATCATCCTCACCGTTCATGAATGAATCAGATAAATCAAAAAAATTATCTTGTATGAAATGTTGTTGATCACGAGTCATCCTAGAAGAGTCAAATAAGTTTAGAGGGATATTATGTGGGGCTAACTAAGATGGTCAATTCCAAGAGCTAGGTCCCTCTTCAAGTGGAAATAGTGCATGAATGGGAACCATTCCAATTCTAGACCTGCCAATATTCCATGAAGTTGTAATAGGATGGGGTCTTATGTACCCATGACTAGTAGGAGTAACTGAAGTGCTACTTGAAGTATATGGCCTAGAAGTGATGCAGGAGCATCCTGGGTGTAAGAGCAATCTTGCATCACCCAAAAATATTTCTATTTTCTTTTCAATAAGGGCTATCTTGTGGAGAGCTGTTGTTTCTGGAAAGTTACTATTTTTAGTAATTTTTCATTCATGCTTAGAATGGTCTAATTTCTTCCCTGGAGGTTCATTTTGGTTATATCAGTCTGCCAGCAAAGTTTCATTGCCAGATCAAGTGCAGATTGGAAGATATTGAAGATTTTTGGTATTGGCAGCAGGGTACAGAAACTTTGAACTCAGTTTTCAAGGCTTTAGAGGCCCCGGATGAGGTTGAAAATTTGAGTGACGGGCACTTGCGTGAGTCAAGCCTGTAGAGCACTTTGTGGCATTTCTGAATTGGGATTGTAATAGTCAATCGGAGCAACTGGCGATGACTTATGGTCTTTGGAAGTTGGGTCACCTGAAATGGCAAAAAATAATTTTCCTTCAAAATTTCTGTTTGGGTTTGAAAAGTTATTTTGAGCCGACTTTGATGTAATAAATTGTAAAATAAAATAATTCTAAGTTTGGTCAGCCCTTTGGGATAAATTTCTGGAACCTTCTTACGCGGTGGAAATTGCCTATATAAAGAAGGCCTGTAGTGTTGTCTAGGGTAGTTTTGGGAGATCTGGGTAATGATTCGAGGCTTTTTCCTATAGAATATTGTAAGGGGAATGCCCATGTGGTTTTGCATATTGTAATTTTGAAAATTTGTAATTCCACATTTGTGGAGATAATACGAAGCCAATTTTCTGTTCTTGGATATTGTTGTTGTTTCTCTATTTCTGTTATGTGTTTGTGGTATTAAGGGGAGAACCCTTCATCAAGAAGCCATACAGATGATCTCCACAGAAGGATGGAAATGATCATCATCTATTTCTGGATCTGGAGAGTTTGAACTTTCTCCTCTTTCAAAGATGGTAGGAGGAGCATATTGATGTATAACATCAACCTGTATTGTAACAGTAGTGTCAGATAAGGAATCTTGTTCATTGTCCTTTGAGTTTTTCTTTGTGTTGTAATACTACATCATGTAGTCTGACAGAGACATCATAGGAGGTAAATCTTCATCATCACTTTCTTCTATCACAGGAGGTATATTTTCAGTAGAGAGAGTTTGTTCAATAGCAGTAGAAGGAGAGTAGTCTAGAATAGGCATACCACAAGGCATATCCAAGATGTGAGTGATATCAGCTATTGGTCCCCAATCAGGATCAATAGTACATTTAGTAGTAGCAATAGTTTGGACGAGATTTTCCTAGGTAGGAATAGGATTCACTGTCGTGTTTGCGTGCAAGCATGTATAGACTCAGTATGAGAGTGATAGATCTAAAATGACCTCTCCCTTAGTTGTGAGGTGTAAAGGGAACATGTTATCACTTCTAGTTGTCACAGGCATAGATGAGGATTAAGTAACAAGAGAGGACTTAGGATTACGCTTAGAACTCTATCTTTGGAATAGAAACAAAAAGTGATAAAAGTGTGATGCACCTAGCATGAATCGTCAAGAATGTGGTTAGAACAACTGAGATGTGACTATTACATCACAAGGTACAAGATCATAGTAGGAAATGATAGATAATAGAGAGACAACATGAGTTTAAGCAGTAACCACTTGGTTCTTAGCCTAAAACATCCAATTTCAGACAGTGGACAATAGGAAAATAGGCGGACAGACCCTAGACAAAAACTAGATCAGACAAAAATGTGACCAACTGATGGGAATAAGCTTGCTATTTTGGAAATCAAGGTACAGTCTCACACAAAGAAGTGCAGCCTCACACAAGGAAATGTCAGACTGAGCGCAAAGGTATGCAGTCTCATATGAGAAAGTGCTCAGAAAGCTGAAATCTCACATGGAAAAAGGACAAAGTTTGATAGTTTGGCATAGATTTTGAGGCAAGTATAGATTTCAAGACACAACACTGGCTATTCTCTAATAGAATATCTAGTTTCAGATAGTTTCAGACAGTTCAAATCAGCAACTCAACTTCTACATGCATCAAGAGATTTCTATCGTGATCAGGCACATAAAACAACAATCAAGGATTTCAAGAAAAGAATGTCTTCAAGCAATGGGTAAGGGAAAAAGAAACCTTGTGCATGAACAAGCACATGTGACATAGTATTCTATTCCCTAAGAGTGCTATTTGTGTATATTCTCAAAATGTTTTGCAATCACGCACATAGTCATAGAGAAATAAAAAGTTGGTTGCACTATGGTTTTTAGTAATGGTTTGACTCTGAAACTTTTGTAATCTCAAGAGGGCGAACTCCAATCTAGGTGCACCGAGGTTTTAACACATTCTGAGAATTTAATCAATCAGAGATGCTGAGGAGATCTGATAGCCCAACAAGAAACTACACCCATGGAGATTTCTTCCACAAGGACATTTATATAGTGATTGCTGCTACCATGATGAAAGTGGCTATTACCACTTGAAGTTACATCCATGTGGTTTACCCAATAAAGGGAGTGTCCACTATGGTTAACCCTCTCTAATAAGGAGACTCACAAAAAGGACCACATGGGGACTGGTTTAGATTCAAGGATCTGAGTTTCTGATACTACCCAAAAAGGGAGTAGAGCATAATCCTCTAGTCTCTTCACTTCACCCAGACATAGCAGATATATTCATTGACACACTAAGACTAAAATCACCTCACCAAGGTTCATGATGTCAACAACAATGTCTACCGAGCTCTCTAAGTGGGCCCAAGAGAGAACATATCGATCAAAGTTGAGGACCAAACCTAGTAAAACTGTGAGATAATAACAATATCCTTCCCTACCTACAAGGGGTTCTGTCGTCAAGAAGAGCTTCACATGAAAACAAGCGAATGAAGCCCACTCTCTCAAGAACACCACAAATAGTGTTCATAGGGCCTATTTACTATGTGAAATAGATATGCCAAAAATGAATCTAGATCATTTTTATAGCCCAAAATTGAAGTGTGATTTACCAAAGTAGGAAACACACAAGCCCAACACATGAGAGATTCATTTTAATGTCCAAATTGAAGTGTTATAGAGATCATAGCAGCTCACCTTAGGTCCAAAGCTCTACAATCCAGTATTTTGCTATCTCCAAAAGCAGAATCAGGGAAAATCAACAACAAACAATAAACAACAGATGTCAAGAAATATCAAACTAAAAGTACAAAATCTACAAATTTAAGTCTCTCGTATCAAAATTATGTGCGAGATTGTGTATAGTCCTGCGTGAGAAAAAACCTTTTTTGCACGAGGAAATGCCAGAATAGAAAAAATTTGCGTGATACAGTAAGAATCTTCGCATGACATAGTTAGAATCTACGCACGAGATTCTGTATAGAGATGTACGACAGTACAGACATAATTGAAAATTTTGACATAAAACTAAAATTTTAAAGAAGTATGATGAGGCCAAAAATTGATTTTCTGCCCCACGGTGGGCACCAAAAATGTATGAACTAAATATGGGCCTCAAATTTAGCTCCACACTTCAACATAGTAATTATTCACCAGCTGTAGCCAAGAATGAACATGAGATTGTTCATCTTGCCTGTCTAGATGATTTGACCTGTTGCCTTCTATCTAGGTAGGGTTTTGAAATTTTCTCTCAGAATCCAAAGCCTTGCAACCATAGACTAACACTAGAATGAAGGATTTATGCAGTTTTAATTTAGAAATGAATATGTAATTAATCTAGAAATTGAGATTAAGCTAAGATCAATGAAAGAAAACTAGATTAAGAAATGAAGTGCATATTTAATCTAAACATGATATATTGATCTAGAAATGAAGATTATGCTAAAACAATGAAAGCTTGAATGCAAAAGAGTTATGGTAACAATGCGACAACACTTTGTAGCTCAAAAAGTTGGGATCCTTTGAATGAGAAATGAGGTTTCTTTTATAGAAATCCCAGGTTCAATTGATGGTCGAGATTGAATCGAACAAACGGTGGAGATTGAATGAGAGTTCAGTTCAGAATAGAAACTTTCAGTCAGCTACCTATTTTTGTCTGTTTTAAAGCCATTAACTATTTTATTCCTTTTTTTTTAATTTTCAATTGAAACAAAGTTTCCTTTTCCGAATTGAAGAGAAGATTTTGAGGAGAATATTTGATTAAATAAATTGAATATTACCTCATAAATGGATTTTTCTCAATCATTTGAATAATTAAATTTAATTTTCAAGATGAGGATATTTATTAAAATTAAATATTTATTTAATTTCTTTTTCATGTGTTTTAGCTAAAGAGGGTGGATTTAATTTAATTAAAGTGCTAGGAATTTATAATTAAATTAATTGATCATAGGGTTTATTTAGCTAATTTATGTTCGATATTTAGGAATTACATATGTTATGTGATTGATGCAGATTTAGGGTTTTCTACATTTCAGACTAAGTCAATTAGAGTCAATTAGAAGACATAATTGCCTAGTACAATAGGACTTTGATGATTAAGAAATTGATAGAATGAGACTAAATGCAACAAAATTCGTTAGGATAGAAAGATGCCAATTTTGGGGTATTACTGGCACATGACAATTATGGTTAGAGAAACTGCTTTGAACTCCCCAAACCAATACAACATCTTTACAAAACCTTTTCTATCATGGTGAAATATACCACTTGCATTTTGCATCAACGTCAAACATAGTGTGGAACCAACAGGTCGTACAAAGATGGGGACCATAGGGACGTTACTTATCTATGCCCATACATGACCATATAAAAAATATTGTAAGGGAACAAATACCTACATGGAACCAAACCACTTGTAAACTCTACCCAACTATTAATCTTCTTACATGCAACTGGGGTGTACTTCATTAAACATTGGAATGCCTTTAATGGTTCGATGATTTGAACCCCATAATAGGTCAACCCATTAGCCCTAATGCTATCCTTTAAGGCTGTAAGTTTACTCACTTTGTAGTAAACTATATCTATACTAATTGTTTATAGAATGCTTATAATATATAAATTTTTTTAAAAAAATCCTCTTTGCAAGAAAATAAAATATTAGAATTATTGCATGTAAGTTTCACTTAAATCCTAATGCTATATTTTATCAACCATGTACAAAAAATATTTAGGGCCTAACACAATGCTAGTGGAACAATTTTATTTCCTTTGGAAAGATGTAAATAGTTAGCATCACATCACTTTAATGTCTTGTGTGGCTGGTAACTTGTCTACTTCAACCAATACCCTGTTGGTTTTACTCATAGGCTAGTGTTTATATGATTTCTGTTCTTTTTTCAGTTAAACACAAGTAAACACTTCTTCTATTGGTGTTCAAAGCCTTCAAGATGTACATATGTAGCTCCAAAATTTAGTCTTATGTCTTTGCTATCCTACATGTATGTAACTTTGCACACATAATTTTTAACATGTCGGAAAAGAGAATGACCACTAATTTGTAATCACATATAAAGTCTGATGTTCTTGCGTTGTTGTTCTAGCTATTCTTTTAAATTAATGTGTTTTTAGTGTTTCATGTGCTTTGTCAAAACAATATTTGTTGATGAACAGTTGGGTTCTTTGATTTAAAACATACTACTTCCAATAGATATTTCATTATTCATTATTTAAGACTTTTTAAAGAGAAGTTAACATTGTTTGAAGCTCTTTCCTTGAAGTTAAATTGGTTTCCATACTTTGTTGTTAGTGGATTAATGAAGGTGTGAACTTGAAATTAAAATTATACTCAATATCAAGTTTTTACTTGTAAGGTTCTATGTTTGTTTTTTATCATGGTTTTTTTTTTTTGTGAGATTAGAATACATGGTTTGTCGTTGTAGCAATTCACAAAAACTACAAGCTGGAGTAGTTTTTAAAAATAGTACTTTGGCTTGTATAAATTTTGTACATTGCTCCAACACCTACTTTTTTGGTTGGCATCTTAGATACATGTGGTCATGAAGAATTCAAAATGGACAGTTTTGAGAGTACACATATGTTGTTCATGATTTTAGCTTACAATCCATATTTCTGATGACTACACATATTTCTTATGTTACTCCTTGGTGTATTACATTTATTATGGGAACTTTGCATGCTGTGTCTTCACACCACCATTTTGTTGTTGAATTTTGTTCTTTCCCATCTTCAATGTACTAGTATAGATGTCTTATTAGATCCTTTTAGTTACAAATAAAAAGTCTCTTTAATCAACCATGGATTGTTAGAGTAGATTTAATTATGTGGAGTTTCTAAAATTCATGAAGTGTCTTTCTATGAAACTTTCATTACTATAATTAATATGATTGAACAAAATAATAACAATGCAATATTTGTTGTTATAGCATCAATGACTTCGGTCAATGTGCCTATGTGTCAATGTGGTGTTGGGCCATGCATGTTGAAGACATCACGCACAACAAGTAATCCTGGGCATCAATTTTGGGGTTGCCCAAATAGGAGAAAGGTCTAGATATCTAATTATATTTTATGTTTGCAAATAATGTGACAACTAATCATTTTAGCTAGAACTGATGTAGATTTGGTATTGTAGGGAAATATTGGGTGTCAATACTTTTGCTGGGTCGATGCAACCAAATTTATGTCTACCCCATCGACATCTATACTTGATGTAAGAATGAGTGCAACTTGTGCAAGGCTCGAGAGGCAGCTAATGCCGCCAAGATTGCTTCAATGGAGAAAGCATAAATCATGTTTCTCCAATGCCTTCTTTGTGTAGTTTGCGCACTAATTTGTTGGGACCATATGCGTAAATGTGCTTAACAGAGGGCTATTGTAGATAAATGAAGTTTTTAACAATTTCAAGTAGATACGTTGGACATATTTTGATAAACTCATGAACTTTTTTGTTGTTTATGACTTCATTATGATTTTGAATATAAAATTAAACAAAATTAAATATTAACCTTATTTTAAATTTTAAAAATAATTAAATGTAAAATTCTATATTTAATAAAATTTTTTTATGATTTTCTCTATAAAATTAAATAAAACAAATTAATTAATTAAAAAATAATAATAAAAAATATAATTATATTAAAAAATATTAAAACAATTCAAAAAATAAAATAAAAATCATACTCAAATTCCAATTCCAGTTTCAAAAAGTGGAACCAAACGGAAGAAATACATCTTCTCACTCATATTCCGGGTCAACCAAATGATCCAAACTATAATCTGGAAATGAAAAACTAGAATATCAAATCCATGATTTGACCATTTCCAACATTTGATCAAATGCAACATTTCCTAATTCCCACTACCAAATGGGCCAACTTTCCCATTATAACTAGGGTTAGCATAACTATTCAGAGATCACGAGAATAATCCATTCACTAGATCTCATGATTAAAGTTGAGTTAAGATTTTCTTTAAGAGATTACGTGAATAAACATTCAGTCAGTAGATCTCATGATATAACCAAGGTTAATGAAATAATTAACAGATTACATGAAGACTATTCATTCGCTCAATGTCTAAAAGAACACTGATGCAATCTCCAAATCTCATAATCAAACTAAAGTTAACAAAATATTAAGAGATCACGAGAATCTACTTAGTCGTTAAAACTTTGAGAGGAGCCAAAGTTGAGTGCTTGATTTAGAGTTTCAGAAAGAATTCTTGGTCGCGGAATCTCTAACAAGCCTTTCAGTCGCTTGATCTCTAAAAGACCTGACTTGAGTTTTCATTAATGAAAAATGAAAAAGGCTGTCGATTACGTGAAAAAATACTTTTCCAAAATGGATAAAGTGTACAATATACCCAATCAAATAGTACTCAAGGGTTTTTGTCAGTACTCAAGAATTTATGATCATGACACCATAATGATTTTCCTCTTTCTCTACAAAATTTAAAAGCTTGTCAATATCTTACATAACTACTACCCATTTTCAACAATTGGTGTCAAGTAGAGTTGAATGTTGAGGTGACTGAATGAACATTAAGGTAATCTTGATAAAACCCATGCATTAAATGATAAGGTTATAATAACAAGACATTCTTGAAGTTACACTCAATGTTTTTCTGAAAAGCAATTGAGTTTTCTAAAGAGTACAACAGGGAAAAATTCAAGAGCCAACTATTACAGAAGGTGAATTGCACACAGAAAATTGCAGAACTGAGTGTTCATAACAGAATTGTAAAAATGAGTCAATCAGAATCAAGCCTAGTTTCATTCAGTAAGGGAACTATAAAATATGCAGGTGAAGAAAAGGGAAAGCCTAATTTCTCAGAAGAATTCATCAAATTGCTTCTTGGTTCAAACCAAAACAAAAAGGTTAGTGATGAAGTTTTTGTTGACATCATGGAAAATTGTAGGGATCCTGATATACCATCATGTTTTGGTTTTATGTTATTCAGCTATTTTTACAAAAGTAGAAATAGAGCCATTCCCATTTGTAATGCCTGGACTCTAGGTATGGCCAAATTAATTGTCCCAGATATTTTCCTGGATGTGGATTTTTTGCATGAATTGGCTAGATTATATGACCCTCTTTCAAAAACTATTAGAAAGAAAGATGGTTTAGCCCTAGTAAACCTAGATAGGTGATCCTTCATGAAATCTTTCAATATGTTTTCATCTTCTTCCACAGAAATAGACTTGAAGAAGGAAAAAGAGAAATATTTCACCCACTTAGGGTTTTCTAGAAACCAAATTGCCAGACATATTCCCAAAACTGGCAAATACACATCCCCTCTTCCACCAAACATGTAAGCTCCCTATGAATATAAGGCCCTAAATAGTTATATGAAGTATCTGGCTTATGGACTGTGTAGAATTTTGGGAATAGATGGAGATCCAGATAGAATGCCAACTGATATAATGATGATGGTGCTTGACATTCAAAACTCACATGTTAACACAGATTATGATTACATCTAGTATGTAATTGACAAAATGCATGAGGGTTTGGTAATGATAAAAGAAGATAAGAGGCCAATAAATTTCATGCATTATTCTCTTTTATTACATTTGATTTTATATTTCAATATTGATAATTTGAAGGTCCAGATGTTGAGGCCAAGAATAATGTTTAATGGATAGCACAACCTAGTGCAGTACTAGTTAAGGGTATGGAATTACACATCCAATGAAAATGATTTATGTGCTTTTGAGAATTGGATTTTCTTCCCAATTCTAAACATGTTAGGAAATTTTTTTAGTAGATTTCCAATTAGAATTTTGAAGCTTCTCAGGCCTAAACAATTCATTGATAACTGGCTAATAGAACATAATTGGGGTGACTTCTATTTGTGTGAGAACTGCACAAT
This sequence comes from Chamaecyparis obtusa, assembly GCA_027943335.1. Lineage (NCBI taxonomy): Eukaryota > Viridiplantae > Streptophyta > Pinopsida > Cupressales > Cupressaceae > Chamaecyparis > Chamaecyparis obtusa. The sequence continues at coordinate 3,125,683 of BSBK01002879.1, read as the reverse complement.
AATAAGAGTATATGGATGCCCACAACCCCCACATATACTCCCCAAATATGTTCCCCTAAGAATTTCCCTTTTGGATTTCATATGGAAATTGATTTTGACTAACAAGGAATACCTGGAACCTCACAGGAAAGGGACATTCACTCCTCGATAATTTAGAATCTCAAGTTTCCCGATTGGCAAAAGAGCACTGCCAAAGCTTAATGTATGGCTCAATCATTTCAAAATGGCCTCTGGTATATACAAGTATGTTGATTCAGGGGATCAATTCATCAAGTATGCAAGGAAAAAACTCATCCCCAATTTGGAATGATCAAAGTGCGTGAGGGGTGTGATGAGGAAGATGTGACAAGAAATATGCTCGATGAAAATGATATAAAAAGAAAGGTCAACAAGTTTTGTGATTTGTTGGACCTAGAAGCTCAATTAAAAAAGGATGAACTTCCTTTCAACGAGTTCTTTCCTAACCTCTCCTACTTGAAGAGGATTGAGAAAATGGTGGAGATGTATGACACTCTTTCCAACCAATTGGAATCCATGCTCGAAGGAAAGAAATAAAAAAAATGATTACTCTTCCTCTAATTATGAAGAGTATACAGATGATTTCGAGGAGGAAAATAACCCACCTCAAGGAGGAGATCCTTCTATTGTTGATGTTCCTTAAATAGAGGATGTAATTGAGACTGCTCCAAAGAAACAAAGAATAAAGGTAGCTGAGTCATCAACATTAAAGAAGAATAAGAAGAAAATTGATAGAGTTACAACTTTGGTACCTGGTAATAGGACCTATTACCACCAAATGAGAAAAAAAATTAGGGAAGAAAAGAAAGTAGCCACTCAGAAAGAAGTCAAGTTACCCCTAATGCTTAGATAGGATGAAAGGGAGATATACCAAGAGGAGTTACTTAATGATGATGATTTCATCAAAATTAATGAGTTCAAAAACTTCCTAATTTGGATGAAACAACAAGAAATTGCAAAAACCATACCTGTAGGTTCAGATCCAAATGATGAGGCACTAAGGGCATTGACTACCTATGACCCTGAATCAGAAACTATATCAGTGGAAGATGCTAGGAAATTGGTCAAGTCGAGTGGTATGCTATTAGTACTAGGTCAGGACCTAACATCTGCTTTCATCATTGATCAAATTAGGAAGCAACCTAACGATAATATTTCATAGGAACCTCAAATTGGTGATATCATCAAAGGTTTGAGATATGATCCCAAATCCCAAGCTTTGGAATGTGGTCATTGGCACCAAGAACTCAAAAGCCTTCCCTGGTAACCATAGAAGAAAAGATGGAAGGGTAGAACATCATCTGGACTGTCCAAAACATCAGTGATCTAGAAGTATCAAAGGCTATGACACACTTTTCATATCTCAATGAGGCCAAAACTTCCCAACTGCCAGATAGATATGGAAGATTGTTCCAAGAGACTATTGGCATATCAAGGGATATAGACCACAAAATAATGCAAATAAGGGAATTATAGAGTGAGCTAGCAAAATAAAAGACTAAGCTTGAAGAAATGTCCAAGATAGCTCTTGCTCCTACTGTACAAATTGAGGTTGCAAGCCAACAACCAGAGGAAGCCCCTGTTGATGTTAAAGGAGAATTAGAAAAGTGAAGCTTAGGTATGGCCCTCAACACACTTTCTAATATTTTACAGCATAGATGTGAAGTAATAATAGGGAAGATGGATTCAATCCATAAGTGTTACACTATGCTACAAGGAACCAATGACATCATAAAAGATGCAATGGCTACTCTAGAACCACTTTTCAACACTAGTTCTGGCAGAGCAACATTATTTGAAAAGCTTGTGGCATTGCAACCTCACAGATTAGATATCCCAAAATCAGTTATTGAAGTGGGAGAAAACATTTAGTTGATTGGTGCCACCTCGGTGTTCTTCAAAGGAAAAGAAAATTAGGTGAGAAATAAATTGAATATGTTTGGGCCCGATTTCAATAAGTTCATCCCTCCAATGTGCACAACTGATGGAAATATCATAGCAATTGATGAATGGAAGTCAAACATGAGCCAAATAATAATAATTAGGATGCATTCTTGAATAGTGATGGGTCCTTGGATATTGACAGGTTCAACAACATTTTGGATGACATATTCAAAATAGAAAATGAATGTACCAAATTTGTTGTTGACACCAAAGCCATCATTGATTCAAGATGGGACAAATAGGTAAAGTAGTTACAGAGATTCAAACTATACACTTGGCCATCAGAAGAAGTTCTTTGAGTTTGATCTGAAACGTTGATGCTAAAAACACATACACAATTGAATCTAGAATTTTACTTTGCATTACTAATGGATTATGGAAATCTGATGTTATTAATTGATACCCTTCATGGGAGGGAACTATGGTTCAAATCTAAGCAGCTAGAGGTGTTAAGGATCAAACTTATGAAGAAAATTGTAGACTTAGCCTTTCTCAATCATTGCAGAGATACACATTTGACCCCGTGTTTTTTTAAGGTCAACCACCACCTTTGGAGCATACCAAACATATCTTTCTTCATGTTGGTCTTTCACTCCTCAGATCTATCATCCAGTCTACCAAGAGGTTGATCAATCATCTTAATGCTAGACTGTTGCCCCTTCACCTGGAGCTTGCCTCTTTACTTCACCCTAACCTTTGGATTCATTTGGACACATCTTCCTATGCTAGGGCCTTGGGGTGACAAGAGGAGTGCAACAGAAGATAGAAGAACAAGTTTTTTAGGCTTTTTCTTAAGGCCCATGGAGGACATCATTCTGTGGTGCAGTGTTCTCCATGTTCTCCTGGTGGTGTCTTATGTGATGGAAGGGAATCTACATTAGTTTGCAGCCTAGGGGCTAGTTCTTGGGCTACACAATCCCTTTCTTCTACTCGGTTCCCTCATAGGACGTCATGTAATGAGGAATTGGGCACAATGAACTTGTTAGCAGGTCCCTGCATGAACCAGCTAGAAGAATTTCTTACATGGGATAACAATACCAAGCCAAAGAAAAAGAATACTATAGAAATAGATGTAGAAGAAACAAAACAAGAGTGAGTTCCACCATTGCACCTAATCAACGAGCACACAAAGAGAAATTATTGTAAAAGAATAATGTGGGTTAGCCACATGACAGTCATCATTCACATAACAACTTTAGAAGTTGCTCTGAAAACCAACAGACATAGGTGCAATTAAAATGGAACTCAGCATGAGAACAAACAACTTCTACTGCAAGTAATTGCCAAAACTATTCGAAGCTTCTTGAATCCTTTTCTCAAGCATTCCAAGATGGTTTTCTTTTTATATAGGAAGCTCTATGTAACACCAAAAGGTGGTGAAAATTTGACTCTAATAGCAGTTTATACATTTAGTGCTTTCATTCTCAGGAATCCTAGGTTTTTGGAATGTACTAATACAACAACTTTATCAATAAAAATATACTGAAGTTCCATGTATATCTTTTGTTGTCTTCATATATGAATGTGATTTCTTTATGTATTGAATCTGCAAGGAATTTTAGGTACATCTTTGTACAAGGTAAATAGAAACATCAATAACATTCATTTTAAATATTATATCTGCAATAATAAAAAGTTTTAAATGATGCAATAACCATAACAAAAATTTATTGGATTTACTACCATGTAACATCAACACCAGCAAATCGTAAATTATATTTGATTTAATTTAATAAATTAACTAAAATTCATAATAATATTCTTTAAAAAAATTGAATACAATAGTATTAATAACTAATATTAATCTAAATTTATAAAACTAATACAATCAAGGACATTATAAAATTATTATCTATCTTTAAAAATTATAGATATTTCAAAATTGAATTAGTAAAAAAAAATACAGTATAACACAATAGAACATAAAAAATCTCACATCACATTAAGAACAAATACAAAAATTTATAAAATAAATACAATCAAGGAGAATAGAAAAAGTAATCAAATGCTCAAATTTCGGTACTTACAAAATGACCCTGGTAATCATTTTATAAAAATCAAGGATTACATAGAACCTTCAGATCCCTTTTAAAAAGACAAAATAATGTCAACCATAAAATGACAACAACGACTAATACAAAACTTTCTTGTTCCAGTCTCACTGCATGTCTCTTGTTTCTTAGTATTATCAGAAGAATATGCTGCTTCACAAGATGTATAAAATTTTTCATCTGGCCAATGAAAATTGAGTACTTCATTTCTTTTAGGTACCAAATTGTCCCAATCATACTTTAATTCATGTACCTCATTCCTTATGGTTGTAAAATGTACCTTGGCATCTTGTAATATTTCAATTATTTGGACAAAAGGAATATTGCTCCTCTTCCTACCCTATAAATTGAGGTTGCAAGTTAACAAGTAGAGAAAGCCTCTATTCATCTCACAGGAGAATTAGAAAAGAAAAAATTGCATGTGGCCCTCAAGGCACTTTCTGATAATTTACAGCATAGATGTGAAGTAATAATAGCAAAGATGGATTCCATCCATAGTTCTTATAGTATGCTACAAGGAACCAATGACATCATAAAAGATGCAAAGGCTAATTTAGAGCCACTTTTCAATGCCTGCTCTGGCAGAGAAAAATTGTTTGAAAACCTTGATGCACTGCAATCTCACAGATCAAATATCCTAGAATCACTTATTGAAGTGCGACAAAATATTGAGTTGATTGGTACCATCTCAGAGTTCTTCAAAGGAAAAGAAAATCAGGTGACAAATAAATTGAACATGTTTGGCTCCGGTTTCAGTAAGTTCATCCCTCCAATTTGCACTTTTGATGGAAATATCATAACAATTGAAGAATGGAAGTCAAACATGACCCAAATAATAATTAACCAGGATGCATTCTTGAATAATGATGGGTCCATGTATATCTTTTGTTCTTTTCATATATGAATGTAAATTCTTTATGTATTTAATCTGGAAGGCATTTTAGGTACATGTTTCTACAAGGTAGATAGTAATTGCATCTTGGATGCAAAAAAATGTAAAAAAAAACTTATTCAAAATCATACAGGGGAACTTCACAACATTACTGCCTTTGAAGGCCCTGCAAATGCTTTGTTGGGTGTTGATGCAGAAGATTTTCAAAGTTGTTTTGGCTTTGTAGATTGCTTAACACAATAGTTTACTTGTAATATTGAACATATGTAATCACATGTTTTTGTAAATATGTATACATGTATACTTAATATTTTATAATATACGTATTATTTAGTTTAATATTAGTAGATGTTGTCAATTTATATTTATGTTATATCTTGTGTAATAATTAGGTTTTTACTTTATGTCAATAAATAATGCATAAAAAGTATAACCAATCAATATTTCCAAATTTACCATGATTTTTTTAAATTACATTTCGATATATGAATAATGTTTTTAATATTACAATTTTCAAATATTACAGATATATAGAGATGATTACATATGCAACAATGGATAATGCAGATAATCAAAGAGAACCTAAGCATAATAACAGAAATGAATTGTAGAGAGCAAGATATCATGCCCAAAAAATAGTTATTAACAAAAAAGATGAGAAGCATCTCAAAATATTGAATTTGCATTATCTTCATCCAATGTAATTTGTTCCAACACATCACCTCAATTAGAAACAGTCCAGCTTCCAAATTCAAATCCCCTAACAAATTCAATAATTTGAGGTGGGAAATTTTTTGTACAAGAATATATTTAACCAATCATAAATAAATTTTAAAAAAAGATAAATATTGTAAAATAAGTTTAATACCTGTATTTTTTGTAAATAAATAAGTTAGTAGAGAATAAAAATGTTAAAATAATGTATTACAACAAAAAAAAATTAAATAAATTGAAGTATATAAAAAAACATGTTTAATATAAATATTTCAATGATCAGAAGAGGAGTAACCCTTTTCTACTTCCAAATTTTGTTCAAGAATACATAAACAAATATATTGAACTTTTATGATCATCTTCATGTATACACAAAATTCTTTAAAATGCAAACTATCTAGATATTTAACTCAACCAGTAATAATTTCTCTTATAAAAAGCTTGGCCTAATACAGTCTACTGTATCCTAGACTCAGAAACTTGTAAATCAAATGCTAAAATTCTGATACTTACAAAATGATAATGATAATCCTCTTATAAAAATCAAGGATTGCATACAAGCTTCAAATCCCTTTACAAAAGAAAAAATAATGTAAACCATAATAGGACAAACAAGACAAGTATAAAACTTTCTTGTTACATTTGTACAAAGTTGTTCATTGTCTTGAGCACCCAAATTTTGTATCAATTCACAAAGGTAATTTAAATGCTTCCAGATGTAACATCCATGCTTGCTTCAACTATATGAAATCCTTTGTACACTTTGTTTTCCTATAAGGAGTTCAAGAAATACCATCTGTTTCACCCTCAGTTTATATCTCTTGTTTCTTGGCATTCTCTGAACAATACACTACTTCCCAAGAAGTATAAACTTATTCCTCTGGCCAATGGAAACTGAGTACTTCATCTCTTTTAGGTATCAAATTTTCCCAATCAAACTTAACCTCATGTACATCATTCCTTATGGTTGTAAAATGTACCCTGGCATCTTGTAATATTTCAATTGTTTGGACAAAGGGAATATTGCTTTCCATTTTTAAAATTGTACTTATTCTGACTGATATTTCATCATCAATTTGTCTTAACCATCCTTCTTTGTCTTCTATGGTTCTATATTCTTTTAAAAGACCGGGAAACATTTCAAAACTATCCTCAAAATATTTTCCTTTGAGAACATCTACCTTTCTCTCTAAGCTTTCCCTCTTTATTTCATATTCTAGTAGGTTTTTAACAAACTTATATGTAATTGTTAACTGTATATCAATAATCTGTTGAGTTTCAATCAAAGATTAGAATGACTTTAACTTAATTCTTCTGCCAATCCACTTGTCCAAATTTGGTTTGACAGTGGCCTTTTCCTCCTTAAAAGAAATCAAGATGTTGGACAATTGTTCACCAATCTTATAAATTTCTTTTGGCTTTACATTTGCAAAAAATTGCAAAATTGTGTCCCTTATCCTCTTTTCATATTTCAAATTCTCTCTCTATATTATGTTTTCATCCTGCATATAAGGGGATAAAGGGGAAATGATATATTCAATTATAGGAGAAGAAGAAGAAGGGATAGCACAAAAGGAAGAAATTTGCAACTACTTTGATATCTAGATCGGTCCCTGTTCCCCTAATCTTTTCTTTAAATTTGATATTATTTTATCCTTTTCGTTGATCTCCTGTCTCATTTCCCCATAGGCTCTTAACACTATTTTCAGCCTTAATGCAAGCTCTTCTTTCTCCCTGGCTTCCTTCTCTGCCACCTTTTCTTGGCTATTGCCATGATCATGCTTGTTGCTTCAATTAGTGAAGTCTCACTAACCCTTTTTACTACAAGGCTACCTGTAAGATCACTCCTGCAAATCTATTTTCCTTTGTTATTTTGATTTTTCCTCAATGACCACATAACCAAGGCTTGATGGTCATCACTAAAAATTTCTCCCTTGATTGCTTCTTCTCTAGTCTTGTAGTCTTCTTTGTAATAGCATCTAGGAGTACTACATCAACAATATCCCATTATAGTAGAATGAGTACCCCTAAATTTCTTACCAACTCTCTTCCCTGTTGTGGAGTGACCCTTTCAAACCTTTCAGTCATTTCTTTTTTGAACTCATCCTCTATGACTTTGAGCTCCTTTTCTAGGTTTTCCTCCTACCTTTTCTCATAGGTTTCCTTGAATTGGCTTATATGCAATCTCTACAAAAATTGCATGAAATCCCTAGCTTTAACAAAAGCATCATCTACAAGGAATTCATCACATGCTTGATTAATTATGGGATCTAGTTCTTTGCCAGCCATTTCTCCTATTGTTAGATTTGATTGAGGCTCCTCTGGTAGCTCTGGCACTCCTTCATTTATCTCTTCATAGGTCATACATATTTGACCTACAGCACCCAATTGTTGTACTTGTTGTACTACCTCTTGATGATCCATACAGTTTAGAGGTGATTGGGAGGGAGAGTATTCATCTTCAACATGTGTAGGCCTTTCTTCTATTTTTTGCTTCTTTGCTGGACGCAAAGAATCAGAATCAATCTCAATTTCTTGATTTTGTGGTGATTCTGGTATCTCATCAATTTTGTCATGCACTTCTATTTCCTTTGATGTGGAAGTAATTTCACCTCTTCTTGTTGTTTTTTCATGCCTGCTTGGTCCTGGTATAACCACATTATATCCAATCTTCTTTTGCACCATATATCTACTCGGGGGTAACATCCTAGAAAATAAAGGCTTACTCAACAAAGACCTAGCCTTTTTTGGCTCAGCTTGCATCACCTGTTCCTTCTTTTCATTTAGGCTTTGGATGATACCCTCAAAATGGCACATAAGAGTTTCAACTTTCATCTCAAAAGGGATAAACTCTTTTAAGGGATCATAGCCCCTAACAAAGTGTTGTACAAAATCTAATGTCTTTTTATATACTAGCCACTTTTCCTTCCTAATCTTCAGTTCCAATATGTTAGGAATGTTTCTAATGATATCTTTAGGAAAGTTAAAAATATGATCTATCAAGGCACATTTAGTTCTCTTCTTGAACATCTCATTGTAAAAACCCTTAGTATCTATTGTCTTAGCAATTAAAGTAACCATGTGATACAGTTTCAAAATTTCATCCATATGCGTCCATCCACCTTTGGTGATTACAAACTGATGGGCTATTGTCACAGAAGGAAAAAGGGTTCCTCTTCCCTTTCCTGTAAGAGCATTCTCTTGCAAATCCCCCAGTTGTCTTAGAAATTCTGCAACCCCAATCTTGAGAGGGACTTGATATGGCAATATGAAAGGAGTTCCTCTAAAACCATACAATCTGATTATAGTAGACATTGGATAGAAAATAAAATCACCCCAATTGTGCACAATCCTGATATCTTTAGAAAATTGTTTTGGCCTGATAATTTCACTTAAGGCCTTTGGGATTCTTGGATTTTCTTCAAATAACAAATCCCTTAGCCTAGATGCAAAACATCTATCAAAATTCACAAAACTGTTGTCAATCCTATCCCAAGTTATGTTGAGATTCCATAATTTCACTAGCATTTCCTCACCGTCGTTTTGTTTCATCAGGTCCATTTCCTTTTGAAAATAACTTGCACCCTTATATAGAAACATGTACATCAAAAGGGAATACCAATAAAAGGTTTATCTACTTTACTCTTTTGAATTCCTATTAATCTATTAATCCTTCATGAATTAATTCAGCTAGGAAAGGAGCAAAGTCAAAGGTAAATGCCAAGAAAGGGTGCTAGATTTGAACCATCATATACATAAGGTGTAATGGCATTTTTTCCTCAACATCTTCTCCAAAAACTTGGCATAATGACAAATATACAACCTTTTCTCTTTGGTTAAAATAATCTATTTTGAAAGGTTCCTATGTACTTGAACTCACTGTGAACAAAACCCCAATTTTTTTGAAGAATTCCTTCAAAGGACTGCTCTTGAGATAATCTTTCTGAGAATTATAGACTTGTCTTAATTCATCAAAGTCTATTATTTCCAGGTCACCACTTGGTTCACTTAACCTAAAAATGATTCTAATTTCTTCAGCTGAAATACTGATTAAAATGTTTCCCTTTGTATCCCTAACAACCCTAGTAATTTGATCATAAAGTTGTGCTATCTGCATCATAATATCTGCATCCATGAACACATTTGGTACATCAAGTTTTCCTAAATCAAATTGCCACACATTGCTAGTGAGAGGTAGGGCATGTCTTTGGCCAAACTAAACTCTGAATAATCCTAAACCAGTAATGTCAATTTTAGCATATCTCATGTAATTTCCTTTGTCATACAGGTCATCTGCTATTTTAATCATAGGCTCCTTTGGTACTAAACCCTTTTCCTTGACTGTGTTAGTGGTTGAGCGATCAAGTTGTTTGAGGAGGTCTTCATGCACACCCCTATCTTTGTACTCAATATTTCCAGTTAATTCTCTTCTTGGTGCCATGGTAGGGTTTAAAATTCTTTATGATAATGAAAGAAATTAACAGAATACAAGAAATATTTGACGAGGGATAAAAATTCACAAGATACTAAATAATCTCATAAATTTGTTATGAAACAATAACTTGGTCTGCAATTTTCTTTGCCCACGCTACTGCAAATTCTATGACTTTATGTTTCTGCACATGAGAAAATCAATGATATATGAGCTTTAGAAACAACCCTCTTCCCATTTACTCCACATGATCAGGCCATAACTTCTCTACAAATTTGAACTCTCTACATTCAATGGGCAAATACATTCTCACATGAAATTTAATCCAACTTTAAAATATGACCATTGATCTTCACTTAAAAGAGATCTGACGACTGTCGCAAGATCACAATGAATAAAATTTTGTGCTTTTTCTCTTTGAAATCATACGAGAACCCTTACATCAAACCAAATCCATGATGAACTCAAAAATGTACCATCTCGTCCCCACTTGACAATTGGATATATAAGTACTATTAGATTAAAAATCCAATGACCAATGTTGATTTTCTTTCTGAAGGGACCATTATAGATAACTTATGACTCAAAGAGACATCCACAACTATTGCAAGATCACAATGAGTAAATCTTTACTTTGTAGATAAGCGACAATCGTCAGATTATAAGAAAGCTTCCAATCTATTACAAATCCTCAGTGACCGGGCCCAGTGTATGTACACCAATAGATATTCCATGTCAAACGACTGCTATTAAACTACATCAAATGGTCCCACCTGACAGAAATGCTAAATTGTTCCCTGCATCGACAATTGTCGTAAGATCGCAATGAATAAAACTTTTCTTTGCAAATGTGCGACAACTGTTTGATTGAAAGGAGATTTACTATTTTCATGAACATTGAAACCTTAATAAAGTAAATGATTAAGTAGCTCATTAACTCTAAATCCAATAATCGCAAACATGAAAACATAAGGATGTAGGACACACTTAAGACATTTGAAGAACAAGAAACCTCCAGACAATAATATTTTAACAATTTCAGATTTAGTAGTCAATAACAACTAAATCCAATAATCAAAAACATACCATTGAATTAGAATATTTGAAATCATATTATATTTCATACAATTCAAAACGTTGAATGACTGTGATTAAATTAGAGGAAATGGTCCCACCTGACACAAATGCTAAATTGATCACTGCATCGACGGTTCTCGCAAGATCGCAATCAATAAAAATTTTCTTTGTGGATGTGTGACAACCATTGGATTCAAAGGAGATTCACTTCTTTCATCAACGTCAAAAGCTTAGTTAAGTAAATGATTTTAGATTAAGTAGCTTATTTATTCTAAATCTGATAATCGCAAACATAAGGATCTAGGACACACTGAAGACATTTTTAAGAATAATAAATGTTCCGAGGAAAAAAAATTAACAATATTGGATTTAGTAGTTAGTAACAACTAAATCCAAAAATCCAAAACAAACCATTAAATTTGAATATTTGAAATTCTATTATATTTCATATAGTTGAAAAGATCCAAATTTATAAATAGAAAAATTAGGATTTAACTGAAGCTTACATGCAATAATTGTAATAATTTATTTTCTTGAAAAAAGTTAACAATTTTGGATTTAGTACTCACTAACCACTAAATCCGATAATCGAAAAGAATACATTGAATTACAATATTTGTAATCATAAAAAATAGTACTCTCCAATTGATAAGTGAACATCAGACGGTTGTCACCACTCGACAATTGGATATATAAGTACTGTTAGATTAAAAATCCAACGACCGATGTTGATTTTCTTTCCGAAGGGACCCACATAGATAACTTATGACTCAAAGAGACATCCACGGATGTCGCAAGATTGCAATAAGTAATCTTTACGTTGCAGATAAGCAACAACTGTCAGATTATAAGCAAGCTTCCAGTCTATTACAAATCCTCAATGACCGGGCCCACTGTATGTACACCAATAGATATTCCATGTCGAACGGCTATGATTAAACCACATGAAATGGTCCCACCTAATAGAAATGCTAAATTGTTCCCTACATCGATGGTTATCACAAGATTGCAATGAATAAAACTTTGCTTTGCGGATGTGCGACAACTGTTCGATTGAAATGAGATTTACTGTTTTCATGAATGCCGAAACCTTAATAAAGTAAATGATTAAGTAGCTCATTAATTCTAAATCCGATAATCAAAAACACATAAACATAAGGATGTAGAACACACTTAAGACATTTTGAAGAACAAGAAACCTCCAGACAATAATATTTTAACAATTCTGGATTTAGTAGTCAGTAACAACTAAATCCGATAATCCAAATCATACCATTGAATTAGAATATTTGAAATCATATTATATTTCATACAATGCAAAACGTCGAATGGTTGTGATTAAATAAGATGAAGCGGTTCAACCTGACACAAACACTAATTTGATCCTTGCATCGAAGGTTCTCACAAAATTGTAATGAATAAAAGTTTGCTTTGCAGATGTGGGACAACCATTGGATTGAAAGGAGATTCACTGCTTTCATCAATGCCAAAAGCTTAGTTAAGTAAATGATTTTAGATTAAGCAGCTTATTTATTCTAAATCCGATAATCGCAAACATGCAAACATAAGGATCTAGGACACAATGAAGACATTTTGAAGAACAATCAACATTCTGAGGAATTTTTTTTTAACAATTTCAGATTTAGTAGTCAGTAGAAACCAAATCCAATAATCCAAAACAAACCATTGAATTTGAATATTTGAAATTCTATTATATTTCATACAGTTCAAAAGATCCAAATTTATAAATAGGAAAATTAGGATTTAACTTAAGCTTACATGCAATAATTGTAATTATTTATTTTCTTAAAAAAAGTTAACAATTTTGGATTTAGTACTCACTAACCACTAAATCCAATAATCAAAAAGAATACATTGAATGACAATATTTGCAATCATAAAAAAAGGTACTCTCCAATGGATAAGTGAACATCAGAGGGTTGTCACAAGATAAGACCATGATAAGAAAGCATTGTGGAACTACAAAATATTGTAAATATTGTTTTGGTGATAAGACCCTCAAAAGTAAATGATTTCGAATGTAGTAGCTTACTAATTCTAGATCCGATAATTGCAAACATTTCATTCAATTATAATAATTTCAATCTTAAAAAGTACAAAAACATTTAAAAAACCATAGCCGTCCATTTTTGGATTTATCGTTATCTTACTTCAACACCCGAAAATTCAATATTATAATATATTTAATTAAATAGATTTGTAAAAAAGACTTTCATTCCATGATTCTTGTTTGTGTAACAACAAAAATATCTAAATTTCATTAGTTTAATAAATACTCTTCAAAATATTATACAAAATCATTAACACATTAAATACCCGATAGACTGTAAAACAAATATAATCAAGCTGAACACATAACCTAAATGATTTTGCATATAATAATTTGGTACAACTAAATCCAATTTTCTAAAACATTTAATTCAATTACAATATTTGCAATCATACAAAGTACAAAACTAATACAAAAGTTCTATTTAAATATTTAATTTCAAACATTATTGAAACTTTATAATTATGTTACTAAACTCTTAACTATACCACATATAACATAACTTAACTGTGTTAGATTTCGCAAAAGATGACATCGATATTATACATCAATTTAAGTGTAACACCCCATCTATACTTAAAGATAAAAGATGAAACCAAATAAGAAACAACCATAAACAAAACCACATAGAACCATAGTAATAAAAAAAATAAAAATTTAAATTACAAACTGGACATATAATCATAGTAACTGTTTTAAGAGCTTTATAGTTTTCAACTGAATTACATCAGAGTAATAAGAATACTCTTTATTCAAACACTTAGTTCCAAAAACAAAATTTCCTTTTTAACCAATCCTTTACATCCTACGAATAGTTTTGATAACTAATAACCACGAAATGATCTGTTTCCCATAATTCTTAACAACTGCTATCCACTGTCCCATACTCATTGATTTATCCATCTAAAACTTGAAAATCAAAATGAACACAAACGCAAATTGCAAATAGGGCTCAGTCACATTGATTAAGATAACGAATCATCGCCAAAATTTTGCAACCATAAAAGTCAGTATAATATAACAATTATGCAGATTTAAATATAGATGTTATTGAAATCTAAATAACATAATTCCATTCTTTTACACCAAAATCATCAAGCACTGTATCTCTTTCTAACAGAAATAAACTCGCAAAGAAAATGACAAAGTAATGATCCAATAGTTCATGGGTGTCCACATAAGGACCTACGCTATGTATCCATAAGGAAACCTCGTAGTAATCCATTATGTCTGATGAAACCATAATGTTTTATCTTATTAATTGAAACCCATATCCCTTGAATTTATAATTATCACTTAATTAAACAACTGATAGAAATTCTTTCCCATAAGGATATAGACTAGTGTCAGTCACAACTGACAGAAATTCTATCACCACAAGGTACTGGACTAGTGTCAGCCCCCAATCTAAGGATCATACTTGCATTATCTCAAAACACTTGATCTAGCAATTAATGATAGCAGTGAAATGAACTACATTACACAATTTCACTAACACTCCATTTCTATTGCATCAATTTATAAAATTGAAACAGCAATCAGAAATCCATTTAGATCCATGTTTCCATTTTCCTTAACATACAGTCTTAAACATGATGTTTCTCAAAAGAAGAAAAGATCACAATACTTTATCCATCACAAATCCAATCAAATAATAATCTCTACATTAACTTAACATTATATCTGAAACTGTACAATAAAATGTCCATATTGAATTCATGATCCCATTGAATAAAAGAACTAAAATAATCATATGTCAACTGAATCAACACAACACCCATCATTTTTAACAAACATACAAGCTTGCCAAAAACCAATTTATTATAAACTAATTTGCTATACATCCTGCTCTGTTAATTACAAGTTCATACTTTTATATACATGTTGGCATATGTACATGTATACACCACGGCTTGTGTATACATATACATATCCCAGCAGGTATATATATATATATATATATATATATATATATATATATATATATATATATATATATATATATATATATATATATATATATATATATATATATATATATATATATATATATATATATATATATATATATATATATATATATATATATATATATATATATATATATATATATATAAACTTGTAATTTATAGTTCAGAATGATAAACATAGCATCTATTATATACATGTTGGCGTATGTACATGTATACACCACGGCTTGTGTATACATATACATATCCCAGCAGGTGTATACAAACATATATAATTATATAACGTAACTCATCATTCACAAAAGTTCAAGCCCATAACTACACATTGAACAAAACCATACTGGTCATCCCAGTCCTATCAAAAACACATCTACCTTAATATACTACTGAAACTACCGATTACATAAAAGAATAACAGAGAATTAAGAATTGTCATCAACATTTAAACAAAATATCAAAGTGGTCTTCCTTACTAACTGAAAAGATAATATTTGACTGTCCTAAAAATTCCTTGCATTTTCCTAAGGCCGAAACAAAACTATTTTTCGCATTTGTAATTATTTCTGAAGAATCATATAGCTCGCAGTCAAGAATTGAGTACAACCAAGATATCCACATTTTCACTATTGACTGAAATAGACAGTGACAAACACCCATTTGACACAACAACATCGATACCAGATTCGGTTAATAATAGTGGTAAGAATACCTGATTTCACCTTAAGACCAAAGACTCTTACATGATGTAAACATTTTGTTGCTACAGTGTTCCTAACAACAGGAAACAGTACGAGTATACCGTTAAAGAAACTTTTAAACAAAACTATTCTGTGTTTCAAACTACATTTATATGCCGATTCTCATTCCCGATTAACTCCCTTAATACTGACCAAAAACAAGTAAACAATGACACAAAATGCACTATGGAAGAACCATATTCAACTGCAACTATATTCCCATAGTTCGACACAAACTAAAAGAAAACACTGTCAACTTCATACCCAGAAACAAAGAGAAAACCCATCAACACAGTATGCTCAAAATAGCATATTAATAACATGTATTTCAAATTCCTCCACTAATCATAACAACTATAAACTAAATAGACTTCTTAATCGATCCAAGAAGAAACCGGTTCATGACCGAGCTCACAGAGCATACATTCGTAAAACCTCACATTCATCGACTAACAAACAGTGGTAATTAAACATTCTACTATTTCATTTGCAGAAATAAAAATGGAAACAGAGGATAAGGTGAGAGATTGCCCCTGCCTGGTATTTGTGTGGGGAGGTATGTAACACCACCCAATAACTAGGTGACGAAACCAAAATAAAATCATCCAAAAACATACACCAAAAGGAGATAACAAAAAAAAATTTCATTTAACTTCCATAAAACTGAATATATAAGTTTACAAACTGTCTTACAAAGTTGTTCATACAAATTTATGATTACAAAGAGTTACATCAATACTCTTAATTGAAATGATTCAAATACAAATGTAGGAAATCTGCCTAAGTTTCCCTATAAGATCTATAAACTGCCCTAATGATCAACATTATTGTTACAATCTGTTTCCCATAAATTTTAACAGCGGCCAACCACTGACCCAGATTCATAGTTTTATCCATGTAGGTTCCTGAAATAACAAATAAGAACACAACACCACAAAACAAATAGGGCTCAGCATAAATACAATACACATAAACCTCCATGATAAACCTGCAATCATAAGCATCATAATGAACATATTTCATATACCATAAAACTCATTTGAACCAAAACATTATTATCTCATTACAACAGTCACATAATATAGAAGACAAGACAACATGTTATGACGAAATAACTCGCAGTCAGAATTCCAGAAAGATGATGCACATATCCACTGAGATGTTTAAACACTGAAGAGTCAAGATTCTGCACCCATGGTTGTGCCCATGACATATCTTACAGTGCAAGGTAATTTGTACTCCCGTTAATAAACTTAACAGTGCACACAGCTATCTGTTAATCCGTTTAATAACGTAACAGTACCTTATGCCCCATACTCCGTTCTAGATCACGCAAATCATAGACATAGGGGAGGCCAATTATCTTTTTAAATTAAAACCCAACCCAATAAATTTTAAAGGTTATCACTTGTTCACTGAATTGGTTCTCCCAATTCAGCCATCTCCACATGTGATCATCTTCTGAAATTCTTCACAAACACATGCTAACTAAAATAACCAGAAACCATCATGCAAATAGAAATCTATCTATTTAACCACATGATACATTCAGCCTGGTAATGGAACAGTACAAAGATATACATTTTATCTTACAATTCCATTTCATATTTCTTTTCCATCCAGCTATTCACAATAGCAGAACTAAGAAAGATTCCAGCTTAAACATCTTATTCACAACTTGTAAGATAAAGTACAATTGTCACCCATAAGACAATAAAATAGAACTGTGAACATATTCAGTCCAAAAAGTAACACAATTAAACACTTAACTGAAATAATGATAAATCAAATTGCCTAAAGTGTCTATTGACAGTGAAACTCGAATACATAACTAGCACAGACACATCTTAATAGACATCCACAACTAAGTTCCACAATTACTTTCAATGAAACATTGAACAGAATTACACTAACTTCTTTTAAAATATAACTAATAACCCACCGAATTCCACAAGATGTAATGACACCACTCAAAAGAATAAAATAGATTCCAACATCTTACAATATGGATATCATTCTCCATTTAACAAACCGTTTTAATCACAAGTTGAATTTAACATCATTTTCCATTTACAGACCAATGACAACAACATTTCTACATTAAAGAAACATTATAACAGTAACAGAAGATATTTCTACGTTCAGAGATTTTCTCTTCTTCTTTTTAAAAAAGAACTGTTCCTATACAAATCATTATTCACATCGACTTGCTATAGTTAACCAATGAATAATCTTATTCCTATACGAATAAATCGACACTCAGAATTCTTTATTGCATAACACAAAACAGCTACGATATATATATATATGTATCCTCTGTTTACCTCATGTAACATTATCGAATACATTTACAACTTCAATATTTTCAACAATGACAACCATAGTATTCGCTGAAGAGACAGAGCACTAATACAGTGACTGGTTAAATGACCATCTGATGAGTTTAACAATCGACAATAAAAATAGAGTTGCTTAACAACTATGTAAACAAATCTCAAGCACCTCGACATCAATAACTCAGTTAAGAAAATGCCCAAATACCCGAGAGCAATCAACTCTACATAGTCAACACATTAAACATCATTCATTTCGAAACCATTCACTATATCATTGCTCAGTTACAACTGTGTTTATAATACCATGTTTTCCCAATAACCGTTTAACCACAACCTAAAACCTCCAATCCTAGTATCGTTCACGATACGCATTCTTGCAAAGCTAATAACTTAGCCCCTAGTGTTCGACACTTCAATAATAACAATACAAGCTGACAACACTATCTAGCAGAACTTTAAACTACGAACAGACACCAACAAAAAAAAATACCCTCAAATAGAATCCACATTTTATAAGACTATGATTACTCCAAATACCTTCGCATATCTGCGGTCTACAGTTAAAAACTGATACAATTTCTTGTTTCATACTACAAAAAAAAAATAGAATGACATACGATACACGACCATGTCTGGTGTTTCATTTTCCCTAAATCTCATTCACATTAACCCTCGAAATGAATGCATCCGATACACATAGTACTGACATAAAAATTTCCCCTATATTTTATTGCACTAAAACCCTCGACAAATACTTGAAAACGTTCATTACACATTCAAACTGAGATCTCTTAAGAATATCTATCTAATGATTTCACAGAGTTTCGAAACCAACTATCTATATACACTTCTACTTAAATATTTCATCATCTCAAACACGACATATCACAAAACAATACATGCATTTAACAGAGTAAATGAAAAACAACATAGTATAGAGGAGAATAGGGTTAGATGCTGGCCCTGACCTGCACAATACCCTCTGAAACAAAATCCAAGCTCTGGTCACCACAGAAGCCTTCAAACCAGCAAACAATAGCAACTCGAGAATGGAATACAAAGAAGCTATACTGCCATTGAGATAAAGAAATGGCATCCTCATAATGGCCGCACTCATAGCCCCGAAAATTGCCATATTAACCTCTACAATAAATAGAGGAAGAAACCCCCACAACATGCATCCCTTCCTCCAAAACCATCGCAACAATGGCAAACAAGAACTTCAGAAAGAAGATAACATTCATTAACTGCTCCTTACTAACCGCGAACGGCCTCCCACACTTGGCAAGCTGCGAGCCAAGTATGGTACCAACTCGCAGTCCACACACCCCAATGCACTGAACTAGCGCGTGCAGAATTAACTCCCATAATGTATCAAATGCCACCTTACCTTTGCCAATTTCCAAAGCTCGGCATCAAAGCCAACACATATGCCGATATCAAAACATAACTTCACAAAACCGCCACCACGCCAATGCATCTTCTCCTATGAATATGGGGTGGTCATAATACATTTATCTTATATGTAATATGATCGCCTCTTATTCATATGAGAAGATGTTCCAATAAAAGATATAGTCCATTAACATGGCACATATATAAATATATACATATATATATGTTATATATATGTTTATATATTTATATATATTTATACATCTATATATATGCTATATATATATATTAATATATATATATATATATATATATATATATATATATATATATATATATACATATATCTAACGAAACAAATAGAACAGAAGTTAATATTAACTGAGCACTAATTTAATAGACAAAATACATGATTTCATATAAACAGAGCTATTTAACTCAGATTTCAGAATCACATTGAATAACATTATTCGTGAACAAATGGAGCTTTCATTTCATAATAGAATTACAGAATGGGCATGATCAGAAAACCACTAAGATCTGAAAACTAAACACTCAAAATAAATCCATAATTGAAACAGATTATATTATTGAATCCTTTGACAGTAACTAACATACCCACACATACAGATCTTAAAACATAAGGAACTGAATTTAACAAATTTACTAACTAACAAAGTATAATCAACTAACACAGAATTAATGTTTTCCAGTCTCAACTAACAACAAATAAGACATCAAGAGTACTTCTGATAAAAACTGAATGAAATAGGGTCAGGCATGACAAGGTATCCAAAGACTGAAATGCCAAAGCTAGCCCCTGCCTGGTGAGCTTCACAGTTGAACTCTAATCTCAACCACGATGATCTCTTTCCACTGACTGCCAAAGTGTCGTGCAAGAGAGCCCACAACGCAAATGCAGAGATAACAGTATGAAACACAAAACTTCCTAAATGACCACGAACAGAAGGGTAAAATTTTTTGTGAAAACCCCTTTCCATTCCAAGCAACTTATCATGTAAGATACAATAGGAAAACAAGTCCATTACTAACTGTTTACCCAAACTGTCACAGAATAACATGGTGAAAAATGGAGTCATAATTCAACTGCAACTCTTCACCAGAGCTAATGGTAAACATCAAACACAAAAATGAATTACATCGATGAGTTCATTCAATACGAACTTATCTCTTGCAGCAAACACAATACATTCCCTGCCAAATGTCCATCAAAGTACAACCCGAAAATAGCTTAAACCCCACTAACACCACTATGCGATGAAAGTGCATTTAAACCCTGCTGTGATAAGTCATGTCTTCGAGCTAGAACATAAATAGGAAGACTTAGGGATAGCTAATATACATCTATGTTAGATAACATTAGTCGATCTTAGGTTAAGAAAACTAGCTTAAGCATCAATGATAACATCACATTTACAATGCCAAATTACTAACACTCACCAAACTAACCTTCTACTAACATACAAAATAGGGTATGCTAACTTAGATAATTCTATAGTTTTAGTAAAAGAAATACCACATCATTACTAAAACAATCACTCATAAATATATGTATAAAAATACATATATACAAATTTATTTATTTTGAACTCAAAATTTGATTAACATTAAGTAACAACAATCTCTATATACTGTTTGCAACATCAAGACACATTTATCCATAATAATAAAACCTATTCTAATTATGTTTAACATATTATTAAGAATTCCAAAACAATGAACCAATTATCAGACAATTGACTAACCATTAAAGTTGTACTATTTTCACAATCAAACCAATACTCAAATCTCTACTGAACTATCCAGTACCATTAATTCAAAAGTCAGTCTAAACCAATTCTGACATCAGAAAAACTCATTAAGCTACAGAAATAGACATAATTCTTTGAGTGTCTGGCAGAACCAAAGTACCTATTACAGAGATAAACATATTTATTCCAAACAACAAGGTTCAAATGAACAAAGTTAGAGTTCAAACTCATAGAAGTCTAACGGAAATATTGTTCCAGATAAAATGATGCTAATCAAACCAGAAACCAACATAACATGACATTGAAAAGTAAAGCCTGAGACTGTCAGGGGCATGACATTAAGTCGAAACAATCAGAACATTTAAAGCACATCCATAACAAATCTAATAAAGATTTAGTTAATTAATACACTTCCAAATCCTATACAAAGTTATATATCCGTAACAAATCTAATAAATATTTAGTTAATTAATACTGTTCCAAATCGTATACAACTTATATACTTATAAATTTATAATTACAAATTCAAAACATTAGTAATAATTTTAGATCATATTGTAAAATTATATATATATATATATATATATATATATATATATATATATATATATATATATATACGAATTACTTTTTGAATTTTACAATGTGTCACATCAATATTAAAAAAATATATATTCTATTCCAATATTTAATTTCAAATATATTCAAAATTTATAATTATGTTATTCAATTCTTAAGTGTGGCACATATTACATAACTTAACTCTGTCAGATTTCACATAAGATGACATGGATATTCGACATCAAATTAACTCACAATAGACAGAACATTTAAAGTAGATTCATAGCAAATCTAATAAAGATTTTGTTAATTAATACTCTTCAAAATCTTATATAAAACCCTATATTTCTAAAAGCTAATATTACTATAAAAGGATAAACAACAAAATGAATTCCTTGCAAAGATCATAAAAGAACATAAAAAATTTACCAATGGAAGGTACATTTACTTTTCAAACCAGCACACAACAAATAGCTTTCTTTGGAAGAGTACACCATGTATATTTAAAAGACTTTTTACTCTGCAAGACTGACTCTGTTGTGCAAGCAGTTCAATGGACATTAGGTGAAGAATTTCACAATGCCACTCATCGATGGAAGGTAAACGATGATATTGCCGCTATTTTAATGGCTTGGGGCTTAGAAATTGGAGAAAATGTTTAGATTGTTCATTTTGTCATGACCTCTCTTTTCCCTAAATATTTGATTGTCGAACTAAATTTCTTGCTACAATACACACATCCTGGTCAAGGATTTGACTACAGTAATTGTTTTGTAAACAAAGAACACAGTAAAAACATAGAAATTCTTCCTTTTCTGCGATGGCCCATGTCAATTGACAAACAGGCTTACAAAAAAGATATCGAAAATCAATGGCTAATTCTATGTAAAGAAATCAGACAATATAAGCAAATTGAAGTCGCATCAATATTTCCAATTGTCTTTCCACAACAACAACGTTCTGTCTGTGTACAAATAAAGAAGAAAAATTGGAATTATCAAGCTTCAACACAAAATCAAGTTCGATTAAGCATGGCAATTAACTATCCCAAATGCTAGCGCACTTTACGTCAACAAACATGAAAGATAGTTTAGAATTTTGCATGCTGACAAAAAAATAAGGTATCTACTATCATTTTTTTTTATTAAACATCAAACATAATTACGCTATTTTCAATGTTTTATATTAGTTTTTCTATATGTTTTTCTTTAGGTACCTTAAAGCATATAGTTCTAGAAACAACATAAACGGAATGACAGATTATCAATTTTATATGCCAAGTTGTTCAAAATTAGCAAAAAATACATTCTTATTAAAATATCTAGTTTACATCTTTTTTGCGTAAATCATATTGTAAATAAATGTATATTTCATGATATCAATTTTTAATACAGAATGTAAATCTTTTTATAAATATGGATATGCATTTCAGTGATTTCAATAAAAAATACCAATTTCAAGACCGATTACAGTTTTTTCAATATTAATAAATTATAATGATATGTTATTAATGTATTCAATTCTATGAAATAAAATATCATTGCAAATATTGTAATTCAATGTATTCTTTTCGATTATCGGATTTAGTTGTTAGTGAGTACTAAATCCAAAATTGTTAACTTTTCGCAAGAAAATAAATTATTACAATTATTGCATGTAAGCTTCAATTAAATCCTAAGCGTGCCCTAAGTTGGTATATTTTCAACTTACTTTTTGAAACACTTAACAACTCATATGTGCACGTAGTCTTTATATCCTTTAATGTTTGCTAACTCTCGCAACTAATTTCACAAGTCCTCAAACATTCAACGACAAAGTCCTTTTTCAGTGTTATGTCTCTTCAGTCGCGTAAGCTTAAGTTGGAAACTGAGGGTTAATAAAATGATCTGGAAATTGCACGACAATACAATCTTTAATTCTCTTGATTTTTGGTGGTCTCCTCAAAACATTTCATGATCCAGTGTAGTGGTTATTTCATGTTCGCTAAATATAATGGTCAAGTTTATCTCAATCTCCAAAACTCAAAGTTTAAGTAGAAAATATTAAGAGATTCAGCGATCAAAGGTCTTTTTGTATTCACTCGCTTAATCTACAAATGCCTAGGACAAGGTGACGATAAATTATTCAGCGATTTAGAGAACACAGTGTACGCTTAAACTCACAAAGATATAGCTTAAGGTCTTTTTATGTAGAGATCTACCGACAAAGGCAAAACATGACAAGATAGTGGTTTTTCCATTCAGCGAATAAGCGAATAAAGGATATCGGTAGATCTCATGACAGAATGGTAAACTTATAAAATTTCCAGCGAATAAACGACAACCATTAATGAAGATAAAGATCAACAATCAACGTATGATATCAAGAAAAAACTACAATTAACGAATTTGTTAAGCGACTCACAAATAAAACATATATATAGATAATGTATTATAAGTTAATTATTATTATTTTTTATAAAAATTTATTATATATATTTGTAGATTATGAATTTATGTAACTTATATTGATTAATTAATTTAATAAAATCAAATATTATAAATATTTATTAAAAATTATTTTCTCCTTAAATTCTTAAATTATTATAAATCAAATATAAATTTTATTTAATTAAAAATTTAAATTCAATACATTCAATTTTTTTCTAATTTTATAATGTTATAAATTTATCAATTTTTTAAATTTAAATGTAAATTTTCAATACACTGTAACATTAAGTAACAATTGATTATTAGAAAATATACTATAATTAAATTTTATATTTATGAACTTTATATTTTTTTATATTTAAAGAATAACATTTGTAATAATTAGGTTTTATATTCAAATAATTTATTACTACAAATTTACAACTATGAAAAACATCTTGTTCACAAAGACAACTATCATCTAACTACAATTTTTGAATGAAACGTCCATGTTTCATTCAAAATTAATTTCCCTTTAACTAACTTCCCTTATTTACAATCAATCATAGCAATTTGACAAACTAACTTCTCTTCATTTCTCAATAATTTAATTTTAAAAGGATTTACAAATATTGTTATCTTTGTAAAATGAAATAATTTTAACAACTATATACTATTGATATTTAAATAATGCTCCATAGAAATTATATTCTAACTAAATTCACTTGTCCTTTTAATTAATTATTGTAAATTGATTATAAATATTCCCGTGTTACCAAAAATCTATTTAAATGTATAAATATTAATTACATTCAAAATTTACATATTATGATAATTTTGAACTAGAAACTATAGTCAACATTAAAGAGGGAATATTCTTTTTAATGTTTTTGAGGCATCATTTTTTATATTAATTAGAATTTTAAATGAATCAAAAATCAATAAAATTGTATTATATAATTAAAAAATTAAAATTTATTAGATAACATTTTTGTTAAATTATCATTTCAAATAGTCATTTATATATAAATATAAATATTTATATTGATTGTAATATAAATAATAATTTACACTTTTAGATTAAATAAACAAACTTAAATTAATATCAACATATAATTAACTTTTATTTAATAATTAATCATAAATAATTATATTATATTACTAAAATTTAATCTAAATGATTAAAAATATCTATAATTTAATATTTGACTAATTAGTTATTTTGAATTAATAATAAATATAAATATAAATATAAATATTTGAATTAGTTAAATATAAATATACAAACAATAAATTAATTATACTCTTTTAAATAAACTTGGAAAATTTAAAAATGAATGAGGCTAAAAATGCACCACACATACAGCCGCACTCCCATAGACACACCTTACAAAAATCATATAAATGAAAGATAAAATCAATTATTTTATTATTTTTAATTATTTATTATTACAATATTTTAAAGAATATAATATTATAAACATAAAAATCTACGACACATTTACACATTTTCAAAAATAAGAAAAATATCAACTATCTAATTTCACAAAACTTATTGCCCTGATAGTTTTTCTGTAAACACGCTAATTGAAAAAAAGAAAATAAAGGCATACACCCTTCAATACACCAACTTTACTAATACCCTCTATATTTAATACATATACCATATATATCTACAAGGCAAAATAATTGTCCTAAAAAATAACAATAGCATTAATACCATTTACCTATCAAATCTTTTATGACTATTAAATTATCATCTAAAATTATTAAATGCCAACTATCTATCACATCATTCTATGAACTTGGTAAATATCTTCAACACCAAATTTAAAGTAAATATTGTATACATCATTCTAGCCAAACAGAAAAAATCTAATAAATCCGTCACTACAACAAAATAAGCACTTTACCAAATTTCTGCATTGCAATCTATAACCCTTTACAAAATGATTACCAAACTGAATAGTTATGATCATCTCGACGGAATAGAGAGTGCATGGAAAGAAATCACAGATACAAACCTGCATTTTTACAATTTAAATGATCTACATAGAAGAATAAATTCACAACCAGTTTGTCATGCCTAAAATTTACTAACAAAAAATGCAACAATTTTTTTTTTTAAAGAGAAATGTTAAGGAGTGTCGTTCAACAATTAAGTGCAAGTTGACAATAGATTATTCGGTCAGAGTCTAGAGTCAGGTCAACTAAGAAGTAACTCTCAGTTCAGTCTACTGAATCTACCTTTGGCTAAGGTTTAGACTAAGGTGGTAATTTAGGTGGACTTAGTTGAAATTTGGTCATAAGAGTATAACCTAATGATCGGGATCGAACCACGGTTATCCGATCCCTATCTTTCATTCCAATATGGGAATCAAATCAACGATGAGCGCTAGTATACTAATATCCCTTGTTTGAAACTATTGTTAAACGTTATGCCTACATTAGCCACTAGGGTCATAGGTAAATATGAATTTACATATCTTAATAACATTTAAACAAGGTTATTATAATAACAATAAATTAATTTTATAGACATAGATAAGTAAGGTTTACTAATGTTATAAGGTACTCTATCAATATTATCCATTGATTAACTCATATTAATAATCCTTGTTAAATTAAAGGCCAAACAATACATTAGGATACAATTATTTTATCCAATATGAGATAATAATTTAACTTAGGTCAATCATTCTACTATCAATATTCTTCTTTTATCCAATTAGCAACTGATTAAACTAAATTACCAAGGTAACAAACTGGTTTACTAATGCATAAGTGTGTGTACATTCAGCTTTAATCTAATATTAAATTGCATGAAAATGTACTAACAATAAAGAATTTAAAGTTAAATCAATTAAAACACATGATCTAGTCTAAAGAACAATCTACAAACTCGTTCTACAATTCTTACTCAACTAAATAACAAATGATAATTTGTGTTAACAATATCTAGCAATTAAGATTGTTAACCATAAGGACAACAATTCTAAAAGTTAATCAACTAATAAATCCCCCTAATCAACTACTAATACCACTAACTTATCAATCAATAATTTGTTCTAAAAGATAGATTTGTGCCCACTAATGATATATCTCTTAATCTAATAAATACTAGCAAGAAAATATGTTAACAAATATAATATCTCACAAAATAAACCATTGATATGACACATTGTTAAATTAATGAATAAAAATTAAGACATAGGACCCATGCACAAATAACTAGTGATTAAATTTACCAATTAAAAAATATAATCACCAAAAGCATTACTTATTATTGGCTAGGATTAATTCCTAAAAGACTATGCTAGAATCCTACACTAGGTCCTAATCACAGCCTACTAAGTTCACTAAGACTAGCCCATCTAATCACCTCACATTCCCCAAGTCCCACTTGTCTAGTGGTGGGGTGAGGAACCCAAAGCACACTCAAGCTCTTGCGAAAATTGAAGAGGAGGGAGTGTTGATTTAAAAGCAAATGTTAGGAGAGTACGCAAGGGAAGGGAGGTTTTGACTTTAGGAAATAAATTAATGCCAAGTCAGTCCTCTAGCTCTTACGCATGGTAGCATGCTGTCAAGTCAAAAGGGCTGGCAATACAAATCAGGAATAGGAGTATAACAAGTTAATAAATATTAAAGGATTAATAAGAGGTAGTAAAGAAGGCAGAAGGCTATGGGGCCCACTAGCCTTATGTTATATGGTAAGCCAATATGCCATAATTTATAACTTTATTAGTTAAGGATTAAATGATAATAGTATGGGTAAATAGGGGTTTTAGGATACTAATTCTAATTAGGGAATTATAATGAAAAGGGGAAAGGAATATTCTCTGTGGTAAGAGAATAATTTCTTTCCCCATACAAAATCCGGAGAGTTAATTGCTCTAATAAAATTCTGGGAGATGTTATTTCATAGCATGGTTTTTTTTCTTAAACTTCTTGTTTGATAAAGAAGATCTAATAGCATAAATTTGAGAGCTTAATTAGTGTAATGAAATGAGAGGAATATGAATATTACATTACCTCATAATTTTAGTTTGATTGAGTTTTTGTTGACATGTTTATTCAAGGAGAAATTAAGAGTGGAAATATTGTTTTCAACTAAGGTGATGTGCATGTTGTTTTGGTGATTTACTCAAGGAGAGCTTGATGATAATTGAACTCAAATATTACAATCAATCATCAAATAGGATACAAATTCCATACATCTACAACCATATATATATATATATATGCTATTGAAGCTAATAACTTGTTTACTCTATCAACTTGGAAATCACCATTTTTGCATTACAAAGATAACTCTACTAATGTAAGAACAGAATTACAATGGCATGAAGGTAATGATCAATCCTATTCATGATGAGTTCTCTCTTTCATTTGCAAATACATATAACACAAAATGAGAAGTCTTCTCATTTACAACCCAAACAATACAAAGGTTGATAAAACTCAATGAAAGTTCAATGGAGATGACAAACTCTCCTCCATTACATCTTCACAATGGCCAAAAGGTATACAACAACATTGCACTATGCAATCAAGAAGATGATTCTTCAACAAGAGCCAACAATACCACAATATAGAACATTTCTACACTATTACACCAAGAGAGAGAGAACTTCTTCAAGCATCATCCACATGATTCTTGACATACAAACCTGCAATAAAAAGTTGGAGAACCATGGGTGCTCACCACCCAACCTAGGTCTCTTATGAGACCACCCCCGAGCTTGGAGAACCAAGGTTAAATGGGTATGAAACAAGATCAACAAGATGCTCACAACAAATCACACAAATGTACATACCACAAATCACTCCCTCCCAAGGCTACACAAATGAGTCTTACAAGCTCATTGAAGAGGGTGGAAGTGGGCTTTTCCAAGGGGAGAATTCCATTGCATACAAATTTCTCAACATGAGCATTTTATTGCCTCTTCAAGGCTACATAACCAATATCTTCATACACATACTTTTCTTATCAACATCTACAAGATGTAAAGATACAATGGCTTCCATGGTGCCCATACACCATGGATTTATCCCTCTTCTCCAAGAGAAGAGACTCTCACCACATGGAGAGCCCAACTAACCCCTCCACCCATAGGCCACTTCTTCCCTTCCCAAAGGGTGAGTAATGCCTCACTCCCATGAACAAGAACTCCCTCATTCAAGCAAAAAGAAACAAGAAGAAACCATGAAATCAAAACCCCAAATCCATCCCTTACAACACATTGTCACAACAAGAACCAAAATTCATATGCATGAGAGAGAAAAATACATGCTAATCTAATGAACAAGTAAAAAGGCTTCCATGGAGATGAGTAACCAACCTCCACAAGTCTGATGGAAATGGAAATTTGAGAAGAGCTTATCCACTTATCCTTCCTCAATCCAAACCCTAATGTCTTGAAATGTAGAGAGTGGATGAAGACCCACTAAATCTCCTAAGGGCCTCTAAAAAGGCCTCCAAATTTCTACCCACCCGCCATCAATAAATGCAGACTTGACTCTATGGTCCTATTGTTTTTCCTTGTCCCCCCATGATAAATGCATGATTGAAAGAAAAGGGAGGAGTTGGGTAAAGATCGAGACTTATCCAATTTTCGTAGCTAAGGGTAAATGGGTCATAAAATGGGTTACCAAGGTTACTAGGGAATTATGGACGTGCTCAAAACCTTCCTAACCCATGCCCCTATCACTTAGATACTTAAATTATGCCAAAAATGCCCCTTAGAACCCCTTATTGGTCTCTAGAAGTGACTAAAACAAGGATGAATTTAAATAAGCACATAACAAGTGTCAAGTGACACTAATGATTACACATTATATACAAAATGTCATGTTATGTATGACAACAAGAAATTAACTAATAACACACATGCAAAAATCCACATTTACAACGAGTGCACATTACAACGAGGCTTTTAATCCCATATCGGATTAAGCCTTGGCTTACTTAGTTCACATATGTTTAACCTTGGTTCTCTGATTAATTCCATGGTTCTCTTACCTGCACACTGCACATCGAGCATTAGTAGTTCAAGATGATAACATTACATGAAATATACATATTCAATTCTCTATTTAGCAACATAAATCAATATGCATAATTCAATTCTAATTGTTATATGCAGAATCTAAATTTTCCATTCAAAGTGTTTAAGCATCACAATTACATAGTCATCATGACATGTCACCTATGGGGAAATCAAATTTAAACATGATCCAATATTCCCATCAAAATCACACTACTAAATATGCATAATCAAAATCTCAACATACTCTAAATTCTAATGCACATCATAAGGTGATCCACATGGCATAATAATCATCATCAAAATATAGTATCTCGAGTCTCTATCAGAATAGATCAACAAGTGTATCAATGTATCAAAATGCAAATAAGAAAAGATGTTATGATGGGTCGGGGTGAGGCCTCACACAGTTTATCTCATTACACAAAGTCTCATTGCCAGTGAATTAATACAAGCTCTAGGGTTTCCAATTGCTATTCAAGTACCAGAGCTCATTATGGAATGCATTCAAAAATTTGACCCAAATACTAGAGAAAGAAAAAAACAAAACAATGAAGTTGTCATCATTTTGAACAAAGATTCAATACACAAATTCTTTGGTTTACCTTCAAGACAACAATATCCTCAATTGAATTTCTCTCTAGCAGCTTCAAATTTTAACAAGAAAAGGTCAATATGGTGAGTAATAATTTCAAAAAAATGGTTTGAAACCATCAAAGCAGCCAGCTCAAAATTACCGAAAACCCTATACGGAACAAATCTTAAAAAAGAGATTGTAGACATTCTATTACTTCTTCACAGAATCAGAGGAAGTGAACAAGCGCTAAATTATGAAGAATGCTGGTATTTCCTTGTGCAATCTATATGTGCAGACAATATTTATATAGATTGGGCACAACTAGCAAGTGATAGACTTACTAAAATGCTTGTCTCAGCAAAGCATTCATACAAACTTGCAATGTCATCTTATCTCATTTATGCCCTAGCATGTCAACATATAGGAAATGACCTACCTAGTGTTATTGACTATGATGAACATATTCAGATTTTTTATTTCTACCCTTACATACAACTCCAAAACAACTTTGCACATTACAAAAGGATTAATGATTTTTTTATAATGAAGATATGTCATGAAATTCAAGGTTTTCCAGAACGTGGATTATCATATGCAACCACACATACAATAATGTAATTTGGAAGCTATTATACACAATATCCTACATTTACATATTGTAGGATTAGAGATTTCGATGGCTTTCCATATAAATTACCAAAATATACAGACGATAGAATGGTTTTGATAGAGTTATGCAGAGAAATCATCGAGGTCAACAACAAATGTAGCGAATGACATAAAGCAGGTATTCATTTTCTAATTTCCATAGGACCATATACATGATTTTCTAGTTGTTCTGCAATGAATCTCATCAAATAGTCTACAAATAAATATAAATTTGATGAATATAAAGTTATCAGACATCATTTTGATCCTTTGGATTATATAAAAGAAAACCTGCAACTAGGCCCTAATTTTAATCACATACCTTCATTAGAATATTTTTGGGCTAATTGTAAAGATGACTTTGAAATGAGAGAAAGATCATGGTCTTGCCTCACAATTGAACAAATTTGACTATATAATATTGTAATAGATGTCGAAGGATTATACGATGATCAATCTAATCTGCTTTCCAATCATTATTTGACAAAAATAAAAGGGACAACTTTGAAACCTCTACAAATTCAACAACCAGAAATTGATAGTCTTGAAGACAGAATGGAACAGATAATTAAAAGGGCAAAAAGATGGGTACAATGCAAGAAAACAACAAAAGAGACAACACAAATAGAAGGGAAATCATCAACACAAGCTCAAACAACAACATCACCTCAACTACCATTACAAACAATATAGACAATAGTTCAGTCAAATCAACAAAACATAGGTGGAGATGATCAACCACCAAAAAAAGATAGAGCTATAACCAGCACCTACAGTGGCGGTTCACTTCCATTGATCAACATGGACACTCAACAAGAACTAGACAATACAGATCAAAAAGAAGAAATAGGTCAAACATAACAAAATACAACAAAGAAATCTTTCAATGAAGATCCACCAAGTCAAATAAGTCAATTTATTCAACCAAATATAACATGTAACAAAAAAAGTGTACCAAAATTTCAAAGTTCATCTCAAGAAATAGAAAGCCCTACAATAGTCATAAAATTGTTTGATATTGAAAGTTTAGCCTCTGCCTCAAAAATTCTAGCCACTCCTTCATGGTTAGAAGAAATAATTCAAAGAAAAAGAAAAAGAAGAGAGGATAAAATTCCTCAAGATTTATTTTCTCAAATCTCTAACGAAACTAACAGTTCAAAGAACAAAAAACAAAGAGGCAAACTAATTGCTCTTCAAAAACATCAAGAAATAGGGCTTGTAATAATACAAGTTGCAGAACCAAAACAGGACAATAACTTTTTAGATCTCAATGTAGCAGATTTTGATGTCAATCAAATTGACATAGGACCTACTTTTCATGATTGTACAGTTGATATGTGGGAATTCACACATCAAGAGGTAAGAGATAGGTTAGAACAATTTAAAGATGAAAAGAACATGCTCAAATCTACTATCAATCATCTATCTGATTACATCAAGAAAATGCTTGGTCCTATATCTTCTCAAACATCAATTCAACATAAGATATTTTTTATCCAACACTTCATTCTAGTGAACAAATTATCAAGAAGATACATGTAGACAAACACATGGCACAAATCGCACGAGAATGGATACAATACCTCAATTCAAGAGGTGTGGGCCTCATCGACTGCCTAGGCAGTTATTACAGAATATATATTCAATACAAAGATATAATCAAGACAGACTCTCAATTTCTCACAGAACAACAAAGAACATATAATACACAAGAATTTTTTTTGAAGATAGTAATAGATATGGACAATGAAGAAGCTCTTAATCTAAGAATTATAAAATCAACTGACAGTCCCCTACAAAAGTGGATCTTTTCAATCAACTTCAAAACAGAGACCAGCACAAAAGTAGTTGAAGAACTACAAGATCTAATCAAAACACTCAATACCAGCATTACACATATGGAAAAGATCTTTACAAATATGGGCTGCAATTTTTATCAAGCAAATGCTCAAGATACTCTAGATATAGAAATCATGAAGAAAAACTATGAATTACATCTTCAAAGTATCAGTAGAACAGAAACATGTGAGGAAGGAGATATGTAAAAATTGACTACAATTGGAGACTTAATAACAACTATAAAAGAAGACAGAGAAAGAATTACTAAACAAATTTTTCCCAAACATGCCCAAATTCAAAATTTTTTATCTCTACCCAATAATTTCACTTCCCATTACTGCCCATTTGGGCCTTGCAACACCATATGTTCATGTTGGTCTGTTATAAACTGTGCAAGAAATGAGTTATCCCCTGCAATGATAGTTGTTGCAAGACTGCGATGAATACATATTTGCTTTGTGGATGAGTGAGAACTATCAAATAAAAAGAAAATTGTCAGTCTTTTGCAAAAAACTCTATGATCGGGCCCAGTGTATAAACATCGATAGATCTTCCATGTCGAATAGTTGTGATTTAATCACATAGAATGGTCCTACCTGACAGAAAGGTTGACTTGTCCCCTGCATCGACAGTTGTCACAAGATCAGTATGAATAAATATTTGCTTTGTGGATTAGCGAGAACCGTTGGATAAAAGGCAAACTGTCAGTCTCTTGCAAAAAACTCAGTAATAGGGCCCACTGTATGCACGCCAAAATTAGGTTAGAACTATCAGTCTCTTGAAAATCGGGTCTACTTCTCCTTTCAAATTAGTTAGTAAAAATGTTAATGTTCTTTGACTCGCTTAACAAATTCCTTAACCATAGTTTTTTCTTGATATCATACGTGTTTATTGATCTTTATATTCATCAATGGCTGTCATTCATTCGCTGGAAATTTTATTGTTAATTTTAAAGTCAAGATCAACGGTCATATTTTTAATTACCAGACTTAAGGTGAAATCTAATGCAAAATTCAGAATATTTTGTATATAATTTTTTCAAATAAATCTCAACAATTACTCCTATTTTATTTTACAAACATATTCAAATTTGACATATTTAAATTTCATAAATAATACATACCTAACAAAAATTCTTAAACTCATTTACATGTTATAATTTAATTTCAAAATAAAACAAAAAAATGAATTTCAACTATATTCAAATTTAAAATCAATTTAATAAAAAATTTATTGAATATATTAGAATTCAAAAATCATTTAATTATAATCATGATGAAAGGTATTCAATTTTAACTTTTTTTTACTATATATTTATATCTAAATATAGAAGCTCAAATATATTAAATATTATTTCTATCATTCATTCTCAATATACCAAAAATATAAAAAAAATTGCAATTATAAAAATTTTAAAAAATTTAAACCAATTTTGTCTATTCATATAAATGCAAAAATTATTAAGCTTTTCATTAAATACATAATCAATGATATAATTATTTTCATTCCAAACATATATTTAAATCTCATGTTCTTTTATAAGATTCTCCAAATTTTTATATAACAACAAATTATTAAATTATTAAAACAAAATTACAATTACTATTATGCAAAATTCAACAATTAAAATTTAAAATTTAATCAATAACAAAAACATAATAAAACCAAAAAAAATCTATATAATAAATATCCTCTTGTCATGGGGTGCTGGACTTGTTTTTGCTCGTTCATAGATTGTAAGCCTTTTGGCAATCTTGGTTTTGGTGGTAGGATCCCACTTTTGTAAATTTTGTAAACTTGTACATATTGGCTGAGAAGGGAGGTTTTTTTCCTACTTCTTTCCTCCTGGAGCCCCTCTGAAGTAGTTATATATTAATAAAAATTGATGGCTTTGTCCATTTTTATCAAAAATAAATAAATATTCAATCATATTCTATTCTTTCCTAGAAAATTAAATTAACACAAATTAAATCTAACAAAAATAAAATATGAACCACATTTCAAACAATGTTTACAAAAATTAAATCAAGGTTAAATTGTAATTATTACTTTAACTAATACTCTTCAAAATACTATACAAAATCATAAACACATTAAATACTAGATAGAGCCTAAAACAAATACAATCAAGTTGAATACAAAATAAAATAAACGATTTTGGATATGATAGTTTCGTACATCTATATCCGACTAT
>BSBK01002879.1:2880000-3085000 GCA_027943335.1 Chamaecyparis obtusa | reverse complement strand
ACTCACATCATTGTTTCTCCTTTCTTCTCTATATGTCACACTTTATCATCATCGACTCTTCCACATGTTTCCCTGTCCACTTTCATTTTTCAAGTGCCAATAACACAGCCTATTTAGGATTCCATATTTCTTACATATGATTGAGCCCACATATCATATAAGTCACACCCAACTACTCTCTTTATTTTTTTAATTATATTCTCTTATACTCAATGATTGGCCTCGCTCAAAATGCACATCTTTCAAGTCTATTTTATGGTGTCTACTTCTGCCACCTCTGGTCTGACAGAGAGTGATCCTACAACCACTTCTCAAGGAATGGCGCCTTCTTCATCTTCCTTTTCTCTAGCATCTTACTACAGCTTATTTTCATGATGTTTTGATTGGGTTTCTATATTTCCTTCATGGGGTTCAATGGAGTCCAATTCCATGGCGTCTAATTCATATACAACTAACTCTATTCCATAAATTGATGCCTCGAAAAAAATAGCACTATCTACATCTACTTTAGGTACCTTTGGTTGTATTCCAAAGAATGAGGCTTTTCAAGAAATGGAACCATCTGCCTTTTCTATGGGTAGATCCTCAACACTCATCCAAAAGCCATTTTATGATGTATTTATCAATCATTGTGGACTAGATATCAAGCATACTTAATCCAACAGAATCTATGATATCCTTCAAAATATGAAATTGAAATCTTTCTTAGATTCAAAGGAGTTAGAATACGGGGATTTATTGCATGAAACATTAGAAACAATGATCCGCAGTGCCAACCTTCGTATAGAAGATTTTTTAGACATGTATGCAAAATCAACTTCATGTTTGGAGGATCTCTCATTAATGGTGAAAATTGACGCAAAAATTATTTTCATTTTCTACCATGTCGAGCCTAAAGATCTCAATATGTAGCTCAGAGGAAAGGAATCTAGATTGCTTCCTTTAACAAGCATGAAGAGAAAGGTAGATCTAAGCGAGAAAAGATAGAGGGGTGGAAAGATGTACTCTACTAGGTCTCATTTTACATGAAAAATCATCCAAAAAAATGAGTAAGTACCACGCATGGGGTCTCTTTATCTTAATAAATATGCATTCATTTTAATATATATGGTATTTAACTTTGGCTTAAACATATATTCATAGTTTGATTTTTCAATGTTTTTCTTCGTTCAATGATGAGATAAGGTTGTTCAAGAATATTGTACTGAAAAAAATAAGCAATATTCCATTAGTAGTTGCAAACCATCTGGTAGGTCTCAACGAAATAGTAGAGGACTTTGAGAAAACACTCCAACTTGTTCAAGATGATCAAATTGTACAAATTGTGGGTATTTGGGGTATGGGTGGTTTAGGTAAAACTACTCATGCTAAAGAAATATATAATCAAGGATTATTATCTATGGAGAGATCTAGTTTTATTTTTGATATTAGAGAAGCTAAAGATGTTTTGCACAAGAAAAAAATTCAACTCCTCGAAGACCTTGCTGTGACAAAAACATTTGACACTGTAGAGAAAGGAAAGACAATACTTGCAAGGCATTTGGGATCTTCTAGGGTACTAATTGTTATGGATAAAAGAGATCATGAAGACCAATTGGATGTTTTGTTACCTACAAAAGAAAGAATTGGAAGGGGTAGTCTCATCATTGTTACAACAAAGGAATGTCAAGTTCTAACATTTTGGGGTGTATCTTCTATGTATATAATGAGAGCATTGGATCAAATTACTGTTGAGCATATTTTTGGTTAGCATGCGTTTTTAAAACCTTCTACCCTTAATGAATTTTAGGAGCTTTTCAAAAAGTTCATAAAGGTTTGTAATGGATTTCCCCTACCTCTCAGGGTATTTGGAGCACAATTATATGGGAATTCCTCCAAATAATCATGGAATTCTTTGTTTCATAAGATCTCAAGAATATTTCTTGGGGATATCAAAGAGAAAAATAGAATAAGTTATGATGCCCTTGATGATAAAGAGAAAGAGGCATTCCTTGATATTGATTGAGGATATCAAAGAGAAACTTAGAATAAGTTATGATTGTAATTGCCCAAAAATGCTCTAGTAAACCTTGAGCTCCACTCTAACATTAAAATTTAAAATACTATACTTTATCTTATGCTTAATCAATTCTGCATATTGATTTAATCTCTTATCTCTTGATCAAATCAACATTTTGTCATTTATTTGATGATATGAAAGTTTGACCACTTTTTCCTAAGATTTGTTTAATTAAAAAAACATGTCCCCTTTTAATTAAATAAAATCCACTTTATCCTACATGTGCACATGAAAAAGGAATTTCGTAATTTAAAAATAGAGAAAAAAAAAAAGTGAAATCTCTTTTGCCTCTTGATCCTCACCACTCATTTCTACCTAACCATTATTGTCCATTGATTTTGCCTCTTGAGAATCTTGTGCCCTAAAGCCAAAATAGGGATTATTCTCTACCCTTGGATTTTCCCTCTTAATCTCCACTTTCCATTGCTCTTTAAAGGGAGAATCTCTCCTCATTCTTGGCTAATCTCGATCTTAAAATATTTGGAATACTTTCATTCTTAGAGCATTCTAGCTTACTTGCATTCTTAGCTTAGCATTTTCTTATTGCATCTAGCCTAAACCTCATAGCTTAACTAGGAGGTATTGTAATCTTATTTGATTACCTTTTCTTTCTTGTTATTGCACTTGCATTCTAGGTTAGATCTTGCATTTCATTTAGATCTCTCATTCTTTCATTATCATTTTGAATCTTCCATTCTATGGTGCACCTTGCAAGGGTTTCTTATTGAGGTTCATTTGAGAGCTACTATGCATAATATTTACATTCTTGCACGTCATAGATAGGATGCTATAAGAAACCTCTTGGGATATCCTCTTTCATGGATTCTATCAAGTGAAATGGTTTATAGAAGTGTGTCACATTTTTATCACACATTTTTGGCACCCACTGTGGGGCTAGACATGCTTTTTTTAGCTCCATTTCTTGCATTTTCAGATTTTTGTTGTCGCAGCTTTGCAACTTTTATTTTGCAGCCCAGAAAATTGTATGACATTTTAGGCTATATTGGGGCGATATTTCTTAATACTTCTAGGTGAAACTTCTTACTTTATGGAATATCATTCTGTAATACAAAGAAATATCATCTCCTTTTTGGTGAAATATTACACAACTTCTTTATAGTATGTCATACTATTCTGGAATATCGCCTGCTTCACAAAAGTTTGTCATACGATTTTACTAGTAGACTATGAAGTTTCACCCAAATTTATTTGTTATGGTAGTCTGAGTCTTGGGCGAGTTTGCTTGCATTTTCTTTCTTTTTTGGGTTCTCTCATTTTCTAAGAGAACTTAACAAGTTATTTTTCACAGTTGTTGATTTTATTTGCATACTATTTTATGACCTAACTTGTGGTTTGTAGGTATCACTTATCAAAGAAGTTACATTTCTAAGACTACTAACTTGTGGGTTTTTAGGTTTTGTCATGCCTGACCTTACTCTTTTCTATTTTTCCTAGTTTGCTTTTGTTTGATGCATTGGACACTAGTTCTGTGGTTGTGATATGTTAAAAACTCTGTATATTGTTCTGTTTGTGATCAGACAGATTAGTTTTGGGTTTGTGAGATACATTTATTATGAACTCTTCTTTTGTACTTCAGTTTGTTTGTACTTGGGATTTTTAGTTGATTAGATCTAGTTGTGTTGGATCAGAATGTATGATTTGATCTCAGATCTGTTACAAGTCTTTGATGTCTATGATGTTTGCAAGAAATTTTGCTACAGGATGGTATTTGCAGAATTTCCAGTTTTAGCCAATGATTGAAAAAAAATCAGTTTTGGATGATCTCATTTGTGGTTGATAAAGATTCACATGATAGTGAATTCAATTTTGGATACTTTTACAAATATATTTATAATGTGATCATGAATTTTACAGTGATGTTCGTAAAACTCACATGTGTATACATATGTGTTAATTGAAGATATAAACACATATGTATAAACGTGTGTGTATTTGGATCTTAATTTTATTTTATCATTGGATATCAAACACAATATCATTCTGTTACTGATTAAATGGAATGTTACTCATTTTTATGATGAAAGTTCTTTTAAGATATCTATTTCACACACACACACACACACACACACACACACACACATATATATATATATATAGACACACACACACACACACACACACACACACATATATATATATATATATATATATAGACACACACACACACACACACACACACACACATATATATATACACACATATATATAAATATGTGAGATGGTTGCTTTTGATAATGTTATATATTCCAGTGGATAAAAATGTGATTATGCCTATATATATATAAACATATGTGTGAATGTTGATTCACACATATGTTCGTATATATAGTAAGGAGAATATTTTTGAAATCACATATTATTTAAACAGTGAAATGTGAATGTGTTATTGCAATGTGAAAATGTTATTGTTTGGAACTTGGCTTTATTCTGCTTACTTTATGAGCATCGACATTATGTTGTGGTTATCTCCAATTTGACATTTGGTTAGTGGAGATTAATTGTTAACATGTGCCTGTACCGTGCATTAATGAAGTCAGTGAAAGTGTAAGCACTTCACTTGGCTCTCGATCCGCCAGGTGCTGGTTTCAGTTACGGTTGTTATAGAGGTTTTATTGCATCTTTTTCTCCCTTCACTTCAGTTGGAGACTTTGCCGCCATTGTTTTGGCATGAACAACAGGAATGAGTTGGGCATTTTTCCTGTCGTTAATCAGTTGGTTAGCAAGGACGCATTTCTCAGCTCTTGTCTCAGCTAGACCGAGGAATTGATGGATTCCTTTGCTCTTTTTATGCTTTTGGTCTCTGGATTTTATGGGCGGCTTTGAGTTCTCATTTGTCTGTTCTTCTTGGTTGTATTATCAGCAAGAGTTTATTACTGTTTGAATCTACTGTTGAGAAGCTTGGTACTGGACTCATGCTGGTCGAGGGTTTTGGTTGAATTGTAGCTCGAGTTATATCTTGACACTACCATTATCAGGTCAGGGCCAGCATCTAACCTTCTTCCTCTGAACTATGCATTTACTTTACATATTCAGTATTTGTTAATGTATTCTTCAAATGTTGTCGAGCATGCATTGAGTATAAACAACTGGAGGGGTTAGTTAAAAATAGTATGTTTCGAGGGCTAGCACTTGTGTCATACTGTGTCTTCAGATTTAACTTTTCTTTTATTGCTCTTTATGTGGGTATTGTATGTGAAACTAGAATACTGAGTGTGTTGAAAAGGGTATTTCATGTTTTACACTAAATGATTAAGTGGGTCTCGAAGTATACTGTGTAGTTCTCTTGAGTTATTAGTAACAGGAAAATCATGCTCAGAGAACACATTAGTTCAATCTCTGTTTTCATGTCAGTGTATTTGATTTACAAATGGAGTCAAGAAATAGTCTGGGTGTGTTATTTTGAACAGTGCTTGAGCCAACATGGTTATGGGTATAGAACATTGAGGGTTCATTCCACTGTAACGTTATTGTTTATCATTGACAAAAAGGTGTGTAGTAGCAACCTATTAAAGTGGGTTACCGTGTCTTTGTATTTAAGTTTCAAATCTGGTGGAGCTTGAATTAGTGTGTGTGTGTGTGTGTTGAGCTTTTGTTGTGTGAGGATTTCCTATAGCTATTAGTGAAGTCGGATTAGTTTGGGAAGATATGAATTTACATGACTGTTGTTTTGTCTGGAATTTTCTTTTTTCAGCCGCAGTATGTTGTGAACATATAGGGATCTTTAGTCTGAGATAGTGTGCTGAGGTATTCACTTAGTGACAACTTTATTGTGTTGACAGTTTGAAAAAACAAAGGAATTCATCAGTCTTGTATGAGTGTAAATAACTGATGTACAGTAAACATTCGGCCTTCTTTATGCAAACAGTAGAAATATTTATTTCAGAATTTAGATGATGTTTAGGAATAGTGGAGTAAAATGAATTCAGTGTAAAACAGTTTGGGAAGTTGTAATTCCATTTTGTTTTTGTCTGTGCTATTCATAATGTAATAATTGCTAAGTGGTTATTATTGCTTTGAATAGGAAGCTGCGATGGTTTATTAAGACAGAATGACAGTCTAAAATAAAACAAGAAATTCTTTATGTTTGAAAAATTATTTGGTTAGTTTTGTGGTGAACAATGTTCAAATTATGTTCTCTCTTGGGTCAACCTACTTCAGAATTGTATCTGGCTTTTTAAGTTTTTTTGACTTAACGAAAGAAAATGTTTTATTCAATTATTGATGGATGTGATGTGATAACAATACAAAATAAAGGTTAAACCATTTCTGTGGCTGTAAAATTATATTTGAGCAGTATATGGTTAGCATTGTATCTCACTGTCAAATGATTTTTATTGTAATATAGAATGTTGAATCTTGTAATATGATTTGGTTATCATTAATGCTTATATGAGATAATATTATTGAGCATTTTATTACTTTCCAAGTTTAGTATTCATAGCAGTAGACTAATGGTGTTGTGTGCACAGAGCATTAGTCTACGATTTACTGATATTAAATTTGGGAATTAATTAAATGGATGACAATTTGATTGTGTCTTGTGTGGCATAAACTATGAATGCACTAAAGACACTGAAATT
Source organism: Chamaecyparis obtusa (assembly GCA_027943335.1). NCBI lineage: Eukaryota > Viridiplantae > Streptophyta > Pinopsida > Cupressales > Cupressaceae > Chamaecyparis > Chamaecyparis obtusa. Next base: position 3,078,340 of record BSBK01002879.1, on the reverse strand, counting down.
GAAATCTTTCTTTAAATCTCCTATTGTGATAGCGGGATAGAAGAGAAGTATGAAATGGAATTTGTAGTTCTGGTTTATAACTCTGATCTGTTCCATTACTAGAATTGTAGAATTATGTGGTAAAATGGATTGATTTCTACTTACATAAACATGTCTGGATATTTCAGTTATAATGTGTTTGTTGAGAATTCAGATGATGAACGCATATTGAGGTGGCTGAAATTGGGAAACCAATTCAGTGGACAAGTGATAACCTTTAAAAATTACTGGGTTGGGATATCATGTTAAAAAGATAAATGGCCTCTCCTATGTCTATGATTTGCGTGATCTAGAACGGAGTATGGGGCAAGAGGTGATGTTACATTTTAAAACTAGTATAACAGTAGCTGTGTGCGCTGTTTTGTTTATGAATAAGTACAATAGATTACCTTGCACTGTAAGATACATCATGAGCACAACCATGGGTGCAAAAACATGATTCTTCAGTGATAATTCATCTTGGTATATATGTGCATCATCATTCTGAATTCTAACTGCGAGTTTACTTTCGTTTTACTCATGCTGATATGTTTTATCCATGTGAATGTTAAAATGATATACTTGCTTTATGGTATCTTGGATATATGTACATTATGGTACTAACCCTATTGTAGGTATCACATGGAGGTTTCTTTATGTTTATCCATGCTGAGCCCTGTTGTCTGTTTTGTGCTTGTTTTAATGTTTTGCAGATTCTAGTTTGTGAAGGAATGATCTGTTATTGGTAGGCAGCTTGGAATATTTATTTGATTGTTCTAAACATTTGAGATAGTTATCCATTATGATGTACTTCTTTGTATAATGGAACAATCTTTGTATTATAATTAAGATCATGATGTACATTGACGATGTATTAATTGATATTGATGTGGATTGTCCTAAGGGAAATCAGTTATTGTAACTTGTAATAGATTCTTAAAAAAATAAAAATTGTTGTGGTTTACTTTTAGTTGTTATTTTTCTGTTAGCACTATGGTTTTTATATTGTGGTGTTACATTTGGTATCAGAGTGCTGGTTTCTTTAACTAGGGCTTTGGGTTATAGGGTTTAACTCGTTAGTTGTGAATTTAATGGTAGTTTGTTTCAAGTTGTCATTATGCCTCCCCTTACAAGAGGATCTCGAGGACGCGGTGACCCAATCAATGCCAATGTTGGCAGAGGCAGGGGCAGGAGCCGTGGTAGAGTTCCAAGATGCCAGGCTGCAGGTGGTTATAATCCCATCGGGCAAGGTGATAATGATGGTATTAATCAGGATGACCAAGGGGATCCTCATGCTATTGTTCTCCAACATATTCTAGAATGGTTGGATAACATTGAGGCTGATAACCATGTTCCTGGTGGGGGAGAAAATCATCAGGTGCCTCAAGTTCAGGTTAAAAATCCCCCTGTGGAGGAAGATCCTATTATTAGGGCACAGATTAAAGATCTGTCCAAGATCAAAGGACCACCATTTAATGAAACAGAGGAAGGCACTGCAGCTGAAGCATGGCTGTTGAACATTGAACAATGCTTCATTTTGCACTGTTACCAGAGCAATGTGAAGGTGCGGTGGACTGTCATGCAACTCAAAATTTTTGCATCCATTTGGTGGGAATAGGAGTTTGAGAAGCTGGGAATTGATATTTCCCAGGTGACTTGGGAACTCTTTGTGGAATGCTTCAAGGAAAGATTTATGTCTGAGTATTGGCAGCAGGCTCAAGCTGAAGAGTTCTTTAACATTTTGTAGAAGGGTTCTACAGTAGAAGCCTATGAGCAAAGATTTTATGAACTCAAGAAATACTTGGGATGGACGGAGGATAATAAGGCATTGATTCAGCATTTTATCAGGGGGCTCAACCCCAAGATTGGTGAAGAAGTTAGAACCTTCAAACCTATGACTATGCGGGAGGCTTCTAAGCGAGCCAAGCTTAGAAATGAAGTCAGGGTACCATGGGTCATCTTCTAAAGCCAGTGTGAATCCACCTACTCAGAGTGACAATAGGAGTCAAAAGCAACCTCAAGGAAGTTCCAAAAGAGGAAATTTGGCAAGTCCTTTCAATCAAACAAGAACTCAAGGGGTTCGGAACAATCTAAGCCATCTTGGCAACCTCAAAGTTTCCAGAGCAATGCACCTTCTCAGAACAAGGACTTCAAGAAGTCTGTGGTTTGTTTTCATTGTGGTCAACAGGGGTATTATCAAGCTCAATATCCTAATTGGGACAAGCAGAAATCATGGACTAATCCACCCAGGTCTGAAGCTACAGTGGGTGATTCTGCTAGGAACCACCGTATATTTGCCACCTTGGATCAGAAATAGACCAAGCATCAGAACATGGTCATCGAAGCTAGAGGTAATACCCAAGGTAAGAAGGTATCTATTTTGTTTGATTTTGGTGCCACAGATTCATTTATTTCTTCCAGTTTAGTTGCACAAAGTGGAATTCCAGTGGGAAGGGCTAATACTATGTGGCAAGTGGAATTAGCTTCGGGGTTTCGAGTAGAGGTTGGTGTTATAGCTCTAGACTATAAGGTTTAGTTAAAAGTCTTAACTACTTCAGTGGATCTTAGGGTAATTCCTTTGGGATCCTATGATATAGTTTTAGGTATGGACTGGCTGGAATAGCATCAAGCTGTAATTGACTGCAAGGACAAAATCATCAGGTGTGTGGATGATATGGGAGTAGCTAAGTTCATTTCCAGGGTTAAAAGGCCTACTTCTTTGAGAACCATTTCAACCAACCAATTGGCAAGATGCATTCGTAAAGGCTGCAAATTATTTGCCATTTTTGTCAATGACTTGGAGGATGATGTAGTAGGAGACACTACACTTGTACATCCAGTGTTGCAAAAATTCTCTAATGTCTTTGTAAAAGAAATTCCTAGTCTACCTCCCAAAAGGGAAATTGACTTCTGGATTGATTTGGTGCTAGGAACTAAGCCAATTTCCAAAGCTCCTTACAGAATGACAGCCCAGGAATTGATTAAACTTAAAATTCAGCTTGAAGAGCTTTTGGAGAAAGGACTGGTACATCCTAGTGTGTCACCTTGGGGTGCACCTGTCATCTTTGTGAAGAAGGATGGGTCTTTGAGACTTTGCATCGATTACAGACATTTCAACAAGGTCACAATTAGGAATAGGTATCCACTGCCAAGGATTGATGACTTGTTTGATCATGTCAAGGGTGCTCGAATCTTTTTGAAGATTGATCTCAAGTTGGGGTATCACCAACTTAGAATCCAGGAGATAGATATCCATAAAACAACATTCCGCACCAGATATGGTCACTACGAATTCACAGTGGTGCCATTTGGTCTGACTAATGCACCATCAGTCTTTATGAGTCTAATGCACAATCTACTCCGAGCCTTCTTGGATAAATCTGTGGTAGTCTTCTTGGATGACATTTTGGTATATTCTAACTCTGTTGAAGAGCATGAATAGCACTTAGAATAGATTCTTGAATGTCTCTGAAGGAACAAACTTTATGCTAATTTAGGGAAGTGCAAGTTCTTCAAAACTGAGATTTGTTATTTAGGCCATATCATCACAGGGGATGGGATAGCTGTTGATCCTTCCAAGATTCATGTGATTGTAGATTGGCCAGCTCCAAAAAATGTTTCAAAGGTTCATAGTTTCATGGGGTTAGCAAGCTATTATCAAAGATTTGTATCAAACTTCTCCAAGATTGCTCATCCTATTACATCCTTGCAAAGAAAAGGGAAGAAGTTTGTTTGGATAGAGGAGTGTGAGGCAGCATTTTGGAAGCTTAAGGAATGCTTGACCAGTGCACTTGTTCTAGCAATACCCGATTCTTCAAAGGAATTCGTTGTATGCACAAATGCTTCATTGGATGGCATTGGAGCAGTATTGATGCAGGATGGTTGGGTGATAGCCTATGAATCCAGGAAACTCAAGAATCATGAAATTAATTATCCTACTCATGATTTAGAACTGGCAGCAGTTATCCATGCTTTGACTAAGTGGAGGCATTTTCTTCTTGGTCAACGGTTTGAATTGCATACTGATCATCGAAGTCTCCAGTACCTATTTACACAGCCCAACCTCAATGCTAGGTAGCGAAGATGGATGGAGTTTTTGTGTGAGTACGACTTCAAAGTGAAGTATGTGCAAGGAAAGGAAAATGTGGTAGCTAATGCTCTTAGCAGAAGGTGCCATGAATTAGCTACCTTGATTTTGACAGTTGATTTAAAGGAAAAGATATTGCAGAACCTGTCAGCAGATCATTGGTTTATGGATGTGAAGGCAGTGATTGATAGTGGCAGTGCGATGGAGGGTCGATTTGAGGGATATTCCATCAATCGTGAGGGGTTTTTGATCTACCGAGGCAGTGCTTATGTTCCAGATATGGGTGACTTACGTAATCTTGTCATGTTAGAAGCCCATAAGGCACCTTATTCAGCACATCCAGGTGTCAAGAAAATGCACGCTGACCTCAAGTAGCATTATTATTGGCCTGGAATGAAGAGAGATGTAGCTGACTTTGTGGCAAGGTGTCTAGAATGCCAAAGGGTTAAGGCAGAACATCAGCACCCAGCTGGTTTATTGCAGTTGCATAGCATTCCTGAATGGAAATGGGACACCATTTCAATAGATTTTATAGTAGGTTTTCCACTCACTGCTAGGCAGCATGATGCAATTATGGTAGTGGTGGATCGCTTAACTAAAGTGGCTCATTTCATTCCTACTAGATCTACCTACAATGCTACTTCAGTGGCCAAAATTTATATGGAGCAAGTGGTTAAGTTGCACGGAATACCTAAAAAGATTATATCTAACAGGGATCCTGTGTTTACTTCAGCCATTTGGAGATCTATGCAAAGGGATTTGGGTACTCAGCTGAACTTTAGCTCAACTTATCATTCTGAAACTGATGGGTAAACTGAACGTGTTAATCAAATTTTGGAATACATGCTCAGAATGTACATCATGGATAGGCATAATAAGTGGGAAGAGTACCTACATCTTTTAGAATTTGCCTACAACAACCGGTATCACAGCTCTATAGGGATGGCACCGTTTTAGGCATTGTATGGAAGACCTTGTAGAACACCTCTTAGCTGGGACAATCTAGATGAAAGAGTACTTTTAGGGCCTGAGTTACTTCAGGATATGGAGCAGTAGGTGAAGAGAATCAGAGAAAATCTTATCACTGCTCAAGATAGGCAAAAAAAGTACGCTGATCAGCATAGAATTGATCACCAGTTCATGGTTGGTGACAAGGTGTTTCTTAGGGTGAGACCTCGAAAGAGCCCTATTCATTTTGGGAAAGGGTCTAAGCTAGCACCTTGGTTTGTGGGTCCATTTGATATCCTAGAGCAGATAGGACCAATTTCCTATAGATTAGCCCTACCACCGAAACTTTCACGCATTCATAATGTCTTTCATGTTTCAGTTTTACGTAAGTACATTCCTGATATTGCACATGTTTTAAATTGGAATGACTTGCAGGTGGTGGATGGTCAAATTATGATGGAACTAGTGTAGATTATGCAGAGCAGAACCTTGGATTTGAGGGGAAGAAAAATAAGGTAGGTAAGGGTTCTATGGGACCCAAGTGATGAGTCTTCTACCACTTGGGAAGATTCTGAGCTAATGTGGGCAGCACATCCATTCCTCTTTACTGACTTCCAAGAGGAAGTCAAGGACTAGTGGGGGAGGGTGTCATGCCTGACCTTACTCTTTTCTGTTTTTCCTAGTTTTCTTTTGTTTGATGCATTGGACACTAGTTCTGTGGTTGTGATATGTTAAAAACTCTATAAGTTGTTCTGTTTGTGATCAGACAGATTAGTTTTGGGTTTGTGAGATACATTTATTATGAACTCTGCTTTTGTACTTCAATTTGTTTGTACTTGGGATTTTCAGTTGATCAGATCTAGTTGTGTTGTTGGATCAGAATGTATGATTTGATCTCAGATCTATTACAGGTCTTTGATTTCTATGATGTTTGCAAGAAATTTTGCTACAGGATGGTATTTGCAAAATTTCCAGTTTTAGCCAATGATTGAAAAAAAATCAGTTTTGGATGATCTCATTTGTGGTTGATAAAGATTCACATGATAGTGAATTCAATTTTGGATACTTTTACAAATATATTTATAATGTGATCATGAATTTTATAGTGATGTTCGTAAAACTCACATGTGTATACATATGTGTTAATTGAAGATATAAACACATATGTATAAATGTGTGTGTATTTGGATCTTAATTTTATTTTATCATTGGATATCAAACACAATATCATTCTGTTACTGATTAAATGGAATGTTACTCATTTTTATGATGAAAGTTCTTTTAAGATATCTATCTATATCTATATCTATATCTATATCTATATCTATATCTATATCTATATCTATATCTATATCTATATCTATATATATAGACACACACACACACACACACACACACACACATATATATAAATATGTGAGATGGTTGCTTTTGATTATGTTATATATTCCAGTGGATAAAAATTATTGTGGTTTACTTTTAGTTGTTATTTTTTTATTAGCACTATGGTTTTTATATTGTGGTGTTACAGGTTTCCTTGAAATATACAAATAAACATTGTGCTTTCATATACTTTACTTTCTAAGCAACTAGCTTAATTAGTTTTCTTTTGGTAAATGAAAAATTTCTTGATGTGTTTGGGAGACACTATGGATTAGGAGAGTATGGTCTTTTCCTCATGGAAAATCAGAATTCTAGACCTTCATTAACTATCCTTTTTTTCTTGCATTTACCTTTAGAGCGCCTGCCAAGAGATCAATCTTTTGGGAACAACCCAAGTGGGGAACAAGAAAACTTGGCTAATCCAACCCACTATAATAAAATGTTTCCTTCAATCCAAAGAGAGGGAAGACATGGCTATTTCTACTTCTAATGTTTCTTCATGTGTAAGGCCTAGTTGCCTAAATCTTGCTAAGCAAGACTACACTTGACTAGGTGCTTGTAGGGCCTTCTTGGTCCAAATCTTGTTTACATGATTATAAGGAAAGTACATCCACTTTGTGTAGGGCCAGGAGATCTAAATATTTCTTGCAAGACTATGCATTTTGGGTTCTTGTAGGGCTATAGGCCTTAATTTTTCTTGCGAAACTACAAGGGGTAGTCATGAATGAAGATTATTTTTAAGAACCTTAGGATTTAGAGGCTCACCATTTTGCCTATGTGACTTCCTTTTTGCAAGCATTGATCCAAGTGGACTTACCTGAATCACCCCAAGACACTCACCATGTGTGTTCCCTTGGATGCATAGCTTGAATATGGAAATATGGAAAGACATGTGATTTCAGCATTGTTCTCTTCAAATTGATCCATAACTTGCATATTCCTAGGAAAAGCTACTCAACCACCTAACCATGGGGATAAGAAAATAAAGTTGTGGGAAAAGGTTCAAGAACCTCCCTCTTGACCTTAGGTAGAACATGCTTGATGTGTCCTCATTTTGTGCACACTAGTACATTTGAGACCATTTTTTTTTATGGCAGGTCATCTGAATTGGGACGGTTTACCATCGATATCACGACACCACTAGGGGTCACAATTTTGTAGTCAGAAAAACTAACAGTTTTGATTAGCGTCATAATTATGCTGACAATGGACATCACAAGAAGGGGGTACCAACAACATGAACCTGGCATCTGACCTATTTGTGGTTGTCCCAATTGTGATGCCTATCTATTGCAAAAAATAAAAAATGAAGGCAATACGTCAGAATCTTCTGACAGGTTTCCGTCATTTGTAATTTGTTTGCTAACGGAGATGTTGTTAGTGCTTATCCATCAGAAGTGTACAATGGATATACTTCATTTGTACTTTTTAATGACATCGATGTTGTACATGCTGTTGGTGTTTGAAAATGCTTACGCCACTTAGGGCTACCAATATGCCTTGAGACTAATGTTAGGAGTGGTTAATTCCAAGTATGAGAGCTCAACAAGACAACTGGACCAACTATAGGGTCTTAATATGCCCTCTTCTACTTCTGGCTTTGCAAAACCAAGGCGGGTGCACCTAATCTAGAAAAAACTCCACTCACTACACACCTTATACTTCTGGATTCATAAAGCATATCATAGTAAAGGATTACTAAATACTAACCAGGTATTCATTGAATCAACTCTACTATGCAGGGTATTACTATCAACCAAACAATAGACTAAAACTTGAAAATGGTGCTGCTATTCAAAGATGCAGGAAATAGCCAAAACCTATCAAACACTGAACTCAACTGAATATACTAGCCCTTGATCAGTGCCATTATCCATTGGGTAGCACTCAAAAATAAATATAGAACATGAACCAACTACTATCAGAGACTCAAAGCCATAAATACAACTGTTCTAGTCCATCCACTACCTATAAGATCCTTCTGTAGAGAAGTCTAATGAATCTATGCCCTATCCAAAGTATTTTTCACTTGATCCTGGATCAAGAACTAAAGACTAGAATATATACAAAGGTAACCCAATGCAATGGACCATAAAATCAAAAACTCATAAGACTGACACAAGGAGAGACTTGAAAGCATGAGAATAATTATATTAAGTTTGATGAATCATGTACATGTCTATACCAAAAAATGAGACTACGACTTCAATAACCTGCAAAAGATACAAAGAAGTTCTATTCAGCCTCCTACAATGTGACAAGGTTTTTACTACTTCCCCACAGGAACCAAACATAATGGAACCATTACGTAGTCAAAAAATTGACCATTTATACCCCTCAGTCATCTTGGAAACTCAAAACAGGTTGCAACAAGCTACGAACGACTAGGGTCAAAGCTTCACCCACCTCAACCAACCAAAAATACATAAAAAATTACTATAGGGGAAGAAGAATAGGCAATCTAGAGAAAAAAAAATCTCAGGCAAATCCGTAGTCATGAAAATCTGTGAGCCAGTACAAGACACCAAGGAATTACCATGAAAATCAATCAAATTGGCCACCTACAAAAAAGCTTCTTGAGCCTAAAAATATACTCCACCAGGTACAAAACACCACTACAAATGACCACTGAGACCCTCAAATCAAACTGCAATAGCAAGTGCCAACAAACAAGTCAAAATCAGGCCGCATAAACCATAAATTCTGGTACTTTCTGTCACAAAAATCCTCTGCAAGTTTGAATCCTGGCAGCAACGACTAGTCGACAAGTTTAAAACACCACCGTAGATCTATTTCTCTTTCCTAGAAAATCAGGTGGTCTACATTTAATTCACAATAGTCGCGGGCCCCTTGAAAAGTCAACAACCCCGTCACCAATCAACAACCAACCGAAAATGCCCATGCCATCACCTACCACTAGGCCCCACATGACATATTTCATCTGGTTGCATGATCGCATGTCAGAAATTCCTGACATGCGGTCATGAGACAACCAATAAAAACATGCCTCTGCTTACCTTCTGACACCGGGACCACTGTTGAAGAACACCGGTCGCATGATCACATGTCAGGAAAGTCTAACATGTGGCCATGCGACAACCAATCAGTGAAGAGCCTACAGACCTGGACCCACTTCACGCCCATACAAGAAAATCGAACGGCTGTCGCAAAAGAATGAAGGATAAACATTGTGCATCTTCACCATGCGAACATATGACAACCGCCGATTCTGTTTGAACTTTAACCACACTGGGAAACTGAGAAGAACTGGGTCCCACCAACCGATGACACTTGCATATTTGGGGAATGCAATAAATAGAGTAGAAGTGTGAGGTAAAAAACACACAGGGTTTTCGGCGAGAGATCGAAAACACATAGGGTTTTCGGCAAAAGATCAAAAACATCTAGGGTTTTCATGCAAACCAAAAGGTGGTAGGGAGACCGAAAACATCATGGGTTTTCAAAAACATTGTGGGTTTTCGACACTTAGGCATATTCTGAAATTGTTTCCTGCAGACCTTAAAACTTGAATAACTCCCTGGGTTTTGCAACCTAGGAGATGTGATCTAAATTGGAGCTAGGTGACAACATGAAGAACATAGGGCTAAGGGCGCACACCATGAAATATTATGGATCTTCATCACACATTAAAACTATGATTATAGGCATGGCAGGACAACAATACAAAACATTGCAGGAAAAAGGCCATTTTCATAGGATTTTGCATTGACAGGAAAACAGACTAATAGTGGCTCTATCTAGGGATGCATGCCTCTTACAGGCATGGTAAGAATTTAGATCTTTGGGGAGAAGCAGACCACCCATTGAAAAAACACAGAGACCTCAAAAAACACATGGAACAGACTAGGAAAGAAACACACAATAGGAAAGGGAAAGATATTCACAAAATTGTTACAAAATTTACAAGATTAGAACTTTTAAAAAATTACTTGATGGCGCCAGGCCACCAAAAGGAAATCAGAGACCCTCCTGTATCAAAAATCTAGTTTTCATCCACATATGTGACCCCAAGTCTGAAAATTTCTTTACCATTCTACTGCAAACATATGTCAATAACCATGGGCTAAAAAATGAAACTATAATGATCACTGCCCATGTCTTTCCAGTCACCACCACTGTACTCATATTCATATTCCAAAAAGTAAGGAACATCACTTACTTCTCTTTGATGATTGGAAAAAGAAATATTATATAATAATGCATCAAAGAATAAAGCATATTGATCACCTTGCATTATTATAAAAGTACCTAGCTAAGAAGGGCTTGAATTCCCTGATTTACCTTCACTCATTGCCTCAGCCGCTGAGCAACTTGATTCAGCCATAACATCCTCTTTTGATGGATCATGAACCAAGTGAAGGTTTTTTTCACTATCATATCTCTAAAATTCATCAGCCAAAAGTGTTGATATCTCTTCACTACCTAATGGACTTTGGGCATCATTTTCCTCTTCATCAGCTACATCCCTGTTATTGTAGACATCTTCCTTATCTAAAACAAGGACTAACAATACTGGCATCAAATCATTTTGTGTAAATAATTCTATGTAGGAATCATCATCTGCATCATATTCAAATTCTGCCCTTCACACAAAACATCATCAGACCAGGACAAGAAGAAAGAATCCTGATATTGAAAAGATTGAAAATCTGTAGACAAAAAGGAAATACTGTCAACCTTAGATTCATCTTCAAGACTCTCATATGTATTGACCTCAACATTAGCTTCATAATCAACACTTTCTTCATAATGAGACTCAACATCAGAGACACTGGCCTCCTCATGATCATCATAAGGAACCACCAGTTCTAGCAATCTCTTGTCATCCTCTAACTACTAGATCTCAGCATTTCTTTCTACAATCTTCTTCTTAAGAGTAGCAATCTTGATAAGAAGATTCTCATAGTAAGTATCACTCATGATGGGATCAACAGAGACACTATTTTCTTGTGTCTGATCTTCATTATTTTCCTCATACCCATTCTCAGCAAGGAACTTATTAGGGGCACCTTCAACGCCATCAAAACAAAAGGGCCTATATTCCTCCATGAGGAACTACCCACTAATACTCATCCCTTTATGAAGTGCTTAACACTTGATAGGGATACATTTCAACTCTTGAGAAATACCTGGATGTATTGGAGTAGCTGCAAGAAATGTGTGATTTGGAGTCACCTTCAAATCACCCTTAACACTTTGTAGAGCCGCCACCTCCTTGCAGAGGAAAGAAAAGAAAGCTAAGACCTTCTTCAAATTAGAAACTCACAATACATCCCACATAGAGTCCTCTTATGATTCCTCTCTTGACTTAACACTATAAGTCACAGGAGCCCAAATGTCTGCTACCTCTGCCACTGCAAGTCCACCTCTTTCTTTGTAGCCTTCCTTCAAATATGCACACTAGTGCAAATTAGAGAACTCAGAGTCACCACTCACAAAATGTGAGAAATCACTGAAAAAATAATTCAGAAACTAGGACTTTCAAACTTAACAATGACAGACAAAACAGACTAGACTCACTTTGTAAAATAGGAGGAATGCCTTCTTTACCAAACATGACTCTATACTATCAATGGTAACTACTGGATATAATAAACAAGCCGGCCAGGAGACAAGCTCTACTCATACCAACATTATAGCTTCTTTAAACACTTCACCAGTAGAGTCACCATCTTGTTGGTGACTCGGATGGGCAAATCAATCTGGTCAATAAGATACTGCAAAATTCTGAAACAACCAGAGATTCTAACAGATACACTTCTTTTTCATTGTTCTCCCTAGTGGAGTCTCCATTTTGTTGGTGTTTGAAAATGCTTACACACTTAGGGCTGCCAATATGCCTTGAGACTAATGTTAGGAGTGGTTAATTCCAAGTATGAGAGCTCAACAAGACAACTAGACCAACTATAGGGTCTTAATATGCCCTCTTCTACTTCTGGCTCTGCAAAACCAAGGCGGGTGCACCTAATCCAGACAAAACTCCACTCACTACACACCTTATACTTCTAGATTCATAAAGCAGATCATAGTAAAGGATTACTAAATACTAACCAGGTATTCATTGAATCAAATCTACTATGCAGGGTATTACTATCAACCAAACAACAGATTAAAACTTGAAAATGATGTTGCTATTCAAAGATGCAGGAAATAGCCAAAACCCATCAAACACTGAACTCAACTAAATATACTAGCCCTTGATCAGTGCCATTATCCATTGGGTAGCACTCAAAAACAAATATAGAACATGAACCAACTACTGTCAGAGACTCAAAGCCATAAATACAACTGTTCTAGCCCATCCACTACTTATAAGATCCCTCTGTAGACAAGTCTAATGAATCTATGCCCTATCCAAAGTATTTTTCACTTGATCCTGGATCAAGAACTAAAGACTAGAACATATACAAAGGTAACCCAATGCAATGGACCAGAAAATCCAAAACTCATAACACTGCCACCAAGGAGAGACTTGAAAGCATGAGAATAATTGTATTAAGTTTGATGAGTCATGTACATGTCTATACCAGAAAATGAGACTACCACTTCAATAACCTGCAAAAGATACAAAGAAGTTCTATTCAGCCTCCTCCAATGTGACAGAGTTTTTACTACTTCCCCATAGGAACCAAACATAATGGAACTATTACATAGTCAAAAAGTTGACCATTTATACCCCTTAGTCATCTTGGAAACTCAAAATAGGTTGCAACAAGCTACGGACGACTAGGGTCAAATCTTCACCCACCTCAACCAACCAGAAATACATTAAAATTTACTGCAGGGGAAGAAGAATAGACAATCTAGAGAAAAGAAATCTCAGGCAAATCCATAGTCATGAAAATCTACACGCCAGTACAAGACACCAAGAAATTTCCATGAAAATCAGTCAAATCAGCCACCTGCAAAAAACTTCTCGAGCCCAAAAATATACTCCACCAGGTACAAAACACCACTACAAATGACCACCGAGACCCTCGGACCAAACAAGTCAAAATCAAGCTGCAGAAACCATAAATTCTAGTACTTTCTGTCGTAAAAATCCTCTGCAAGTTTGAATCCTAGCAGCAACGGCTAGTCGGCAAGTTTAAAACACCACCGTAGATCTCTTTCCCTTTTCGAGAAAATCAGGTGGTCTACATTTAATTCACAATAGTCATGGGCCCCTTGAAAAGTCAACAGCCCCATCACCAGTCAGCAACCAACTGGAAATGCCCATGCCATCACCTGCCACCGGGCCCCATACGACAGATGTCATCTGATCGCATGATCGCATGTCAGAAATTCTTGACATGCGGTCATGCGATAATAAATAAAAACACACCTCCGCTTCCCTTCTAACACTAGGACCACCTCCAAAGAACACCAGTCGCATGATCGCATGTCAGGAAAGTCTGACATGCGACCATGTGACAACCAATCAGTGAAGACCCTGCAGACCTAGACCCACTTCATACCCATACAAGAAAATCGAATGGCTATCGCAAAAGCATGAAGGATAAACATTATGCATCTTCACCATGTGAACATACAACAACCACCAATTCTGTTTGAACTTTAACCACATTGGGCAACTAAGAAGAACTGGGTCCCACCAACCGATCGCACTTGCGCAGTTGGGGAATGCAATAAATAGGGCAGAAGTGCGAGGTCAAAAACACACAGGGTTTTCGGTGAGAGATCAAAAAAACATAGGGTTTTCAGTAAAAGATCGAAAACATCTAGGGTCTTCATGCAGACCAAAAGGTGGCAGGGAGACTGAAAACATCATGGGTTTTTAAAAATATTGTGGGTTTTTGACACTAAGGCATATTCTAAAATTGTTTCCTGCAGACCTTAAAACTTGAATAACTCCTTGGGTTTTACGACCTAGCAGATGTGATCTAAATTGGAGCTAGGTGACAACATGAAGAACATAGGGCTAAGGGTACACACCATGAAACATTATGGATCTTCATCACACATTAAAACTATGATTGTAGGCATGGCAGGACAACAATACAAAACATTGCAGGAAAAAGGCCATTTTCATAAGATTTTGCATTGACAGGAAAATAGACTAACACATGCGACGGAGACCTATCAGAATTTTACGATGGCTATCCGTCGTTTATAGTTTTTTACCGATAGCGATGTTGTACATGTGACAACTATATGTGGGATTGTTTCAACAGATAATCGTTGCTATTTTCTGGTCGTCACAATTGTGATGCAAATCAGATTTTATATATATATATATATATATATATATATATATATATATATATATATATATATATATATATATATATATATATATATATATATATATATATATATATATATATATATATATATATTTCGATCGGGTTGGTATTAATTCAGAAGGGTATTCTTGCAGATCTGGTTCCTGCTCATGATTTGGTTATGGATCATTTAGAGATGACTTTACAGTAGATTTGGTAGAGGCTCATGGATTATTGAGTTAGATGTGATGTCGAGACAGTGACATGCAGAACTTGCACATTGGAGATTCGTAGATCACTATGGTGTCCATGATGATTTGGGAGAAGTCTTCTTCTTGGTGAACCAAGCTAAGAGACTTACATTACAAAAAGTGGATGATTTGATGCGACTTATGAGACATTGGATGCCTCTTCACAGTGGGTTCACAGTGCGGTCTGTGGTGTTTCTTTGCGACTGGGTTCTTGGTAGAGATCTGTTGATTTAGTAGCCATTGAGATGGATCGATATATATTTGTTGTATGTGGATTGAGATCTTAACTTATTGAGCTTCTCTTTGTTTCAATAATAGTTTAACATTCTCTACTTAATAGGGCCAACCACATGAAGGTGGAAACTCATTTGACCCCTCCTAGGAGCCTCTTATGACCCTTTATGACATTTTAAGACCTCTAAGATGTATTCTTAGGGATCATAAAGGGTTGTAAAGGGTCATAAGGGGTCCTGGGACACAACAAATGAGAAACATAAATGTAGGCATCATGGTCACAATTTTTTTGAAACACAACATAATTGAGTGGTATACCCAGACATGTCATATGTATATTAATTTTGAAAACAATATAACAAACAACTTACCACTGGATTATAATCAAACCCCCCTTCAATGTGACCATTCTCCCTACAATGTATCTTTTCTATTTTGATCTTGATTCTTCTTGTCTTTAGGCTATTACAACTCTTGCATGGACAATAACATTTGTCATCGCCTTCTCTTTGAAAGTTAGACAACAATCTAGCGATTGTCTCCCTATTTTGATCGAATTCCCTTGTATTATCTGACATGATCCTTAATGTGTATATCTGCAAAACAAATTGGAGATGCCTCCTTTCATTAGCTTCATGTCACCTTCTCATAGCTTCTCATTTTCTGACAGATTTCACCGAAGGGTTTGTAGGAAACCAAGTAAGGGGTATTCTTGAGTTCAAACACATTGAGCTGCTACAACTAAATTATAAATCATGAATTTACTATAAAATTAATTCACTATAAATCAAGGGGCATTATAAATCATGAATTCCCTATAAAATTAATATATTGCTCTAGATTTCATATGGACATTTTGTTAAATGGTTGGCATGTATGTTTATTCAAATGTAGTTATATCATTTGGAATGGATATATGATAGGTTGATATCAAATTCTATGTCCCTATTTTATCTAATAGCATCAATATAACAAACAGAGCACTGACCAATCAAATGGGGACATGAGGTGCTCAAATAGTGAGCTCATAAAATAATATATTTAGTCTTAATAAAATCTTATAAAACAACATATATTGTGTGAAGTGTTTGATCTCTCTTTATTTTTTTGTTGTTTCAATATTCACTATGTGGTACTCCCTATTTATGATCATTTCATGAGGAAATGTCTTGATGGCTTGCGAGCTGCAAGCCAGTGCATCATGCATTATTTATGAGCTCCTTGTTGAGCACCGACCAATCAAATAGGGACATGAGGTGCTCAAATAGTGAGTTCATAAACAATGCATGATGCCCTAGTTGTAGGTAGTTATCTCTTCTATAATGATGGAGGAGTGAAAGGTAATGATCAATGAGGTTGTTGCTATTAGATCATACATTAATACACTTAAATTTTGAATTTGAGCTTGGGCATCATGCAATGTTATTGTTTTCATTGCATGCTTGTTTCTATTGTACACCATATATTGTTTTATACACTATTTATTTCATTGAGATTGTGAGCTATTATAGTTGACTGTATTATTTTGGGGTCTGATCTATTGTAGTTGTTTCTTTTTTCTTTGAATCATTGTTTACAATTACTTTGATAAAATATTTGTGTGAAGAACAAGAACAAAATGGTAAATGAGTGTATTTGACAAATATAAACATGACACATTTTGTTGGGCTGGTTGGGTTGGCCTGGTACCATTTACATGGCCTGGCCAAATATTAAATAGTGAGCTCATGAACAATGCCAATATTAAACAATGAGCTCATGAACAATGCCAGTATTAAATAGTGAGCTCATGAACAATGTATGATGCCCTAGCTTGCAGCCCACAAGCCATCAAGATATTTCCTCATGAAATGATCATAAATGAGGAGTACCATAGAGTGAATATCAACAAAAAAACAAATAAAGAGAGATCAAACACTTCACACAATGCCTTGAAGGTAATAGAAATGATGCCCTAGCTCTCAAAGCTCATAGGTCATCAAGCATTCCAAATCAAAAGATGTAAACAATGCTAGTATTAAACAGTAAGCTCATGAATAATGTATGATGCTCTAGCTTGCAGCCCGTGAGCCATCAAGACATTTCCTCATGAAATAATCATAAATAGGGAGTACCACATAGTGAATATCAATAGCAAAAAAAATAAAGAGAGATCAAACACTTCACACAATGCCTTTAAAGTAATAGCAACAATGCCCTAGCTCTCAAAGCTCGCCGGTCATCGAGCATTTCAAATGCTAAGATGTAAACAATTCTTCTATTAACATTCATATTGTTGCATTAAATCAACAAATGCCATCAAAATGAAATTAAGCTTCTCAAACAATGAGCTCATAAACAATGCCCTCTTCGCGCCATGCAAAATTGTAGTGCCATCTTCGCGGTAGCTCTTCGAATTCACAAAAATTACAAATGACACTTTCTTTTTCAAAATTACAAAATTGCAAAAATTTCATTGGCTCAAAGCACATAGAAATTCAAAATAGTAGGATATCTTAATCTTTATGAGCTCAAATTCAAAATGGTAAGTGTATTATTTTATTATTGATGTCCCTATTTGATCTAATAGCATCAATATAACAAACATAGCACAGACCAATCAAATAGGGACATGAGGTGCTCAAATAGTGAGCTCATAAAACAATATATTTAGTCTTAATAAAATCTTATAAAACAACAATATTGTGTGAAGTGTTTGATCTCTCTTTATTTGTTTTGTTGTTGATATTCACTATGTGGTACTCCCCGTTTATCATCATTTCATGAGAAAATGTCTTGATGGCTTGCGGGCTACAAGCTAGGGCATCATGCATTATTTATGAGCTCATTGTTTGAGCACCGACCAATCAAATAGGGAAATGAGGTTCTCAAATAGTGATCTCATAAAAAATGCACGATGCCCTGGTTGTAGGTAGTTATCTCTTCTATAATAATGGAGGAGTTAAAGGTAATGATCAATGAGGTTGCTACTATTAGATCATATATTAATACACTTACTATTTTGAATTTGAGCTCAGGCATCATGCAATGTTATTATTGTCATTGCATGCTTTATGCTATTGTGCACCATATATTGTTTTACATACACAGAACAATAGGTTTGGGGACTTAGACTTATGTTCAATCCTATTGTCATTTTCAATATTTATATTTAAGTGAAAACATTGAGAATCTTGAATTAAATCTCCATCTATAAGATGTGCTTATGTCTATAATAACACAAATTTTCTTGTACTCTAACATATTTACTTACAACTATTGTCTGTCAGTGTAACCCTTGCACCTCTTTTCAGTACAAGTACTAGTATATAATACTATCGACATAAATATTGCATCTTCTTTTAATACAAACTTAATATAAAAATATACCATCTATTCAAAATGACCCTAAATAAAAAAGCACATGATATGAAGGGATGTACATTTTGTAGGTGTTCCTCTTGAAAGGAAACGCTTTGAGAAATAGGGATGAAGTCTGTAACACCCCAAACCCCAAACCAACTAACAAGAAATGAAAACTAAATAAACACCGAATTTTTTTTATTTTTTTTGAATATTAATCCATTACATAGAATCTTTACAACCAGATACCAAGAGTATTATTATTGCATTATTACATATCTGATAATTACATCTAAGTATTTGGATGTACTCCAAATCAAATACAATACATAAATTCAAATACAATCAGATTGCTAACTGATTGAATCAAATTCAGATACATTTAAAAACCAAGAACCATACTACATCTAGACCCTAATGTTCTATCTGCAGACTATCCTTCCAAGTCCTTCTACCAATATATATATATATATATAGAACCTGAAATCACAAGCAAACACATTTGACAAACACAACAGGGCTTAGTCACATTGTCCAAGTTATTTAAACCTTCAGTAAACCTGCATGTTAGATATAGTAATCGCATGATAAACATGTAATCCATATATCAGATATTCTAAAAATACAATTTTCTTTTCTCAACTAGATTAAAGCAAGCACTTGATTTCTTACAAACAGTTATGCAGAAATAAACTCGCATAGATTATGACAAGGAAATGATCCAGTAGTTCATGGGTGTCAACATAAGAACCTAGGTTCAGCCACTCGTAATATTCAGTATGTCAGATGAAACCATAAGTTATTATTTTATTATATGAAACCCAACCCATGAATTTTAACATTATCACTTGATTAAATAACTGTCATAAACTTTCCCATAAGGATCTAGACTAGTGTCAGAGGGCATCCAACAAAATAATTCTATCACCACAAGTTACTCGATTCATGACAGCCACCCAATCTAAAGGATCACACTTGCATAATCTAAGAATACACATGATTTAACTGCTATAGAGAAAAATGAACTACAAAATTCCATTTCAATATACAGTTATCTCCATTGCATCAATAATAAAATTGAATCCACAATCTGGAAATCCATATTAAACCATGTTTCCATATTACCATTCTATACTTAACCAAGTATCAAATCTCCTGACAAAATTATAACCATAATCTATTCCATCATAATAACATCAATACAAAATGCCATAAACAATTTCATTCACATTGGAATCTTATCTACAACGATTATAAATAAATCTAATCATAAACAGACTCCATCTGAAATATACAAAAATCTTCCACAAAGCCCATTACAAATATCGGTTAAATAGTTTGTTGATTTTAACAGATTATAAATGTACTTTACACTCTGTTCTATTATCTATAAGTTCATATCCCTATATTCATGACAGCGTACATATATGTATATATCACGGCAATATATATATACATACATGTATTCTAGCATGCATATAGTCATATAACCTCATACATAACATTCCAGCCTTTACTCTCTATACTATTATCTATACGTTCATATCCCTATATTCATGACAGCGTACATATATGTATATATCACGGCAATATATATATACATACATGTATTCTAGCATGCATATAGTCTTATAACTTCATACATAACATTACAGAGTGCTAAGTAAAATCTCTAATTTTACCGTTATCATAAAATGCAAGAAAACAACTAAACATATAATTATACATCTCAGTAATTCAGAATTAGAAAATGAATTTACCAAATTGTAAGATTGTATATTCAGTCTGAAGACCAAAAGCAAATTATATTAATCTTATTACTAAGTTTACACGCAAAATATTACTTTTTTTTTTACAACTGAAACTATAATGTCATCGCATTTATATTTAGTCATTAATACTCTGTTGACACACATCTAGTTCATATATATATAGTCAGCTATACTATACTGCTCTATATATATATAAATAAGAACTGCTAACTGTCGACATTCTACTGCCGATGCATATCTATAATAATAAGCATTAATAAATATATATATATATATACAAACCGACAGTCATTAATAACACAGAGAATCATACTAATTGCCACAAGTAGGATCGACTATTCACATAAGCTATGAAATCAACTGTATTTATAGTCAAAACAAAGACCCGACCACAGTTTAATAAATATAATTTATGCAACCACAACTACGAACACAACTAACATTTTGTTTCCCTTCACCTCAAATTTATCACAGTTGACTGTTTATAAGAAGACTCACAAAAAAAAAATAGAGACCTTCTAAAACAACCAAACAACTAGAAATAGATGCTGTTGAAAACTAACCCTTACTATAAATTTAGAAGAAACTGTTAACAATAACAATAATCCATTCTATAATTGATAAACTCAAAACCGCAAAATGATTCCATAGGAACTCTTTTCCTGAACCGATGAATAACAATACAAATCGATAATGAAAACCAAAAAGACTAACAGGTTCTTCACTCAAGGATTATGCTATCAATGCCGAAGCCATACGAAACATAACTTCAAAAATCCCTTTATAATGATAACTATAATGTAGCCGTAAATGGCTTATTCAAAAGAATAGAGAATAAAACTATCCCTTAAACTTCTATAAGACAACATTGAGCTCATAAAACCGAAACCATAGTAACAAATTCAACCCAATAATCTTCTGGACACTTTTCTCAAACTAGCAGATGGGTTTTCGACAAACCTTTTTAATTCCACTAAGACCAATAATGAAAATGAGCCAGAGACGACAAAGAAAACTTACTTCACAACCCTTCATAAATTTTTATTATGACAGAGAATGCTACAAGACGAAGCTCATGACGGTTACAAAATAAACAGAGACTCATCACCCAGAAGCTATGACTCTTCACAGTATTTCTATGACAGAAAACTCTTTATGTTTCCAAGATCACAAGTACCCATATTTAACTATAAATGGAAACTTCATAACAAAGACCGTAGATAAATGAAAACAAGTTTACAATCCAACTACACCTTCACAGTTACTTCCTCCATGTAATAAATTCATTCACAAAACTATTCCAAAAGACTTTTAATATTTTCCTTACATCATGCAGATTAAGCAAAGAATTCAAAGAGAGAGAGTTAAGAAATTGCCCCTGCCTGAGAAAATGCGAGGGTGAACACTAAAAGACCACTTGCAGAGCTTCCTGCCCAACTCGCAAATGAAGTCTTTGTCCTCCTCAAAGCCGTGCTTCACAAAATAAACCTCACAACAACTTAGAGAAAATGCAACCATGATATTGACAGAAGAACTGAGATATGCATTGCCGTGAAGATAAAATGAACTGGTGAAACACAAGAACCTCCCTCATGGTTAACAACTTCCCAGAATCTCGCAGAGAAACCCGTTCAATAGAGGGTTTTTTATTTCCTTCAAACTAAAGTTCATCAATGGTGAACTGAAATCAAAATGCAATCCATCACCAAGCAAAATGACCGATAAGACATACAATCAATGCTCATTACTGCGAGCTAATCTCAAAAAACCCCACTCACACCAAAAACTCCACACTTGGCATTTTTGGTACAGCTCACATACCAATACCTGCCGCCTTGAATTGCCAAGTTTGCCGCCATAACAATCCACTAAAATCAGCTAAGTCACGGCTAGTTTAGGTTAGGTGTTGATAGGTTTAGGAATATCGCATAAAATCATGCCTTAGTCTTTACTTAGGCTAGGTTAACTTAGTTTAGATTGATTTAAACAAAACTTCCTAACTATCTTCTAACACTAAACCCGCTAACACTTTAGCATAAGTATTAACATCAAAAACTGCTAAGTAAACTAACATTTAAAATAAGACATTACCAATATACTAACAATAAAATGATATTGATATTAATATTAATATAAATACTAATCCTTACCATTACCTCAAACACATAATGATCCTACTAATAGTCATTAATATTAGTATTAGTATTTATCTTAATATTAATATTAATTACTATTATAATTCCTTTCATATAGAAATTAACATCAATAACAATCATCAATATTATACATATAATTATAATCATTCATTAATATAAACATTTGTACGTATATATAAAATCAACTATATGTCTATATATATATATATATATAAACATACACATAATTATTTCATATTAGCGTACACCAATTTATACAAATGAAATATTATAACAAATATATATATATATATATATATATATATATATATATATATATATATATATATATATATATATATATATATATATATATATATATATATATATATATATATATATATATATATATATATATATATATATATATATATTGATCAATGAACATATCCGAATCATAATTCCTTTCACCAACCCATTCTGAAACATACACACATAAAATGGAACTAAAACTATAGCAAATAAACTTGAAAGCTGAAATGTCTTTCTGAAATATTTCTTACTACAGGATTTTGAATCTGAACCGATTCAAAAGATAAAATTCTGATATAACACATACTGAAATGCTTAGACCATTATTCTAAGAATCAGACTTAGTGAACTCTGAATTCTCCAAGAGTTTATAAAGCATATTAACGATGCCAGATAACAAATTGTTCAACCGAAACATGTTCCAAAACAAGTAACAAACCATCCAGAAAATATAAACTAATCTCAGAATTCTATGGATCAAGTCCAAGACTGTCAGGGCATGACAAAGTCGCTGGTAAGTAGTTAGGTATGCTCCTCATCCTTTCATGTCAAGGAAAATAATGTGTTTTGGAAATAAATAGTGGGGAAGTAAAGACTAATATATCAAGTTGGTTGAACAGTCTCAAAGTTTAGAATATAAGGAGATTGAAGAGTCTCTCATATATTCCACTAGAAGCATATACATAGAGTAGAGAGGGGTTTCCTTTAAAGAAACAAGGGAAGAAGAAGAAGAGCGGTCTGGTAGAAACAGAGGAAGATGGATGTGATAAAGACACAACAGATCTCAGCAAGGCCAATTGAGAAAGTGGTAGTGAATCCTCTGGTATTATTAAGCATCATAGATAATTACAATAGAGTGGCAAGGGACACTTGCAAAAGAGTTATTGGTGTGCTTCTTGGAACAACATTCTATGGAATAGTAGATGTCACCAATGTTATGCAGGCATTCAGTTCTATTCCATTGAATGTTTTATATCGCATTGCATGTAAATCTCACAAATTTTCATTGTTGATTGTAATGGGTCATTTCTTGCACTCTAGTAACATCAACCTATCTATTTAGCACTACCCATTAGCCAAAACCTTCCCAACTTTTGTATTAACGATCTTAACTGGAAATCAATTCTAGGGTTTCAGTAAAAGTTGTTCTAGGGCTTCATTAGAGAAGTTTAAGGACCCTCTAGAGTTTCTACACTGTGTGCCAGTGGATTGTTATGTTCAAATTTTGCATTGAACTTGTTCACGAGGTCAAAATAGAAATCTTTTGTATCAAATGTTAAATTATGTCATGATTATTCTTCTGAAGGAATCTAAAAAATTGACTCAAAACCACTTGGGTGAATCCGAAAAACCATCACATTTTTATCCACTCTGTAAACATGACTTAAATGATAAACTATGACATTGGAATGAGGCAGAGGGGCATTGTGTTCTCTTTCCTTCATTTTTTACCTTTTTTGTGTGATTGAGTGCCTTTGAGACTTTCAAGTCTCTGTCTCAGCACATGTTATTTTATGTCTACTTGCTAGAGTAGACAAAGCCTTCCAAGTTTAATAATGGCATGGCTGAATGAATTTTTGGTTTTTAAAAAGATAAAAGGGTTGTATGATTTGATTTATGACTGAAGTATAAAAAAAATTACTTGCAAATATTAGAGTAGGGTAGTCTACTTGCAAATATGATAGTAAATTAAATTACCTTAGAAGTAAATTACTTGCAAACTTTTTGATTGGCCCAAGTTATTTGACTTTAGTGCTATCAGAGATCACCATTGAAATCCTATATAAAGTTAAAAGTAAACTTATCCAAATCATTATCAGATGGATAGCATGGTTAGATTGAATCTTAAGCATCCAAATTTATTTTAATTTACTAGGCCATGCAGAATATCCCTATGTCTGACATTTCTAATGTAGTGCTCACAATGATAAATAGAACTATATATTTTCATTTTAGACATTTTTGTTATCATAGCAATTTCCTCATATTATTTTTGATACTAGAGATTTTAGAAAATCAAAGGCCTGTGAATATTTACTCATTAATCCTAATAAGGTATTTTGTCTTTCTCTGGTAACCCCAGTCAATGAAGTATTGTAACTTTTCCTGAAACAATCTTGCCCTCTTGAGAAGGGAACTGATGCAGGGGCATCCAAGGTTGAGGTAGGGGCATTCTATGTGCTCGGTAAAAATGCATAAGTGTTTGTGTTTGGTCATTTTTTGCTTGGTTTTAGCCTTGACCGATAGTCTCGATCATTGAAGGAAGCTCAGTCACTGAAGGAACTCAGTAGTCTCTAGCGCTTGGTGATAGTGTTACTTGGTCATGCCTATAGTGCTCAGTCGACACTGGTGCTCAGTGATGCTTGGATTGCTCGGTAATTCACTGATGCTTGGTACTTCCAACTTACCAACTAGAGTTCTGTGTGATTTTTTGAGCTGACTTGGTGCATTTATTGTTGGTAGCCATTGTTTTGGGCCGACATGCTAAATTAAATGTCTTTATACATTTGTATTGTGCCTTTGATGGAAACAACACTCGATAGGAGAAGCTTGAGTATGGGTTCTCGAGTGGAGATTGTGGATCCAGAGAAAATGAATGATCAGTTTGGAGAATGGACCTATATGATGTCAAGAAAAGATTTGAAGAGATAGAGGAAACTAAAATGGAAGAATTTGCAAGCAGAAAAGGTGGAGGACTTGTATGTGAAGAACCAGTTCGGGATTTATGTGCTGAATCCTGGAAGATGTTCTCCTCACATATGAACATCTTTTGGAACCTAGGGTGTCTAATGTAGGGGCATCCAAGATTGAGGTAGGGGCATTCTGTGTGCTCAGTAAAACTGCATAAGTGTTTGTGTTTGCCATTTTTTACTCAGTTTTAGCCTTGACCAAGAGTCTCGTTCATTGAAGGAAGCTCAGTCACTAAAGGAACTTGATAGTCTCTAGCACTCAGTGATAGTGTTACTCGGTCATGCCTATTGTGCTCGATCGACACTGGTGCTTGGTGATGCTCTTCTTGCTCAGTAATTCACTGATGCTCGGTAGTTCTGACTTACCGACTAGAGTTTTGTGTGATTTTTTGAGCTGACTTGGTGCATTTATTATTGGTAGCCATTGTTTTGGGCTAACATGCTGAATTAAATGTTTGTATACATTTGTAAGCTAACTTGTATGGCATTTAATTATTTGTTTGGGGAGTTAAGGGTTTCATCCAGCTGACTTGTGGCTGATGATTAATATTTAAGGGGTGTTTTGGGTAGATGTTTAGGTAGTTCTAGAGTAGCATCAGTTGGGAGGTGCTACTGAAGCTGAAGTTGGCAAAATTGTGGAAAAGATCTTCCATGATCTTGCAGATCTAATTCTTATCAGATAGTTTGTAATAGCAAAGCTAGCGGTTGCATACTTGGGAAAAAGGGGATTACTTGGAGGCTTGCGAGCTCAAGCTAGATCTGCCTTAGGGTTTCCATAAGCTTCTGATTATCTTTAGAGCTGAACTAGTTAGAGTTCATCTTGGATCTATTGTGGATCTGGTAGAATTGTTTATTGATTGTAATTGGCCCTAACCTAGAAGGCCTTACAACCGGGCATGTTAATGAAAATTAGAGTTTAACAATTACTTTGTGTTGCCTTTTTGGGTATTCCATTGTGTTGTTCTATCGGCTGCATGGTTTGGATTGTTCTTAATTGGATCCACCATCCTTGACTTCATTAGGTGGTATCAGAGCGACATTTGTTCCTATTGAAGTAGAAGTTTGACCTAGCAAGGCTGATGTTGTGAAGTTGATCTTATTGGAGTACAGATTGTGCACAATCTGGATTGTAGATCTGAAGCACTGAACTTGTGAAATAATGCCCTAGTTGTTTACAAGATTGTAGGTTGAGATCTGACTTTTTAAAACTTGGAAATTGTCACAAGGTGGTCGGTGAGGATTTTTTTTTGCAGAGGGTTTCTCTTATCTTTAAGAATGCCTCTGAGAAGATTGGACCCTATAGTTACTTCTGATCTTTGTGATACTATTGAATCTTAGATCACAGAGAAGGTGAATTCATATTTCAGATCTGAGTTGGAATTGATCAAGAATGATATGGTCACCGAGATCATGAGAACTATTGTTGGTACTGTATATAATCTTGATCTTGATCTTTATCAATATTTGTTTCTTTTCTTTTTGGGTTATCTTCTTGACATGGAGCCACTTCTAAGGACAAGGTAGATGTTTGGATATGTGTGGGGAATGTTTGGAATAATGGTGTAGGATCCTCTTGAATAGGTATAATAGGCATTGAGGCACATGAAGCTTTGGGTTTTAAGATCTTTGAAGCATGGAAAAGGTTTGCAACAAGATGTGAGTTAGCTTGGGTTTCTTTTAGAGGTAGCCCTTGAGGGTAGACATAGTCAATGGGAAAAGTATCATCATTAGGCTCATTCTTTGATGGAGGAATTTTGGATAATTGTGGAGCTTTGGGAGATGAAGAAAAAATGAAAGGAATGCTAGCTATGGGAGGGTCTTTTCTAGATAGAGGTTCGGGAGATGGATGAAGGATGAAAGGTGTACAAGTCATCCAGGGAGAAACTTTGTTAGGAGATGGACAAAGGATGAATGGATTACTCTTGCTATATGGCAGTTTTTGAATTAGATCTTGCTTGAGAGTGGTATTTTTCACTCCATATTCTTTATTATCTTGATCACAAATAGGTTGATTATGCAATTTCCTTTGATCTGAGATAAGTTTATCACTCTTAAATGCTTCCTTTTGTGAGGAGGATGAAGATATGGATGGCCCATCATCATAGAGGAAAGGAAAAATTGATCTTAATGATGGCTCTTTAGATAAAGTATCTTTTTTCTTTTCTTCATCCTTTCTTAAAGTTGATGTGTCATAATTATGTGGAAGCTTAGCTCCTGCTTGAGCTAAAGTTAGGAAATATGCTTCTTTATCCCAGTCCAAAATTCGTTCCATTATTTCTATAAACACGGGATCTTGGGATGCTCTCACAACATCATCTTTAGACACCTCATCACTTTGAAAAGAATAGTTTGATATTAATAAGGGCATTTTATATGATGTATCTCTTTGGTTTTCCTCATTCTTTCTCAAGGTTGATGTGTCATAATTATAAGGAAGTTTAGCTCCTACTTGAGCGAAAGCTAGAAAATATGTGTCTTTATCCCACTTCAAAAGTAATTCCATTATTTCCAGAAACACGGGACTTTGGGATGCTTCAACAACATCATCTTCAGACACCTCATCACTTTGATTCCTATGGAGATCTTGATCTTGACTTTGATAATTATGCTCCATAATAGGATTGATTTGTTTCTCAAATAAACTCATCATTATGGATCAATCCTTCCTTCTTTAATTTCAACCTAGTTGGGTTGGTTTGGAATGGGTAAATGGTATTGATCAATTTTTTAAGATTTAAAAATTTTAATTGTATTTTGATCAAATACTTTGGAACTTCTTGTTTGAAAAGTTGAAGACAATCTCAACACACACATCAATATTTCACCATATCCCTAGATCATTCTAATGTGTATATTCTCAAATGTTTCCACGGGTTTGATCACAAGAAAGACTTCCAAGCAAGCTACCTAGCACAAATTTGGCTTTTAAATGGCTCTATTAGGTAGTTTTGCTATTTTACCGTTATGTAGTAAGTTTTCCGTTCAAAATAGATCTTAGCCTTTCATCCCCCAAGTATGTTAAGGGGCTTCCCACACGCACCGAAGCACGATTTTGCGCAATCTGTTAAGACTACTAGAGGAAGTTCGAAAGAGCTAAAATCCTTTTTGTCGTGCACCCCATTAAGGATACACGCATTTCATTTTATAGTGGGTCGGATTCTCACGGCAAAAGCAAGTGTATCCCACTTTGGGCTGTCCCTCTCACCGGCCCTTCTAAGGCAATCTCGGGAGGTGAGCCCACTAAGTTTTAAACATGTTCATTTGAAAGCATGAAAAATGGATTTGGTAGAGCAAGTTTGGGAATTTGATTCACTCAAAGAGTGAAGAGCATATCCCTATTGCTTTTCCCTTATCCCAAACACTCACAATCAATTTGATCTTTTTCAACCCCGTGACAAAGGGATTCTTAGAATTGAAATGTTTGTTCTTTCCTCTTAATGATTAAACTATGTTTTGAACTTTGAAATGCCACAAGCTAAGGGAATGTGCAAGCTTGATGAGAAAAATACCTTAATTGATGCTAGCAAAGGCTAGGCGCATTTTTAAGTAGTAGATTTTCTCATTTTCTCTCCAAATCCTTCTCTTACCTTAGCAAAACGTTCCCTCCACCAACAAGTTAGTCAACACAAATTCATACAAAGTGAGGAGAAACCAAAATCAAAAAGCTTAAAATGATCAAATTGATTATGCTCTTGATTTTTTTGAACTCAAATATTTGCAAATTAAATCCAAAAGGTGAAGGTATACTCTAATAGGACGTCCTTTTTTGTTTCTTTTTTGCATGCAAAAAAGAAAAAAAAATAATTTTGAGCACTTTTCTGTGACAGAGCATGTACCTGAGACAGAAAAACAGACAGTGAAGTTAGCATACAATCCTTATTTTGACAAAATAGAGAAAATACAGTCAGGCGACATTATCCAGACTATAGGCGAGAGTAAATTTAACAAAGACGTGACTACTTTAACCACGAGCGTCACCAAAAGGGGCACAAGTGAGATTAAAATAGACAAGTGCGATATCAAATTTTTCAAACGCGTGAAATCTTTAATACATGCGACAACAGTAAATACTTTGATACAATATCAATGCTAAACCAGGCGACATTTCTTTTGCTAAAGGCGAGATCTAATTTAATAAAGACGTAATTACTTTAACCGCGAGCGTCACCAAAAGGGGCTCAAGCGAGATTAAAGTAATTAAGTGCGATATCAAATTAAACAAACGCGTGAATTCTTTATTTCAAGCGACAAACTAACTCAGAGAAGTGACATTTAATTAACTGAAAGAGACATTTAAAATACTCAAAGCGACAAATTAAATGCGAAATGCAATAAACTCCCTTTACACCAGGCGTGAACTCATTCCTCGGTCGCGGATTTTAATTCTTTGTAGGTGACATCTAAATAGCCAAAGGCATCAGGTGCTTGTGCGTGAGGCGAGAATTTAATGTCCGCAGGCGTGATTTCTTTATCCAGAAGCGTGATTCTGCTGTTAAGAAGCGTGAGCGTTCAGACTCCAGGTGACACCTAAATTATCGCGAGCGACATCTCTTTACTGTAGGCGTGATTTCTTTACTGTTAGGCATGATTTCTTTCCTGTAACCTGCAAACAGTGAGCAAAATCATACAATTCTAGCCTAAATTTTGCAAATAACGTGGAAATTATGATAAATTTGAGGCCTAGAGCCCCACGGTGGGCGCCATTTGTGTGTGAGTGATTTACACCTTCATGAAATAACAAGATTAACTAAGAAAAACAAGAATTAGAGCAAAATAATCTAACAAATGCACAATTAATCTATCAACATCTCATGGATCTCTAAAATAAAGTGGTAAATGAGACTCTCAGCTATGATCCTCACTAGTGACACTCTAAAGATGAGAATTAAGCTATATGATATGCAAATTTAGATCTATTCTATCAAATTCTAGCTCTATTTGATGAACAATCTACTATGATCAATGCAATTTAAGCTAATTAGCAATGACAAATGATAAGTGAGTGATATGGATGCAAATTGACAGAGCTTTTCTGCAATTCAAAGATATGGAGTGGATTAATAATACCTCAAAATGCCTTCTATTTATAGGATTTTCCCAAGGGTAGGGGGTAGAGTGAGATAACCATGGTTATGCTTGGGTAAGGTCAATTGGCTTTGCTTTGTCCCTAAATTGGGGGACAAACATTTAAATGGTTTCAAAAGGCTGGACCATTTCAACAAAAGTGAGTGATTTGTGTCCATTTTGTCTCCTTTTTCCTTTGTTGAGAGAATTTCATATTTATTAATTAATTAAAGTAATTAAATTTAGCCATGAAGGGTAAGAGGTTCATTTTGATTTTTCATTTCAACAACTATGTCATTAATTGAATTTAATCAATTTCTTAGTGTTTTTCCCCTTTTCAAGCTTTATTTAATCATTTAATCATTTAATTGAATTTTCCTTTGATTTGAATTGCCTTTGTTCCATTTATTGATTTTTAGTGCTATTTTGATGACTTGATTGCACCTTTTGATTGATTTAAGCCTTTGCCAATTTTCCATGTCTACAGGTACATACCTTAGAATGTTGGTACTTAGGATGGCTATGAAGAAGCTACTGAAGAATTTGAAACTACTGGATCTAGTGATGATGACTAGAGGAACAAATCTAGTGAAGACAGAACTTCTCAGCTGCCTCGACCTGCTACTCGATTTAGTAATTACCGAATGGAAGTTTCTACTTTCTCTGGTACTTTGAAGCTCAACAATCTGATTGATTGGATTAGTGAAGTTGAAGATTTCTTTGAGCTAGAAGAAATTGAAGATCCTCTTTGGGTAAGATTAGCACAGACAAAGTTGAAAGGACATGCTGCTCTTTGGTGGAAAGAACTACATAGAGACTGAGAAGATGAAGCTAAAACAAAGATCAATCGGTGGAGATTGATGGTGACTAAGTTAAAAGCTAAGTTCATACCAGTTGACTATGAGCTTGAATTGTTTATGAAGTTGCATAATCTAAAATAGAATGATTTGTCTGTTGAGGCTTATACCGAGGAGTTCTACAGACTTACTATTCAGTTTGGTCACCAAGAGATTAGTATGGAAAAGGTAGCTCGGTATGTGAATGGTTTGAGATTCAATATTCAGGATGAGCTTGGTATGTTGAAGATTTATTCTGTTGAAGATGCTTATCAATATGCTCTGAAGGCAGAAGAAAAGTTAGAAAGGAAAAAACCTAGTAACTCCTGAGGGAAAGAAAATATTGATCACTCGGCAAAGGATAAATTGACTGATGTAGAAGATGAACAAAAACTTGTAGAACCTAAGAAGAAGATAGGTAGAGTTACCTTTAAGGGTACTTGCTATAACTGTGGAGAGGAAGGACACCATTCTTTTGAGTGTACACAAAAGAAGGTTGACCGATGAACTACTATAGTAACTAAGAACATTTAGAATGAACCTAAATCAGAGAACTTGCTACTTCAGAGAACATTGCGCGGTACAAAGGATGAACCTTGTCAGAGGAGTAATTTGTTTAGGACTTGATGCAAATCTGTAGGTAAACTTTGTAATGTTATTGTGGATAGTGGTAGTACTGATAACCTTATTGCTAAGGACCTAGTTCCAAAACTTGGTTTGAATAGAATGAAACATCCTTGTCCTTATAGGCTTGGCTTGTTGCAATATGTTCATGCTTTGGAAGTAAGAGAACAATGTTTCATTGATGTTCAAATTGGCTAGTATAAGGTTCTTGTGTTATGTGACATTGTAAAGATGAATAGTTGTGATATATTGCTTGGTAGACCTTGGTAGTATGATTGCAGAGCTATCTATGACTGTGTGAAGAATGTCTTTACTGTTGAAAAGGATGACATGAAGTTTTCATTGATGCCTTTGATAGAAACAATGCTCGGTAGGAGAAGTCTAAGTATTGGTTCCCGAGTGGAGATCATGGATCCAGAGAAAATGAATGATCAGTCTGGAGAATAGACCTGTATGATGTCAAGAAAATATTTGAAGAGATAGAGGAAACTAAAATGGAAGAATTTGCAAGTAGGAAAGGTGGAGGACTTTTATGTGAAGAACTAGTTTGGGATTTATGTGTTGAATCCTAGAAGATGTTCTCCTCACATATGAACATCTTTTGTAACCTGGGGTGTCTAATGCAAGGGCATCCAAGGTTGAGGTAGGGGCATTCTATGTGCTTAGTAAAATTGCATAAGTGTTTGTGTTTGGCCAGTTTTTGCTTGGTTACAGCCTTGACCAATAGTCTCAGTCATTGAAGCAAGCTCGGTCACTGAAGGAACTCAGTAGTTTATGGTGCTTGGTGATAGTGTTACTTGGTCATGCCTATGGTGCTTGGTGATGCTTGGCTTTCTTGGTAATTCACTGATGCTCAGTAGTTTTGACTTACTGACTAGAGTTCTGTGTGATTTTTTGAGCCAACTTGGTGCATTTATTGTTGGTAGCCATTGTTTTGGGCTGACATGCTGAATTAAATGTTTGTATACATTTGTAAGCTAACTTGTATGACATTTAATTATTTGTTTGGGGAGTTAAGGGTTTCATCTAGCTGACTTGTGGCTGATGATTAGTATTTAAGGGGTTTTTGGGGTAAATGTTTAGGTAGTTCTAGAGTAGCATCAATTGGGAGGCGCTACTAAACCTAAAGTTAGTGAAGTTGTGGAAAAGATCTTTCATGATCTTGCAGATCTAATTCTTATCAGATAGTAAGTAATAGCAGAGCTAGTGGTTGCATAATTGGGAACAAGGGGATTACTTGGAGGCTTGCGAGCTCAAGCTCAATCTACCTTAGGGTTTCCATCAACTTCTGATTGTCTTCAGAGTTGAACTAGTTGGAGTTCATCTTGGATCTATTGTGGATCTAGTAGAATTGTTTACTGATTGTAATTGGCCCTAACCCGGAATGCCTTATAGTTGGGCATGTTAATAAAAATCAGAGTTTAACAATTACTTTGTGTTTCTTTGTTGGATATTCCACTATGTTTTTTTATTGGCCGCATGGTTTGGATTGTCCTTAATTGGATCCACCATCCTTGACTGCATTAGGCACTTACGTAAACTAGGGTAGCATTAGGAAAAGAGAACATAGGGAGTTCTAGAATCTTTTGCAGCTCATCTTATTAATGGAGGGTGTTGGATTTTAGTTTGATTGATTTTTTGGCTTGGGGCTTCCTTACAAATCTTATAAACATTCTTTAATTCATTAGTCTCTTGATATTTTTTTCTTGTTCAAAAACAATAGTAATAGTATATGTAACAAATGGGAGACACATTTGAGAAGTTATTATCTGAGCAGAATTGAGACCTAATAAATTGTTTCTATGACACACTTTATGTGGTGTGCTTCTAATTTCTTTTCTTGCAATGATGAATTGAGGAAGAAGGGCACCAACCCCTGGATGAATGAAACTATGCTTGGGTAGTTGTCTTAGAAACACCGATAAAGTAGGTTTAAAATTGAAATCAAAAGTATGTTGAATAGAAGGGCACCGACCACTTGATGAATGAAACTATGTATGCTTGGGCAGTCATTTTAGAACACCAATAAAGTAGGTTTAGATATACAACCAAAAGTATACTAAATCTAAATTGTGAAGAGCTCAACATTTTGGTTGAGAATCTAACTGCAAAAACTAAAGTCTTTAGGCATGTGGATGATTCCCTGGTCAATTTTAATGCATTTTGGTATTCATAAAGATGTTATTATAATGAAGTCCCACCTTTGAGAATGTGAAATTTCTCAAATTGATGGGTTGACATTACTTCCAATGACTTGGATATTTAGAATTTTAGTATTTTTTTTTTCACTTCTAAATGACTCGAATCATTTGTCAAGTGTATCTAGGAAAGAAAATTTCCTAAGAATAGTTGAAAAACTAAGACTTGAGAATTGTTCATCTTATTAAAAAAATTAAAAAACTTGGGACAAGGAAAAAAATTAATCAAATTTTCTGAACATTAAAAGTAAAAACATAAATCTATAAAGTGTGAACATATTCATCAAAAACATGCTATTTTCTAATTTAGGGAACATATTACAAATAACCTTTATATATATATATATATATATATATATATATATATATATATATTCAAAATTAGAGCTCAATGCATTTCATAAACCAAAGAAGAAGCTCAAAATTATCTCTACCTCTATTATTAC
The DNA here is from genome assembly GCA_027943335.1 of Chamaecyparis obtusa. Classification (NCBI taxonomy): domain Eukaryota; kingdom Viridiplantae; phylum Streptophyta; class Pinopsida; order Cupressales; family Cupressaceae; genus Chamaecyparis; species Chamaecyparis obtusa. The sequence continues at coordinate 3,043,754 of BSBK01002879.1, read as the reverse complement.
TATTTAACTTGAGCCCATAAAATTTGAAGGTTCAAGAGAAAATAGGAATCTAAAATTTAAATCTACTTTAAATGTTAATGTAAATGTAAATAGATTATAATTTTATTAAAATGGTTTTGGAAAAGTAGTATAGAGAACACATAGAAATGAAATATTATAATGATATTAAAATTATTTTAATCCATGTTATTATGTATTAATCCTATCATATGATGTCCTCCAGTGCCAGTATTAAACAGTGAACTCATGAACAATGTATGATGCCCTATCTTGCAGCCCATGAGCCATCAAGACATTTCCTCATGAAATGATCATACATGGGGAGTAACACATAGTGAATACCAACAACAAAACAAATAAAGAGAGATCAAACACTCCACATAATGCCTTGAAGGTAATAGAAATGATGCCCTAGCTCTCAAAGCTCGTAGGTCATCAAGAATTCCAAATGAAAAGATGTAAACAATGCCAATATTAAACAATGATCTCATGAACAATGTATGATTCCCTAGCTTGCATCTCGTGAGCCATCAAGACATTTCCTCATGAAATGATCATAAACGGGGAGTACCACATAGTGAATATCAATAGAAAAACAAATAAAGAGAGATCAAACACTTCACACAATGCCTTGAAGGTAATAGCAATTATGCCCTAGCTCTCAAACCTCGTGGGTCATTAGGCATTCCAAATGAAAATATCTAAACAATGCCAATATTCAATAGTGAGCTCATAAATAATGTATGATGCCCTAGCTCGCAACTCGTGAGCCATCAAGACATTTTCTCATGAAATGATCATAAATAGGGAGTACCACATAGTGAATATCAATAGCAAAACAAATAAAAAGAGATCAAACACTTCACACAATGCCTTTAAGGTATTAGAAATGATGCCCTAGCTCTCAAAGCTCATAGGTCATTGAGCACTCCAAATGCTAAGATGTAAACAATGCCGCTATTAACATTAATATTGTGCCATTAAATTAATAAATGTCATCAAAATGAAATTGAGTTAATGAGAAGACAAAGCTTGAATGCCTACCTCAAGTGCCAGTGTGCTCTTCCCACACGGTGTCAGCCTTTTCGCGCGTGCCAAACTCGAATGCCCTCTTCGCACCATGAAAAAGTGCAATATCGTCTTCATGGCAACTCTTCGAATTCACAAATTACAAATGACACTTTCTTTTTCTTTTTTTTCATTTATAACCAAAGGGGTGTCACAATTACAATGTCATCATCGCTATTATGACACCGTCGGGGGCACTTGCAAAAAAAACACAAAAAACAAACACAAATTGTAGTGGTGTCACAAATTGGTGTCGAAATTCGACTCCAAATGTTGTAGTGGAAAGATCTATGAAAATTATTTGAACGCACACATGATGGTTCTATCCATGCAGTTTTCAATTGAGACCTCAAAAATTATTGAATCATGCAACGTTTCTTTGTCCCTTTCTTGATTGTTTTAAGACTACTCTATGTGCCACAATTGCTTTGAATAATTTAAACTTACTACTAAACTTATTGTTACACACTTTCACTTTCCAGATTAGTTGAAACAACCAACTAGAACAAAGATTTTAAGTCAAAATTGAGCATTTGTTATTTACTGATTACATATTGCATTCTTTAGTGAGAAATATTACATGACATTTCAAAGTCATCTGCAGTTCAGGGAAGTATCACCCCATTGTAATGGGGTATATCGTCTCACCTATCTTTAGTATATCATCACATTCTAAAGTGTCATTCTGCTTCACTGTGGTGTGCCATATGGATTTTATTTCCTAAGTGTTGTGTGGTTATTTGAGGTCTATCACCCATATTTTGATTTGAGTGGGCTTGGTCTAGATTTTCTCTTAGCTCATTTAGGGATCTTACCTTTGACTCTTTTTAGTCTCTTAGTCTAAAATTGATGCAAGAGCATCTTGGGTCTTTGAGCAATCTTGTATCAACCAAAAATATTTCTTGTTTTCTATTTTTTACATCATAATCTTTTCATTTGTTGGTTTCATGGTGTATGAAGCTTAAATTATGTTGAGGACCTATTTGGGAACCTTCTCCTTTGAGCACATAAAGATTGGATGGACCATTTCAAAGTTACAGTTATTTTCCATGCCGCCGGAGCCATATTTACTTGCAGTTTTCATGCTAATTGCGCATCATGGAACCATTTATCCTTAATGAATCAACCTTCTCTCTCTTATGAACTTCAATAGGACCTAAATTAATATCATCTCCTAAGGGTGCAAGTCCTAATTCATTATGAGTAAAAAGTTATGACTATTTTCTTGGGGACCTATTTTCTGCCAGATTACATGTGAAACATGGATTGTTTCTTCTTGCATGGTTTTGTGTGATGAAAATGTGCCTTGAGTAGTTAAGGGAATTTTCTTGGGTCACGTGTGGACCTAAATGTAAAGGAACATCAAGTGGTGATGACTCTTTCATTAGTTTTGATTTAAATCATCCAGATTGGACCTATAATGTAATTAAATGCCTTACTAGCTGACTTGTGGCTTAGCTGGCTATATAAGGAGTCTAGATTGATGTAGTAGGGAAATCAAGAGGTAGATATAGGAAGGATTATCAAGATACATCATTGGAGACAAAGATAGGATGCTAATTGAGCTTCTAATTTCATAATTATCATTGTATATGGCTGAAACCCAGAAGGCCTCACAACTGGGCATATTGAAAGAAATAATATAAATTGTTTATTATTGTTGCTAGTTGCTTGTCTCATATCCATTGTATTGGAAATTTGGCTATACCTATGTATATGACTTGAAATAGTGTTTTCATTAAGGCAACAAAATTCATAGAGTAGTTTGGAGTCAGTGCACTTGATGAGAAGATTAGAAATTAGTTAAGTGTTGAAGATTGGATAGTGTATAGAGTTCCTGCAGCTCAGAGCATCAATGCACGTGTGTATGGAAGAATTATGGTATGTGCCCTAGAAGTTAAGTTGGTTAAACTATATTATTTCTTATTCTAAGAGTGAATAAGCAGATGTGCAAAGATGAGGAAGTTACAGTCAATTGAAGTTGCACAACCAGTAAGTGCCAGAGAAGAACAATGCATGGAGCCGACAGTTAGTATTTTGGTGTGTGGTTATAATGTAATGTTGTAAAGGCTATGCACCCATTGTATTTAGGTTTCCGACATGTATGGAAGTTGATATGGTGTTTTGATAAGTAGAGAAAAAGTATGTGAAGATAGCCTAAGATGTATTAGAGCTTTCCTAAAGGTTAAAGCATCAACACATCAAAGGAACTGATCTGACAAGTAGTGCCACAGTGATAGTTCACCTGGTAGATATAGTGTGTGTCTGAGATCAGAAGGTTGTAGCTTTCATCATTTGAGAAGTGAGCTCTAGGATAGTGATTCCACTCCCCTAACAAGGATTATTGTAAAAGAATCCTAATAGGGTCTGACCCTTAACAAGGTCTACTATACTTAAAGCATTGTAAAGCTACTCCTAATAGGGTAAAGGATCTTCTAACAAGGATAAAAAAACACTAGTGCAAAATATTAGTGCATGTCAATTCCCACTAGGGTTTTTACCTATTTGGGTTTCCCCGCAACCATATTGGTGTCTTGTGTCTAGTTCATGTTTATGTGAATGTTTAATTTAGTACTTAAGCATTTAAAGTTTAGTATAAAGATTAAAGTGAAAAGTTAAAATTTAATGAATACTAATTCACCCCGCCCCACCTCTCAGTGTTCCCATTCCTAACAATTGGTATCAGAGCTCTGGTCCTCAACATAGAAGTTTAACCACTTGAGGAGATCATGGACAAAGTAGAAATGAAACATCTAAAGAAAAATCTTGAAGCCGCTCTTGAAGACTTGGACAAATCTGAAAGAGAAATTGAAGAACTAAAAGAGAAAGTCGGTGATGCTCAATTAGTTATGAAAAAGATAAGAAGGGATTTGAAAGAGTGCTCTAACAGTGATCTAGGAGCAAAGGTCAAGAAACTAAATAAAGAAAATGCATCTATGAAAGAACTACTTGAAGAGTTTGATGATAAGTTGATCAATAATTAGGAAGTTTACAATGAATAGGTCAAGGAGAACCTTGAACTCAATGAAGAACTAAGGCAAGAAAACATGGAAATCTTGGAGCTAAGGAATAGAAAAGAAAGCTTGGAGTCTAAATTAAAAGCAACCAAGAATCATATTGACAAGTTACACACTAGTTTTGATTTGATAGAATCTTAGTTGTATGCAAGGAGAGCCAAAGGAGACACTAGCTATATTGGCTACAATAAAGCACATAATCAAATTGATAACATGTGAGCAAGAAGGGACTCACAAAAGGACTCTACTAATGCTGAAAAGATTGAAGATCAAACCAAAGATAATGGTGGACCACCTAAGAATGAGCGCAAGCAAGTAGAACACACTTGTTTTGCATGTAACAAGCATGGACACATTGCAAGGAACTATATAGAGGTAAGGCCTTTTAATGGTTACTGTTATTCATGCAATAAGTTTGGTCATAGAGCTATGAATTACAAGACTAGTAAGAAAAATAGGATACAACATGATTGGATAAATCAGAATTAAACAAATGTTAGAAGTTCTCAGAATGTTACATGCTAGATATGTAACTATAATGGTCACTCAGCGAGACAATGTAGAATGGTGACTCATGTCAATGCACCAAGGAATGTAAGACCTCTAGTCATTTGTCACTCTTGTAACAAAGTTGGATATATCTCTAAGTTCTGTAGATCAAGGACGCAAGGTTAGGAAAGCCCTAAAAAGGCTAATGAACTAGTTTTGGATCCTAAAGGAGAAGTTAATTTTGTCAAAGCCTCAGATGATGTGAGCATGATTTGGTTAGAGAAAAAGAAGGACAAGACTGATGAGAATGTATTGGATGCATCCATAATGGAAGTACCCTCTACATCTAGATGAATGGCCCTCAAGGTCATAGGGGGAGCTAATTTAGCTCTAGACCCCTGCTTGCTTGGTATACTCATCCTCAGAGTATGCACCTTTGGACTTAAGATTTTGGAGTGTAAAGGAACCTTTGTACAAGAGTGCACATGCTGATTATTAGTAGAACTCAAATTGAAATTTTGAAGTGATAGCCTGGTTTACATGACTTGCATTAATGGTAGAATTATCACTTTAAGTACACAAAAAGTTGTTTGATCACTCATTGCATTCTAATTCAGAGTGATTGAAGAGTAGAAAGAGCCTTGGAAGTTGTTTTCAAGACTTCAAGATTGATCTATCAGTGTTTGTAGTGCATTTGGTCAGTTGTAGAAACCCTAGCTTGTTGCGCCGATTCAGAAGCCTTGAGACTATCTCAAAGTTCAGTTGGAAAGAGTTTAACAAGTAAGTCATGGCCACTCCCATAGTTTTTGATGTTGCTAAGAAGAAAAGGTACATATTCAAGAAGCACCCATTTAAGTCAACCCTATATGATTTAGAGGGAGCCTTCTCTCGCATGCCTATGAGCATCATGCATGTGGAAGACATTAGGGCATACATCTACTGCAAGAAAGAACCAGTTGATTTGGATAGGTTAAGGGTGCACATGGATACCATGTTAAAACTAGATAAAACATTCATGGATGAATATGTTAAATGGAATTATCACCCTATTGTTGAGTATGCCATGGCATATGAATTCTATAAGATAGAATGGATAAAGATTTTATTAAGCAGAATTCATGATGATCTATTTTGGATTGGAGATGTACTAGTAAGAATCACTAGTGACCTTATACATGAGATGATAGGCCTTTCTAGGATAGGTTCCATCCTTCCTATGGGCAAGGATATCAGAAAGATGGTTGAGAAAACATGTAAGTCAAGGAGCGATCGGCATGGCATGACAATTGAGCCTATTGAATGAGAAAACATCAAATGGATGTCTATGATACTTGGATATAGGTTCCATCACACTAGCAGGGTGAATAGTGTGTCTGTGGGTACTATTCTAGCAGCCATTAAACTTGTGAAGGAAGATGGAGAGTTCAACTTGTGTGAGATCTTGTGTGCACATTTGATTGATAACATCAAGGCCATCAAGCATGACAAGACAAAGATATTCAGGTTTGGATCCTTAATCATTTATATGTACCTTCATATAGTTGGGAAAGTATCATATTTGTATTTGGATAAGACCATTCAAACATGCCATAGATATCCCTCAAGCCATCCACTAAAAGCACATCAAGAGATTATATCACATTGGAAATGAAGACCTTTGGAGCTAAGATACAAATGAGGTTCAGGATTCTAGAGACCATTGTGGAAAAGTATAAGGATACAATATGTTTTATGGTTGAAACTAATACGACTTGTATGGAAGCTGTTGAACCAAGAACTAAGTGGATTCATCCACTTGGATATGAGGTAGAGGAACAAGTCCTTGAAGCATATACGTAGGTACTACTATTAGCCCCCAAAGATCCTAATGAACCTAGGTGGGGAACTTATGAGGAGAAGACAAGAGAAGTTGATGCAAAGTTAAACAACACAATAGCAAAGAGAAAGGTTTCTAAAGTCACATCAGAGATCTTGAGAATACATGGTGTGTCTCAAGTAGACCTTGACAAGGCAAGGGAAGATAAGATTTCTTTGGAATTGAAAAGCGTAGTAGCAAAAGAAGAATAAGAAGATCCTAAGATGAAGAAGATAAAAATTGAAAAAGATGATAGTTAGAAGGATATAACTGATGACACTCCTTCTATGCCCAAAGAAACTAGTGATCCTATTGCTCCTTTGAAGTATAAGCCAATAGTCAAGAGAAAGAAAGAAGTTAGCACTAGTCATCCATCCTCGCGAGCAACAAGGAGCAAGAAAAACATACAAGCACCTCCTAAGATAGGATTCCGACCAAGCCTTAAAGTTTTGAGCACAAGAATTGTTGATGAGGGAATAATTGATCAAGTAGGGAAATTTTATGAAATATACAATGAGATTGACAAATTAGAAATACATGATATGATTTTCAAACACATGATAAAGTTCAAGAAGACAATTCTTGAATTGAAAACAACAATTCCAGATAAGGCATGGGAGATAATGGATACTTTGAAGAGATAATCCACTAAAGAAGACCTCAGAATAAGGGAACAAATTCTTGATTCCACTCTTCCAGTATGTTATGTTGAAGAAAATTCAGTGTTACTAAATTTGGTGAAGCCACAGTTAAGGACAAAGATGAGAACAATACACCTCATGAAAAAAGACTATGAGATGATATCTAAGGAAATAGAGAAGGCCTTTGAGAAAGTATTCTTAGAGCAGCACATGAAACCTAAGTCTGCGCCCATCACTCAAGCACTTAGTGAGAAATACAAAGCTACAAAGACCATCAAGATACAATCTACAGGTCCTCATGATTCAGTGCCTATAGTGGAAGCACAAAAAAAGTTAGACAAGCCTATGCCCATGACAGAGTCACTCAAGGATAGTACCATTATCATTGATAATGTTAAGATAACCATGGCTGCCACTAACATAGATTTGGACAAGTTTGAGGAAGCTTTTGTGAGCACAGAAGAAGCTAAAATTTTATGTAGCAACACACCTCCCAGTCAGCAAGAAGAGGTATTGATTGAAAATGTAATAGATAAGGAAGAAGAAGATAACATGAAAGGAAAAGAACAAAAGAAAGATGAAACTTTTGTTGAACTAGCCAAGGTAAAACTAGAAGTGATGGACAACACTCACATCACTCCCTCCTCAGCATTGTTGTTAAGTTTGACACCTGACACATCTAGTTTGGATTCATGGAGAGAAGAAGACCTGATTAAGTTCAACATCTTGGCTATGGAGAAGGAAAAGGAGAAACAAGTGATGAGGAATCATCTCCTTATGGAATCAGTAAACATTCTAAATAGTTTAATTCCTATGCACAAAAATGTGTCCAAGGTACACTTTGTTGATGATGTAAGTACAATCATATCACAGTTCAAAAGTAATTTTTCTAGCCTAGAAGAATTTGTGTCCATAGTGGCAGAGGAGAAGTACTTAAAGAAGAGACTTAATGAATTGATGAGAAACTTTGCACTAGACTTGAATTCACTTAAGATAGGACAAGCATCTCTAAAAGAATTTGTAGATGAGGGAAGAAGAATCATTGCAGAATGTATGGATCAAGATAAGCTTACTAATGATCATTTCAAGAAAATCAAAGCAAAAGCTATGATTGAGAAAGTGAAGAGATCAGTGCAAGAAAAATCCACTGATGTGAACATGTGCAACAATTTCTACCAAGGTCAGTTGGACAAAATTGAGAAGGCAGAGAAAGAGATGGCAAAGATAAGATCTAGACAGACTCAATTGAGGAATGCTCTTGCACCCTCACTAGACATTCTCAATCAGAATATAAAGGAGATTGATGCCACCATGATAACCTATGATCAAGGTCTGAGCACAAATTTGAAGAAAAATGGAGAAGCTTCAATATGCATTATGCGCCCATCTCCAGATAGTTAACTCCTTGATAACTTTTTGGAAGAAGGAGATCCAGAACCTTAAGATAGCATATCCGGATTTTTTCCCTTAGTGAGTATGTGTAGACACAAATTTTTGGTACACCTTTGTCATTAATGTCAAAGGGGGAGTTGTGTATATAATATGGATCATAGTATGTATAGGGAGATATAAGTATATGTATAGATGACAAAAGTTTTTTGTATTAAGGATAGTTAGCAACTTGGCCATTTACCTTTGTTGCCATCAATGGCAAAGTAGGAGATTGTTGGAAAGTTGGCTATACTAATGTATATGAATTGATATAGTGTTTTCATTATGGAAACAAAGTCATATAGCAGTTTGGAGTCATCTCACTTGATGAGAATATCATAAATTAGTTAAGTGTTGAAGACTGGACAGTGTACAGAGTTCCTACATCTCAGAGCATCAATGCACATGTGTATGGAATAATTATGGTATGCACCATAGAAGTTAAGTTGGTTAGAATATATTATTGCTTAGTCTAAGAGTGCATAAGAAGATGTGCAAAGATGAGGAAGTTACAGTCAGTTGAGGTTGCATAGCTAGTAAGTGCCAAAGAAGAATAGTGCATGGAGCTGACAGTTAGTATTTTGGTGTGCGGTTATAATGTAATGTTGTAAAGGCTATGTGCCCATTGTATTTAGGTTTCTGACATGTTTATATATTTAATTATAAGAACACTTAAGCTAATTCATTTGGAAGTGTTGTATGTAATAGGTCTAAGGGCCAACCTAGTTCATTATTTTGTATGAGCATATAAATATAAGGTGCGCCCATTATATTTGGTATGGAAGTTGATATGGAGTTGTGATAAGAATATCAAAAGTATGAGAAGATAGCATAAGATGTATTAGAGCTTTTGTAGAGGTCAAAGCATCAACACATCAAAGGAACTGATCTGACAAGCAGTGTCATAGTGATAGTTCACCTAGTAGATATAGTGTGTATCTGAGATCAGAAGGTTGTAGCCTTCACCATTTGAGCAGTGAGCTCTAGGATAGTGAGTCCACTCCCCTAATAGGGATTATTGTAAGAGACTCCTAGTAGGGTCTGACCCTTAACAAGGTCTACTATACTTAAAGCATTGTAAAGCTACTCCTAATAGGGTAAAGGATCTTCTAACAAGGATCACAAAACACTAGTGTAGAATATTAGTGGGTGTCAATTCCCACTAGGGTTTTTACCTATTTGGGTTTCCCCGTAACCATATTGGTTTCTTGTGTTGATTTAATGTTTATATGAATTTTTAATTTAGTACTTAAGCATTTAAAGTTTAGTATAAAGATTAAAGTGAAAAGTTAAAATACAGTGAACACTGATGCACCCCCCCCCCCTCTCAGTGTTCCCATTCCTAACACATTATGTTTTCACTAATTTAATGTTATATTCTTTTTGCTTCCATTGTGTAACTCTGAGCAGGGCTTGTTTCTAGCTTCAAGTGGAGTCAATTCTACTTGTATCTACCCTACCCCTATGTCAAGTGGTATCAGAGCAAGTTCTTTCTTATGGATTGGATCATGGAGAACCTTATTGGATTGGTTGTTGGGTGGAAGATCTGATATCTAACCTATAACTTGTAGAAGGTTATGATCTTGCTAGAACCTGATTGTCAAGATGGTTTGTGGTAGAGGAAATGATAGTGTTGTCATGAATATGTTGAGGCAGATCACAACTAGGCTTGAAGCTATAGAGACAGCTCAGAGAAGAGGCACACATCTTGAAGTTGTTAGTGATGATGAAGAAGAAGAAGCAGCACCTAATCCTAAACCTGAAGTTGAACAAGATGAGGAAAGACTCTTGAGAGTTTTGTCTAAGGCCAACTCTAGACCTATAGTTGAAGTTGCTTGCTATGATGGAAGACTGGAGATCGATACACTTTTGGATTAGATCTCTAAGATGGATAAATACTTTGAGTATGAAGGTACTCCTAATAATAAGAAGGTTATGATAGCAGTCACAAAGTTGAAAGGGCATGCATCCCTTTGGTGGGTTCATTTGCAAACTGAGAGACAGAAGAGAGGAAAAGAAAAGATCAAGACATGGATGAAGATGCTTTGAAAGATGAAGAAGAAGTTCCTTCCAACTGACTACCAAGTTAATTTGATGAGAAAAATGCAAAATCTGAGACAAAAGGACATGAGTGTGAAATAATATACTGAAGAATTTTACAAATTGGATATCAGATCTAGACATGTAGATGATGAAGTGGAGAAGGTGGCTAGATATCTAAATGGCTTGAGGACATTGATTCAAGATGAGATTAGTTATGTGAAAATAGATAGCGTGGAAGAATAATACCAATTTTCTTTAAAGGCTTAAGAGAGATTGACAAAGAGACATGAACAAAGACAAAGAGGAAGAGGTGGCATATTTCAGAGTAGAGGAAGATCTTATGGAGAAAGTAGTAGATCTAACAATGTAGCACAAGATAAAGGATGGAAAGATGAACTTGCTAAAAGAGGTAACTACTCTAGAGGTAGCTATATTGGTTACTCTAGCAATAAAAATAATGGGAAAGGAGAAGAGAAATTTTGGTTTAAAGGTACTTGTTACAAATGTGGTGAAGACGAACATAGAGCTTTTGAATGTACTAACTCTAGAAAGAAGGCTTGAGGTAATGGTAGAAATAATTTGGCTTGTGAATAAGTTAAGGAAATATCTAATGAGCCTGAACATGGTGAGAACTTGATGCTAAGAAGGATCTTGTGGAATGAAGAAGCTGATGAGGAACCTGTCCTGAGGAAAAGTTTGTTTTGAACCAGATGTAAGATCGCTAATAAATGTTGCAAGGTAATCATTGATAGTGGAATTTTTGATAATTTGGCTTCCAAAGATCTGGTTAACAAGTTTCAATTACAAAGATTGAAACATCCTAAACCTTACCATATTTCTTGGATCCAGAAGGAGCATAAACTACTTGTAAGTGAACAATGCCTTGTTAAATTCAAAATTGGGAATTATCATGATGAAGTCCTATGTGATATTATGCCTATGGATTGTTGTCATATTCTTTTGGGTAGACCTTGGCAGTATGATAGGAAAGCTTTGCATGATGGTAGATTGAATCAATATACTATTTGGATGGATGGAAAGAAACAAGTGTTATTTCCTTTGCTAAAGAAGTTTTATGAAAGTCACTATACCACAGTCAGAGTATGTTTGGTTGATGGTAAAAAGTTTGCAAGAGAAATGAAAGAACAAATTTTTTTCTTTGATTTAATTCCAAGAAAGACTGAGAAACAAGATGAGTTAGAACATGCACCTGAGGTTAAGCCTTTGTTGAAAGAATTTCATGACATCATTTCTGATAATGTACCTAATGGTTTTCCACCTATGAGAAGTATAAGTCATTGTATGGATTTGATACCTGGAGTTAGTTTGCCTAATAAAGCACCACATAGGTTGACACCTAATGAAAAGACTGAATTGAATAGACAAGTGCAAGAATTTCTTGAGAGAGGTTTGATTAGGGAAAGTCTGAGTCCTTGAGTAGTACCTTCTATATTAGCACCTAAAAAGAATGGAGAATGTGCACTGATTCTAGAGCTATAAACAAGATAATAGTAAAGTACAGATTTCCTTTGCCTAGGATGAATGACATAATGGATAGTTTGAGTTGAGAAAAGTATTTCACAAAGATTGATTTGAAGAGTGGATATCATTAGATTAGGATTAGAGAAGGGGATGAATGGAAAACTACTTTTAAGACTAATGAAGGTTTGTGTGAATGGTTGGTTATGCCTTTTGGTCTGACTAATGCACCTAGTACTTTCATGAGGCTGATGAATGAAGTTCTAAAAAGATTCTTGGGTAAGTTTGTAATTGTATATCTTGATGACATTTTAATATTTAGTAAGAGTAAGGAAGAACATCTTGAACATATCAGACAAGTATTGCAAAGATTGAAGGAAGAAAAGTTGCTGATTAATTTGAAGAAATGTTCATTTATGAAAGAGGAGATTGTGTACCTTGGTTTTGTAATTTCAACTAATGGATTAAAGATGGGCCCTGAGAAATTCAAAGCTATACTTGATTGGCCTACACCAGAGAATGTTAGAGAGGTAAGATCATTTCATGGATTGGCTAGTTTATATAGGAAGTTCATAAGAAATTTTAGTTCTATTTGCAATGCTATGACTAAAACTATGAGAGGAGATAAAAAGGATTTCAAATGGACACGTGGAGCACAAAAGAGTTTTGAAACATTGAAACAAAGAATTGCAAAGTTGCCTACACTTGCTTTGCTTGATTTTAGTAAAGTTTTTCAAGTTGAATGTGATTCTAGTGGAAGTGCAATTGGATCTATTTTGAGTCAAGAAGGAAGACCTGTAACTTTCTTTAGTGAAAAGGTGAATGATGCTAAGAGAAAATATTCATTTTATGACCAAGAATTATATGCTATTGTTCAAGCTTTGAAGAAATGGTGACATTATTTGATGCCTAAAGAATTTGTGTTGTATACTGACCATAAAGCTTTGTAGTATTTAGGAAGTTGAAATAAGTTGAATCAGAGACATATAAAGTGGGTTGAGTTCTTGCAGAATTTTTGTTTTTCATTGAAGCATAAAAGTGGACAATCAAATAAGGTTGTTGATGCCTTGGGCCGAAGAAGAATTTTGCTGACAGAGATGAGAGTTGAGGTACTTGGTTTTGATGATTTTAAGTGTTTATATGAAACTGACATTGATTTTGTAGAATGTTGGAAAATCATAAGTGCACTGATTATTTCATTCAAGAAGGCATGTTGTTTAAAGGAGTTCATTTGTGCATACCTAGAGGATCTATGAGAGAGAACATAATAAAGGAGAAACATAGTGGTGGACTTGCTGGACATTTTGGGATTGATAAGACTTTGAATTTTATTTTAGAAAGATACTTTTGGCCACAAATTTACAAAGATGTACAGAGAATGGTTAGAGGTTGCAAAATTTTCCAAATAGCAAAAGGAATTAGTCAAAATTTGGTATTGTATACACCTTTTCCTTTACCTGATAGACCTTGGGAAGATGTGAGTATGGACTTTTTTCTTGGGTTGCCTAGAACTCAAAGATGTAATGATTCTATTTTGGTAGTGGTTGACATATTTTCTAAGATAGCTCATTTCATACCTTGTAAGAAGATATCTGATGCATTGCATGTAGCTGAATTATTCTTCAAGGAAGTGGTAAGATTGCATGTTTGCCTAAGTCTATTGTTTCAGATAGAGATACAAAGTCTACTGGTTATTTTTGGAGAACACTTTGGAAAAAGATGAATATAGAATTGAAGTTTAGTTCTACATTTCACCCTCAGACAAATGGATAGACTGAAGTTGTGAACAGAAGTTTTGGAAACTTTTTGAGATGTTTAGTTGGAGATAAGCCTGCTAATTGGGATTTAGTTTTGGCACAAGCAGAGTTTTCATATAATAATTCTATGAATAGAAGAACTAATAGGACACCATTTGAGATTGTTACTAGATTTAATCCTAAGTGAACCATGGAGTTGAGAGATTTACCTATTGAGACAAGAAGAAGTGTTGAAGCTGAGGATTTGGTAGTATACATGAGAACTTTACATGAAGAAATCAAAAAGAATTTGGAGGACAATAATCTAAAATATAAATATAGAGAAGAAAAGAGAAGGAGAGATAAATATTTTGAAGTTGGAGATGAGGTTATGATTATTTTGAAGAAAAATATATTTCTAGTTGGTACCTACAGCAAGCTGAAAATAAAGAAGTTTGGACCTTGTAAGATTCTGAAGAAGTTTGACAGTGGAAATGCTTACGAAGTGGAACTACCAGAGGACATGGATATATCACCTATATTCAACATTGCTGGTATATTTGAGTACTTTGAATCAAATGATGAGATAGAAGATTATTTGGATTATCCTAAGAAGAATAGAGATAGCATTGAGAAGATCTTGAATAAAAGAGTAAGCAAGAGTACAAGAGGAAAGCACTACATAGAATATATAGTTCAGTGGAAAGATAAACTAGTTGAAGACAATTCATGGATTACACAAGATGAGTTGGATCTTTATGATTCAGGTTAGAATATGAGAAATTCCTAATGTGGACATCATTTCTTTATTTACCCCAGGTGTTTGATGTAGGAGCATCTTGGGTCTTTGAGCAATCTTGCATCAACCAAAAATATTTCATGTTTTCTGTTGTTTACATCATAATATTTGCATTTTTTGTTTTCATGGTGTGTGAAGCATACATGATGTTGAGGACCTATTTGGTAACCTTTTAATATGAGCACATAAATATTGGATGGACCATTTCAAAGTTACAGTTGTTTTCCTTGCCACTAGAGCCGTATTTTCTTGCATTTTTCATGCTGATTGCGTATCATGGTGCCATTGATCCTTAAGGAATAAGTGTTTATTCTCTCATGTAATTAAAGAGGACCTCAATTAATATCATCTCCTAAGGTTGCAAGTCCTATTTAATTATGAGTAAAAATTTATGACCATTTTTCTCGGGGACCTATTTTCTACCAGTTTACACGTGAAACGTGGAGTGTCTCTTCTTGCACGGTTCTGTGTGATGAAATGGGGCCTTGAGTAGTTAAGGGAATTTTCTTGGGTCATGTGTGGACCTAAATGTAAAGGTGTATCAAGTGGTGATCACTCTTTCATTATTTTTGATTTAAATCTTCCAGACTAGACCTATAATGTAATTAAATGCCTGACTGGCTGACTTGTGGCTTAGCTAGCTATATAAGGAGTCTAGATTGATGTAGTAGGGAAATAAAGAGGTAGATATAGGAAGGATTATCAAGATACATAATTCAAGACAAAGATAGGATTTTAATTGATCTTTTGGTTTCATAATTATCATTGTATAAGGCCGAAACCCGGAAGGCCTCATAGCTGGGCATGTTGAAATAAATAATATAAATTCTCTATTGTTGCTGCCAGTTGCTTGTCTCATATCCATTATGTTTTCACTAATTTAATGTGATATTATTATTGATTCCATTGTGTAACTTTGAGCAAGGCTTGTTTTTGTTTTCAAGTGGAGTTAATTCTAGTTGATTCTTCTTATATCTACCCTACCCCTGCATCAGAAATTGACAAAATATGAGATGTTTTAGCTAAAAAGGATTACTTAGATTCCTTGGTTATATTCTTGACTAGTAGAGTTTTTCACTTGTCTAAATTTCTCTTGAATTTATTATCTTGGCTTTGGCTTTATCTTTTGACTTGAGTCACAAGTTTCATACATACAGATCACCTGCAACTTGGACACTTTGTGACAAGTCATCTTGATCTACCTCTTTTATTCTCTTTTTGTTTTCTTTTGGACAAGTAAATAGTTTTCTCTTCTAGGGTGGACACTAAGTAGTCTTGTGTCATCTTAATTATATCTATACACTCTCATTCATACTAGTAACAACTAGATTCCAAATTGATCAAGGAAAGAAACCACAAATTAGCTTTGATGAATTACCCTTTCCCACTAGGCATTGATGTCATCAAGACAAAAACCCTAAAGTTATCTTTGACAAGGAAGAGGATACTAAAAAAATTTGGTTTGATCCTTTTGGAAATACTTTTAATAGAACCTGTGAGACACCTATTGCCTCATCAAAATATGAAAATAGTTTATATCTCACATGTCTAGAGAAGAGAATAATAACCGATTGAATGACCTTTTGAGAAAAATGAAAGGTTAAGACAAGTTTAATTAGAAAGAAAAGCTTACATGGAAGAACAAAAAACTAGATTGGCTCAACAATTTAACAACAATATATATGGGAATGGTAGGAATAATGGAAATAATTCACCACCAAGATCTCCTCCAAGATCTCAACATGATGGATGTGATTCACCCCTGAGGTCTTCACATTTTAGGACAAGAAATGGTACACTACGGAGCCAGAAATTACTGAAGAATAGCTCCTCAATTTTCAACAAGATGATCGTTACCAAAGGCTTATGTTGAAAGCATTAGAATAAAATGGTGATCAATACTTTTACACTTATCTTCTAGAGGATTGAAGCTTCCACATGACTTTGATGTTGATGGATTGATTCAAAAAAGAGAACCCTCAGCTTTAGAAGTTGCCATGAAAGAAATATAGACTGTAAAAAGTGAAATGTCAAGCTTAAGAAAGGAAAAAGATAACCCTAAATCATCATTTTCTATGGAATCTATATGTACTTTACCTTTTGATCAGAGTTTACACATGATTCCTTTTCCAAGAGATATTGAGATCCCTAAATTTGACAAATATGACAGAAATAGGGATCTGCATGATCATGTCAGACAATTTTATGCTCTAAGCATGGATTTCATGCATGAAGATACTTATCATATGTGACTCTTTCATAGGAGTCTAAGTGGCCAACCCATGGAATGGTTTACAAAGATTACACCTCCACTTAAATCTATTGATGAATTAGTGCAAAGGTTCATACAACAATATTCTTATAATATCAACATCCAGTGACTATGTTTAACTTATGCAATATCAAGCAGAAACAATGTGAACCCTTTGTGACATTATTGCAAAGATGTAGAAAGTTTCACTCAATATATCCACAAAAACTTCCTAAAAAATAAAAAATGAAAAAAAGGACATGTTTATTAATAATCTTATTCCTAAATTGCAATGTGACCTTAGAAAGAAAGTCTTATTCACTTTTAATGACATGATCGAAAGTGCTTTCGAAATACAAGATGTCTTGGTCAAAAGGGGTGAAATAACTTTCATCAAAGAGAAATCTAATACCAATAATGGATACAATTGTATGCACCCAAAAATGGTCACCTATACTTTGGGCCCCCATTCTTGCAATTTTATCAAAACCCTGAGTCAATATTTCCAAAAATCAACATTTTCAAATTATATCGATTTCCTTGATCAAATCCTATTTTATCATTTTCGATTATTCCTTGGGCTAACCATTTTATCCTAAGTCTTTATTTAATTAAAAGGAATATTTCCTTCCCTTTTATTAAATAAAAAGCTCCCACTTTTCCTCTTATCCTAAGTTGCACAAATAAAGCATTATTCTTACTTTATAAAAAGTGAAAAAATACTTTTTGTCTCATATGGACATAAAGTCAACTCCTATTTTCCTATTCAAGGATATTTGTGTACAAGGATTAAGCTTCTATTTTTCTCCACCATTGATTAAGACTTTTGCCTCTTAATCTCAATGGTCCATTTCATTTCATTTCCTATAAAAGGAGGGCTCTCTCCTTCATTTGCATCAATCCATCTCTTTTATGCTAATGTTATGCTGCAGGTTTTCTAGGTCATTTGGAGCTCTTTGAAGACATCCTACATCCAAGCTTTGAAGACTTATTTTCTCATTGCATTTCATTATAGTTGCATTATCATGGCATTTTTAGAGTAATTTCCTTTTATGCAATAGATTAGCTTCACATAGCTTAATTAGGGGAATTGTGATCCATTCTTATTTCCTTTCCTAGTTTAATTTGCATTGTCATTTCATAGATTATTTTGCATCATCATTTAGATTTGCATTGCATTGCATATTTCAATTCTATTTGGGGATATTGACATTGTTTCCCTTGTCTTCATTGTGAATCTCTCATTGTGTGGTTGACTAGCAAGGTCATATGCTTCATAGCTCTAGCTGAGAGCAAACTTAAAATTTCCTTGCAACTCCATACATAGAGAGCTATGGATCACTTTGTGAGGGCTTATTATTGAGTTTCCTTATATGTAATAATTCATAAGAGTGTGGTCATATTTCTACCATACATTTTTGGTGCCCACCATGGGGCAGAGTAGATTAGCTTTGTCCTTTGATTCTGTATTTTTCGTCAAAATTTTTGTCAATTTTCGGCTTTATTTGTTGTCTCTGGTTTTTATGTCTCAGAGTGTCATGTGAAATTTTACCAGTGTTGCACGAAAGTTCTCTGTATAGTGGCGTGACACTTTACCTATTAAAAGTGTCTCCCCCTTTGACAGAAAGTGTCGCACTCTTTGACGAGTTCTATCACCTGCTATCGGATGAACTATTGCCCCAGGTTAAAACTGTCACACGGTTATGCAAAGAAGTGTTGCCTGTACCTAATAGTGACTTCTTTTGGCTGAATTTAGACTTGATTAGCTTGCTATTTTTATTTACTTCAATTAGACAAAGTTAACTTGCATATTTAACTTAGAATCTTGCATATTTTATTTGGATTTGGATCTTGCTAACCTTGCGGGCCTAACTAGTTGTGGTTGTAGGTACCCTTGCTTAATAAATTTGCCAAAAAATTGCATGCTAAAGGACTACTAATGGTTTCTTGCAGGGCTGCCCAAAAAGCAGAAAAATAATTATTTTTTTTTTTTTTTTTGTGGTTTATTTCATTTCAAGTGTGGCAATCTACTAGTTGTTTTAGGAATTTTAATACCTTGTGAAAGAAATTTTGAGGTGGTAGGAGAAGTATGCTCTTCACCTTTAGGTGAACTAGAAAATCTTGACCCATCTTAAGGTTTTGGAAGTAAGGGGGGTAATTGAATCTTTGCTTGGTGTGTTTGGGAGAGATTCTTGAGATAGGGGAGTATGCTCTTCACCCTTGTGGTGAACCAAAAACCTTGAACCTCAAGAGTTAATCCACTCTTTGTTTAGTCTAGGATCCTTTATACAGCTTTCTCTTGAGCAATCAAGAGGAATGACTCAAGTGGGGACAAGCCTTTTGCCAGCTCTTCCAACTCACTATAATCTCGAGGCTATCAAGGACACTAAAAACCTTGGTAGACATAACACTTGTCTTCACTTGATGTGAGTAGCTCATGGGATTGCGACCATGGGGAAAGCATTGATCAAGAATGCTTAAGGTACTTTTTAGGCCATGAGTTCTAAGTCCTCTATGAGAAGCAAGAGGGGTGTTATGAACGGAAGCCCTTATTGAGAACCATAGGTTAGAAGCCACCTTATTTAGTTGCTTATCTTCTTAGTGCAAGGATTGATCCAAGTGGAACAACCCAGATCACCTTAGGATACTCACCATATGTGTTCCTTTGGTTGTATCTTTGGCACTTCCATGACAAAGCCAACATCTATTGTGGGTAACCACTTTGTGTGAGGCAAGGGAACATCAAGTTGTGGGCTAAGTTGGTAAGTATTGAGCCTTGTCTTGTAGGTAGATATTACTTGAATTGTCTTCGATTGTGTGATACCAATGTAAATATTCTCAACATACAAACAATTGGTAGCTTTCATAGGTTGATTTTTCATTTTTGATATCACAAGTGTTTGTCTTGGAAAGGTTGCTTTTGCCTTTATTTCAAGTGCTTGAAGACACGTTTGATCTCATACTATTTGCAAACCTGTCACTTTACTACTGTCCTTGTAATTAAAATTGAAAAATCAACCCTCAAACCAAAATTTTTGAACAAATAGACCTTAAAAAATTGAGATTTTACACTTCACTGGTCAAAGAGTCATGCGACACTGAACTAGTGTCACACCCTATTCTGAGAATTGACACGCGATAGTTTTCCCTTGCACGACTGTCACCCTGCTTGACGGAAAGTGGCATGCTCATAGCCTGGAAATTGTCGTCTGGCTTAAGGCAAAGTGTCACCTAGATTTAAACTATCACCTGGCTTAAGATGAAGTGGTGCCTCAATATAAACTGTCATCTTGCTTGCCTGGAAAGTGTTTCCTGAATAGTTTTTGTTGTGTTTTCAGTTTCAATTAGTTTTAGTTACTGCTAGTCAGGTTAGGTCTTGGAGTAGGTTTCTTGCTCTATTGTTAGAGACCTATCTTGACTCTAAATTTTTGGTTTTTTCTCTCTAGGGATAGCATCAATTGATTTACAAGGTCATTTTGGAAATAGTTGTCAAGTTAGCAAGATATTCTTGGTGAGAAAGTTTACCTCTAGGATTGTTAACTACGTTCTTAGAAAATTTTAGTACTCTTATTGTCCAAATCATTTTCATTTAATCTCAATTTCAATTTTGGCCTAGTCCAACCTCCTGATTCAAAAGTGCAGGGGTAATCACCCTTTGATTTGAAGCACCTCTTTGGCAGTGTTGGTAAAGCCCCTTTTTCTATCTTTTCATTTCATTTTGGACAATAGAGAACTTTGATTATCCTAGTTTGGTGTTGACATTTCAAGAGGTCATCTTATCATTAGGAATCTCTTTCTTTCATGTTAGTTACAACAAGGTACCAAGTCAATCAAGGGAAGTCACCCCCTGTTGTCTTTAGCGAGTTACCACTAGTTAAGACTTGTCAATAGCACAAGGGAAAAGAACCTCTCTTCAATCAATCTCCTAAAAGTGAATCTAAGGTTTGTTGTAAAACAAAAGGTAATCCTAGTAAAGTGAGCACCTCTTTAGCACCACTTTCATCAAGTATGGACATGAGCTACACTTTCACCTGACAACAAAGAGAAGCCATGAATCAGACTCTTGAGGATATGTTCCAATGACATATGAGTACCTGAGTGTATGGTGGTTCTTCTCATGCTAGTCCACTTGGGTCACCCCCTAAGAACACAAGGTATTTTGATACTCACCAATGAGCTGAGAGACATTATAGACAAGCTCACTCAGATTCAAAGTCACAACATGAAGACCAGAACAACGAGTCTAGTGACCACCATATCAATGTAGTTAATGCAATCAGACATTCAAGGCAATCTTCTCCACTTAAAGATACCTCTTGATATGGAGATATGAGATTGAAAAGCATTGAAAGAGAGAAGCAAACCTATCTAGATGAACAAGCTACCAAAAAGGAGAAATTTAGGCAACTAGAAGAAGAAGAACGTGCATTATTGGACATAAGAAGATGAGTCACCCAAGAAGAAGAAGATAGGCTCTATGCACAACAACTCAGAAATCAATTTAATGGGAGGGGTACCAATAGTGGGACCAACTCACCCCCATCTACACCATCCCCAAGTCCTAGAAGAAGGTCAAGGATGCCCTCAAGATCCCCAAGTCCTAGAGGTAGAAGGACTTCAAGATATGATCACCATAGGAGACAGTCACCTCATAGACTTTCAAAACAACCCTCTCAATGAGCACATCATGGCTCACAGCATGGAGGAAGTTATGCAAACTTTGATAAAATGGATTTTATGACTCTACAACAAGATCCATTCTTTCAAGCATATGTGGAAAGATATGTGGAACAAAACAAAGATCAATTCCTAGAAAGTCTCATTAACAAAGGTGCTAAGGTTCCATATAATTTTGATGTCCACCAAAAGATTAAGAAATAGAATCCTTCAACCAATGAGGTGATCATGAAAATGCAGAAGGATATAGAAAGGATGAGGGCTCCTAAGAGTACATTTAATTTG
Source organism: Chamaecyparis obtusa (assembly GCA_027943335.1). Classification (NCBI taxonomy): domain Eukaryota; kingdom Viridiplantae; phylum Streptophyta; class Pinopsida; order Cupressales; family Cupressaceae; genus Chamaecyparis; species Chamaecyparis obtusa. The sequence goes on along the minus strand of BSBK01002879.1, from coordinate 3,021,983 downwards.
GACTCCATATGTCCTAACCCAATTGACAAGAGTGTGGTGTTGGTAGAGTTCCCTAAGAAAGTTGAGTTTCCAACCTATGACAAATATGATGGCACTGGTGACCCCCATGACCATGTTCGATAGTTCTACATAATGAGATTTTCCTTTCACCATGAAGACTCCTACTTGATGAGATTATTCCCAAGGAGTCTAAAAGGTCAAGCCATGGAGTGGTTCACTAACCTTACCCCTCCAGTGAAGACATTTAAAGAACTTGTCCAAAAATTCATTCAACATTTTTCTTACAATCTATCAAGGTTGGTCACAATGCTTGATTTGTGCAAACTCAAACAAAAACAAGGAGAGCCTTTTGTCACCTTCCTACAAAGATGGAGATGGTTGTGCTTGAAATATCCAAGGATAATTCCTGAGGAGGAAAGAATAGACATCATTGTGAGCAATTTAATACCAAAGTTAAGGTATGAAGTAAAGAAGATCCCATTTAATTATTTTGATACCATGGTAGAAGTGGCATGTCTCATAGAGGATGTCCTAAAAGAACAAGGAATTTTGGCTAAATCAACTAATAACAACAATGGCCAAAACAACAACACTAACGGTAATAAGGAAAAAAAGAACCCCTATTGGAACAAGAATAAGCAAGTGGTCAATGGTGGAGTTGTTGACTCATCCCAACCTAAGAATGAAGGAGTTCTTAACCTCTCTAATGTAGTCCAAGCCATGAAGCTACAAACACCTTCAGCACAACAAGAGAATAAACCCAAGTATAAAGGGAGACCTAAAATAGAAAAGAGACAATTTACCAAACTGGGAGACTCCTATGAAGACATTTTAAAAATGTTAGTTGCTCATAATTTGGCACACCCTCAGGATCCTACAAAGCACTGCATACCGGATCATAAACCTCATTGGTGGGATGTGAAGGCTTTTTGTGTTTTTCTTAATGGAATTGGACATGATATAGAAAATTGTTTTAAACTTAAGCATCTTGTCCAAGATCTTATTGAAAAAGGATGATTACAAGTTGATGGTTTAACCACTAATGTAGATTACAAAGTTTTTAAAGAACCCTTTCCCAAATATGAGAAAGGAGAGAATTCTAGCAACAAGAATGGCAAGGCAACTATTAACTACACCTACACAAATGTTGAGAATGTTATTAACATGCTTGAAGTTGTTGATGATAGTGTCAACATGATGAGAGGGAAAGATCCTTATGGATATGAGGTGGGTTCAAAGTCTATGCCTGATGAAGGACCCATTGTGGTCCTAAGAGGTCCTCACTCACGAAGGATATCCCAACCCCTCAATGCAGTCACTAGGAGTTAGTCTCAAGCACCCATTATTATTAGAGGTCCTAGCTCTAGTAAGTCTAAGAAGCCAGTGTCAAAGGGTGTCCTTCCTAAATTTTTTGTTGGTTCTGATTCAAATTATAACCTTATTAACCAATTACAACACACACCAGCATAGATATCTATTTTTGAGCTTTTGGAATTGTCCCCTAGGTATAAGTGTGTTCTTGAGGATGCTTTGCAAGTAGCTAATGTCCCTAATCATATAGATGTAGATCAATTCCAGAATATGGTCAACCACTTGGCTAGCCCTCACTACCTTACATTCTCAGAAGAAGATGACAAGTCATTAAGCCACCCACACAATTTGGCCCTTACTATAGAGGTTATGATTCACAAGACCCATGTGAGGCGCGTATTGATAGATGGGGGTGCTGGGCTTAATATTTTTTCTTTAAGCTTATTGCTAGCCTTGGGTTATTTAGAAAATGTCATTGATACAAGGAAGAAGATCACCATCAAAGCTTATGATGAAGCAGAATGTAGTTCTAAAGGATTGGCTGTTCTTCCTATTTGAATTGGTCCTGTAGAGAAAGACATTTTGTTTTAGATTGTTGACACTCATCCTTTGGCTTACAATATTTTGTTGGGTAGACCATGGATACATGAGATGCAAGCAGTCCCATCTACTTATCATTAGTGTGTGAAGTTCCCTTACAATGGGGTTGAAGTTTGCCTTCCCGGGGATAGCACATTGTCAGTCAACACAATTTCAGCAGGGTCTCCCATTCCTTTGAATTGGGAGGCTGACACTTTTGATACTACATTTAAACAATGTAAGAATAAAATCAAGACCATAGATCTTGGTATGGGGGAGTACATAATGGATTTATTCACAAAATTGCTAATTTCCCCTAGGTCTTATGGAAAACCTTCTCAAGATATGAAACCCTCATCTTCAGCCATGACATTGTTTGATAAGTTTGTAGAATCCTCGGTTCCAATCCAAGAAGAGAAAGAGGAAGTTGCCATCAGAGATTGGATTTATGATGAGGAAAAATATCAACACAATGAAAATTTTTATCCTTCACCTAAAGCTTATGGGAGAGGGTACACGTTAGTGAAAAACATGGGATATCCACGACATCGTCCCCTTAGTCATAGATTGGATGCCAGGGCCGAACCTTTGGATCATCCACTTTTTGCACGATGAGATACATCAATACAGTAATAAACAAAAAGATACCGCTGTCCTAGCTGCGATAGACAATGATTCAGATTCTGAGTACACGCCTGATGTATCTAATCAACAAGACATGATAGATGATTGGGTTCCTTCAAAAAATCTCCTTTGGGGAGATTCAAAATATTTGACAATTGACAGTACTCCTATCCTAGCTGTGATAGATAGTGACTATATGAATGCTAGACTGACAATGGAAAGTGTTGCTATCCTAGCTGTGATGGATAGTAACAATGCTAGTGTTAGAGAAGGAGAAACCCTTCCCAATCTTGAGGCTTCTACATCACGAGGCCCAAATAATGATTCAGAAATAGACTCACATGAGTTTGAATGGGACTCACTTTCAGATGCAATAGTTGATTTGGACATGGATTTTGTCCATACTTATAGTGCTCAACCCGATGTGACCAACGAGCCTAGTGTAGGACTAGAGGATTGGACTCCTCAAATTGTCTTAGTGGAGGACACTTCGTTTGGTAGGACAAATCCTGATTTGGGTATCTTAGGAAGAGACTTGATGAACCCCAATTGTATGGTCACCAAAGATAACACCTTCCATATAAACAATGTTGAACCAGCCATTGACTTACCCCTTGTTCACTATGACCTAATTGAATGGTCTCAATGCCATCAAGAACCACAACTCCTCACATTCCAGAATGACTACAAAATTGTTTATTGTCTAAATGCCCTCAAACCTGTAGTCTCTTCCACTAGTGAACTGACAAAAAGTATGACAGAGCTCGATATTAAGTACCTTAGTCTAAAAATAAAAGAAAAAGAAAAAAAGAAAAATAGGTCTGATGGTGAAAACCACTTTGTGGCAGTGTCAGAACCAAAAATAGTAAAAATAAATGATGTATCCAAGGGTGAAAACCTCTTTGAGGCACCTAAGGATGGGGTACTTAATAGCTTTCTGAGTTACTTCCAAGATAGGTCATCAGTTCTCATTGAGCCTACACAACCAGTGAATGTAACTATAGAAGAGGCTCCACAAATCATGCACCTAGCTAAGTCCCTATCAGTTGAAGAAAAAGAGGCATACAAAAAGTTTTTGCAAAAGAAGAAAATCAACTTTGCTTGGACATATTCCGACATGCCAGGGCTTGACACTAATCTTATTATGCATCATCTATGTATAGCTCTAGGAATAACACCAGTCAAACAAAATTTGAGGAAAATGCATCGTCACATAGCTCTCCTTGTTAAGGCTGAATTAGAAAAACTCCTCAGTGAAGGATTTATTAGAGCTATCAATTATGCTGAGTGGATCTCAAACATCATTCTAGTTTCAAAGCATGATGGATCTATTCGTGTATGCATGGACTTCAAAGACCTTAACAAAGCATGCCCAAAAGATGACTTTCCACTCCCTAACATAGACATGATAGTGGATATGACTGTGGGCTATGAAATATACTCTTTAATGGATGGTTTTTCTGGTTATAACCAAATAAAAATAGCTCCCGAAGATCAAGAGAAAATAGCTTTCACATGCGCATGGGGAACCTATTGTTGGAACGTCATGCCATTTGGCCTAAAGAATGCAGGAGCAACATATCAAAGAGCTATGACCACAATTTTTCATGATATAATGCATAAGAACATGGAAGATTATGTGGATGACACCTTGGCTAAGTCTAGCAAATGGGATACACACCTCGATGATTTGAAAGTAATTCTAGATCGCATGGAACAATTTCAGCTTAGACTGAATCCTAAAAAGTGTGCATTTGGAGTTACCTTAGGTAAACTTCTAGGATTCATAATTTTAGTAAAAGGAATAGAGGTTGATCCTGAAAAGGTCCAAGCTATATTAGATATGCCACCTCCAAGAAACATTAGTTAGATGGGAAGTCTTTAGGGATGACTCCAATCCATAAGGAGGTTTATTTCACAGCTTGCCGATAGAGCACAACCTTTTAACAAAACATTGCATAAAGGAGCCACATGTGTATGGAATGAGGATTTTCAAAAAAGCCTCGATCAAATAAAAAAATATTTGGCCAATCCTCCAATTTTGATGCCTCCTATTCAAGGGAAACCATTGATTTTGTACATTTCAGCAACAGATTCTTCCTTGGGGGCATTGTTGGCTCAATTAGATGACACTGGGAAAGAAAGGGCCATTTACTACATTAGTCATACTCTAATATCTTATGAGATCAATTATAATAATATTGAAAAGTCCTGTCTTGTAGTAGTGTTTGCTTCCCAAAAGTTGTGACACTATATGCTTGCTCATACTATACATTTGGTTGCAAAAATTGATCCTCTTAAGTACTTGCTTGGTAAAGCTTCCCTCACAGGTAGACTTGCTAAGTGGATGATGGTTTTATCTCAGTTTGATATAGAATTCATTGAGAGAAAGGCCATAAAGGGGCAAGCTATTGCTGACCAATTAGCTGATTTCCTAGTTAAGGATAGTATGCCTATTCAGGTAGAATTCCCAGATGAACACATATTGTATATGACTACTCGCACTTGGAAGATGTTCTTTGATGGTTCCCACATGTAGAATGGATCAGGTGCTGGCATATTATTTGTCTCTCCACATGGGTACAACATTCCAAAATCTTATAAACTTTTATTCCCATGTACAAATAATATTGCAGAATATGAAGCTTTAACCAATGGATTAAAAATGGCTATAGAATGGAACATAACAGAGTTACATGTCTTTGGGGATTTCCAGTTAATTATCAACCAAGTAAATGCTAAGTATCAAACCAAGGATGATAAATTGATACCCTAGAAAAAGATGGTTGAATCATTGAGATTTTACTTTACATTTGTGACATTTCAACAGATCCCTAGGATAGAGAATAAAGATACAGATGCTATGGCCACATTAGCTTCACTCCTTCAGTTGAAATAACATGAATCAAGATTCAAATTCCTAGTGGAAGAGCTACGCCATCCCATATTTGACTCATCTAAAAGCAATGTCATTTGTACCCTTGTCACACATGAGTCTTCTTGATATGGTGCTATCCATTCATATCCTCGTGATGGCATCATCCCTGACACATTCAATCATTCTAAATGTGAAACCTTGTTTGTAATGCCTCCTACCACACCCTTATCTCTAGTGACTTATATAGGAGAGGTTTAGATGGGACACTTCTTAGGTGCTTGGAAAAGGAGGAATCTAACCAAGCGTTAGCAGACATCCACGAGGGCATTTGTGGTGGACATTCCAATGGTCTTGCCATGGCCCAAAGGTTTCTTAGCGAAGGGTACTACTGGCCTACAATGCAAACAGATGCAGTAGCTTTCTCTAAGTCTTGTGAGAAATGTCAAAAACATGGAAACCTGATTCATGCTTCGGGTAGGGAGATAATTTCTTCTATTTCTCATTGGGCATTTCAGTGCTGTGCCTTTGATCTTGTGGGGAAAATTCACCACAATTCATTAGGTGGACATAAGTTTATCATTACAGATACTGATTATTTCACAAAGTGGGTAGAAGCAATCCCTCTTTCTATTGCCTCAGGCAAAATGATTTCACTATTTATTCTGAATCATATTATTTGTCGATTTGGAGTGCCTTCTGAGATTATCACTGATAATGGAGGATAGTTCAAGAGCAAGGACTTGAAGCATTTATGCAAGAAATTCAAAATCAAGCAACATTGGTCTTCCATCTATTTTCCATAGGGAAATGGACAAGCAGAAGCCTCTAATAAAACCATTCTTAAGATTCTTCATAGGATAATACACAAGAATGGGAGGGATTGGCACTTACAAATCAATCCAGCACTATGGGCCTATAGAACTAGCATTTGCACACCTATAGGTGCTACTCCTTTTGCACTTACCTATGGCGCTAAAGCAATATTACCTTTAGAAGTAGAGATCCCCTCACTTAGAGTCTCTCTCAAAGGTTTGATCACAGATGAAGATTATCGTGCCATGAGATTACAAGAATTAGAACTTTTGGATGAAAAGTGCAAAGCTTCTTTTGATCACATAAGGGTATACTAGAAACATATGTCCAAGACATTTAATAAGAAGGTTCACCCTAAAGAATTTCAAGTAGGTAATCTTGTTTTACGAGAGAACCCTAAAAATCAACAGAACAGAGAACAAAAGGGGAAGTTCGAACCTAATTGGCTTGGACCATATGTTATCACTGTTGTTTTTGGTACAGGTGTCTATTTTTTATCTAATGAGAATAGGGAATAGCTCCCTAATCCCATTAATGTGTTGCACCTAAAGAAGTTCTATCCCTAAATGCCCATTTTTGGCTAGGGGCATCTTTTGTGCATACTTATTGATCCTAAAAAAATACCAAAAAAATTGATATATGATACTGAAAAAATCCTAAAAAAGCATATAAAGTCCTAAAAAAATACAAAAAAATTAAAAAAATAGCAAAAATATAAAAAAAATAATAAAAAATTGCAATAAAAATCCAAGTGGTGAAAACCTGGAAACAGGCGCTACTTGAGGCCTTTGCACCCTTGTTTCTTAGCATGCATCCTCGACACTAAGCCTTTCTCCACCATACCCTGACCTTATTTGACTTGGTCTAGAATTGGTCTTTGTCTTTATCTAGGGGGCATAACTGTTCGCATAGGTCCTTTAGGTGCGTTTGTCTCTTGGGACATTTTCCAATAGGTGTTTTTCAACACCACCCCAAATAGTGTTTTTCAACACTACCCTTGCATCAAGTGTTTCTTCACACTTATCAGATGTCTTGCCTATAGTCTAAGTATAATGTGATATTGCTCACTTTTTCAAATGCGATACTTAGAGTTTGAATCTATGACCAACACACATGCACTTAAATAATCAACTCGTTGAGATATGTTGACTTTATTTTTGTTTGTGTGCTGTCTATGAGGATTTCTTTGATAAGTGGTCTCTCCCTGAGAAATTTTTGATTATGCATAGCTAGAAGAATGAGGGTATGAGAACATGTTTTATTTCTTTATCTGCTTGTGGGTATATTTCGTTGATCCTAACTGTCATGAGCATTTATGCTAGTCTTACTTGACACTATGGATTGACAAGGTATTATCCTTGACTATTTTTATGTGAGTGCATGCTTCTAGTTATTCTAAATTTCATGTGTCTTGATACAAGCATAATCTCACCATATCAAACTTAGGTAATCTCACTGCACTAGTCATCTTGACCTACATGTCTTTGATGCCTAGGTGAGATTTTTACATTTCTATCTAATAAAGATCATATTCATATTCACATAGTTATACTAGTGTGCATTGTATGATCTTACGACGCTACCAATAACGCTCGATGATGATAATTAGATGTCTATAAGCGTTGTGACCTTGCAAGTCAACCACTTTTCATAATATCTTGCATTTCTAGGTTCATGCTTAGTTTAGTTTTGCACTTTGCATATGAAGAGAGCTCTCCTTTTCATCATATGTGGACTTTTTGGTCAACTGCACTCACCTTTCCTTTTCTTGATCATGTCTTTCGCTCCTTGTCTTTCACATCATGATCTATTGCTATCATCACAAGGAGTTAATCATATCATCATATCTATATCAAAAATGTTATTTTCAGAAACATGAGTCTATATCATACACATGAGAACCACATATATACATCTATGAGAAAGAACATACATGAACATATACATAAAAATTTTGAGCAAAATGACAAGACAATGTACAAACTGATACATCCATCACAAGTGAGACAAATACACATGATATATTGAACATCTAGTAATCTCATATGTAAATCAATGTCATGATACAATATACAATATGAGATCCCAAAATCTAGATCAAAAGTCTCAGGGTATGTCCAAAATATCTAAACCTAATCCCTAAACCTAGGACTCGCTACCACCCTCACGAGGAGCTCATGGTGGTGGAGGGGGCATGGCTCTCCTATTAGGTACCATATCTAACGCCCCTACCCTCTAAGAATATGACAATGCTCTCTGACTCTCTAGAATAGCCTAGAGGTAGAGTCCATGATAATATGCAGCTCTCACTACCTCCAATCAGATCTTTAGGGCATCTGCCTATGTCACTGCCTCACGCCATGCTATCTCTGCCCTGAGATCGGCTATCTACCGATCTCTCTCTATCCTCAAATCTAGTAGCTACTGGTCTCTCACTGCTATAGTGGTCCAAAGCTATTGTATCTCTATATTCAGGCTCTCAGATCCTCCCCTCCTGCAGGCTGATCCTGTTTTACCTTTGCCTATTGGTGAGCTGGTCTTGCCTCATCCTCTAGAGTAACTGATCTCCATCCTTGTGGCTATTTTTGGCCACTTGATCTAGATCCCTCCCCTCTCTCCATCACTCTCCCCCCATCTCCTCTATCTCCTCCATTTCCCCCATCATCCCCCTTTGTTGCTGGTGCCTATGCATCTGGGACTGTGAATCTAGGAAATGGTGCCTTGCACCTCTCTGCCCTGTATGCTACATCTACCATGTCTGATAGGTACTCCCATGGCTCTTGGTGTATAGTAGTTGTATCCTGTACTACCTACTGGTAGTCTAGCATCGACAGCCAACCCTATCCATCCTCATCCCAGAATCATGTGTGTGTAGTAGTCTTTGTGGACACCCTCTTCTGGCATCCAAACTGTCTCTAGACTCGGGTAATAGCAAATCTCTCCACAATCTCTGGGTGATGACCTACTAGTGGTTGACTGCACAACATATAATCCAACTCCCAAATATCCCACCATGGCTCGCATCACTTGTATAGCCTCCATGTGAATGAGGCAAGCTCATCCAGTACCCTATGATAATAAGAAACATCCCTGCTATGTGTATGTGGGATGAACCCTATATACCTGTATATGTAGGTATACCTGCGCTCCCTAGGCTATACTCATGGATGCACTACTGCAATATGCTCCCACACCCATATCTGCATGAGTATAGCCCCACACGTCCAAGTCCTGCCATCTCTATAGATGATTTCATGAAGCTTGTAATACATATTGGCTAAGATAGTCAGGCCCCATGCCATCCGTCGTGGCCGTGCCACCAAGTCTGCTAGTAATCTCCCCCATCCCAGTGGGAAACCCTTCTGACTCCTGTCAGGGATAAGGGCCTGTCCAATAAAAGATGCCACAATGCATGGCACCAGGAAGTCTCTCCCAAAATAATCCATCAGCCTATCCCAGCTGACGTGCCAATCTAGAATGGTGATATCCTTGAACATCTCCTAGATAACCTGTCAACCTACTGTCGCATCCTGATCATAGTATACTTGTGCCAACAAATAATCATGTCAATTTCTATCATAGGGAAACTTTACGACTATACTTATCTATAAACATGATTATACTTATAGACTCTCCATGGCACGGAACCCGTAGGATCCGGTAGACATCCTCTAGTGTGATGGATGCCTCTCCCATCCGTAGATGAAAGGTGTTGTGCTCACTAGTCCATCTCTCGGCAAGAGCAGTCAACAACCCATGATTGGCTTGGATGTGAGGAAACTATAGTAGATAATGAAATCCCATAGCCCTGATATTGGCCTTGCCCAGATCATCCAGATCTTGAACAAACCGTAATCCTGTCACATGGGGCGCTCTAATCTAGAGTGCAGGGAAGACCTCCTACATGTCATGAATCATACCAGATGTTAGAACATGTCATGAAGGATGTCTAATATCAGTACAAAGTATTTTAAAATCAAACATTGTTAGGACCCATGTCATTTTTCTCAAAAACATTCAAACATGTCAAAATTTTATACTAGGCGACACTATTTTTTGACTAAGTGTTGCGTGACACTTTCTCTTATAGAAGCATGATAGTTTTTGTTTGGGTGACACTTCACCTAGTGTCGTGCAACATTTTGCCCATTGTCACGTGACACTAGATTTCATATTTGCGTGACACTCTTTTCACCCACGAAGTGTCACGTGACATTTGTCCTCAAAGGGTGTGACACTTGTAAAGTGTCGTGTGACTTGTTGCCCTAGTCTAAAATTTGAAAATTTAAAAACATGTTTCAATGCATTAAATGATCATTAAATGCTCAAACAGGGGCAAGTTTTTGAAAACATACCGAGGCACCATAATGTGGAGGCCGGTTGTGCAACCGAGCGTGCTCGAATCGGTGTCTGTGGATAAGCACTACTACTTCTCTCAAGATTCTCAAATCACTACAAGACAATTGATTTTGAAAATGACACTTTTTACCCCTTTTATAGCATTTTGACTTTTTGACCTAATTTTCAAAACACCTCAGAATTGCACAAAATTACACCCCTAGCTAATTTCGATGTGCTAGATCCATTTTTGGACTCATAATCAAAATCTAAGGTCATCTTGTTAGTCAAAATTACATCTCAAAATTTTCTCTTTCTTCTACACATTTGACTGACTTTTTGAGGCATAATTCTTTGATTTTCAATGGAATTTCTACCTTCCATGTCTCTCACATTTCCTAGTCTTTCATTTGCTCTATTTCTAGTCTTATATTTTCTTTTCTTCTACTTCATCACTGGGGCATGTTTTCACTGCCTAATGGTTAACCTATTTACCCTTTACATTTGATTATGATTTCATTATGATTTGATCAAATCCTTATCGATTTTGCTATTCCTCTCCATCTGATTTTTATTTCGACTCCGAGGGGACAGTATTTAAGGGATTCTCATCCCTGATTTCTTGATTTTCTTGATTTAGACATCTTTTGTGAGCTTTCACTCAAATTTGAGATTCTTATCTCTTACTTTGAATGTGATCCCGAATCGACCTCACATTTGAGTTGTTTTGTGATCCCAGATTGATCTCACATTTTAATTCTTCTTTGACTACATGTGTTCCCAAATCGATCACACATTAGTCAAAGAGGGGCAAATGTATGCACCCAAAAATGGTTGCCTAGACTTTGGGCCCCCATTCTTGCAATTTTATCAAAACCCTGAATCAATATTTCCAAAAATCAACATTTTCAAATTATATCGATTTCCTTGATCAAATCCTATTTTATCATTTTCGATTATTCCTTGGGCTAACCATTTTATCCTAAGTCTTTATTTAATTAAAAGGAATATTTCCTTCCCTTTTATTAAATAAAAAGCCCCCACTTTTCCTCTTATCCTAAGTTGCACAAATAAAGCATTATTCTTACTTTATAAAAAGTGAAAAAGTACTTTTTGTCTCATATGGATATAAAGTCAACTCTTATTTTCTATTGGAGGATATTTGTGCACAAGGATTAAGCTTCTATTTTTCTCCACCGTTGATTAATACTTTTGCCTCTTAATCTCAATGGTCCATTTCATTTCATTTCCTATAAAAGGAGGGCTCTCTCCTTCATTTGCATCAATCCATCTCTTTTATGCTAATGTTATGCTGTAGGTTTTCTAGGTCATTTGGAGCTCTTTGAAGACATCCTACATCCAAGCTTTGAAGACTTGTTTTCTCATTGCATTTCATTATAGTTGCATTATCATGGCATTTTTAGAGTAATTTCCTTTTATGAAATAGATTAGCTTCACATAGCTTAATTAGGGGAATTGTAATCCATTCTTATTTCCTTTCCTAGTTTAATTTGCATTGTCATTTCATAGATTACTTTGCATCATCATTTATATTTGCATTGCATTGCATATTTCAATTCCATTTGGGGATATTGGCATTGTTTCCCTTATCTTCATTGTGAATCTCTCATTGTGTGGTTGACTAGCAAGGTCATATGCTTCATAGCTCTAGCTGAGAGAAAACTTATAATTTCCTTGCAACTCCATACATAGAGAGCTATGGATCACTTTGTGAGGGTTTATTATTGAGTTTCCTTACATGTAATGATTCATAGGAGTGTGGTCATATTTCTACCATACAACAATGATAAGAGTAAGCCTTGGAACAAAAAAAAGCATTTGGTTAATGATGGTGTTGTTGATGAGCCCAAGCCTAAGGAGCCTACTTTCAACTTGTCCAATGCTATCTTAACAACTTGACAACAAGAGGCTGCAAAGTCTAATGACTCTAATAAGGATAGACCTCCATGGGTGCCTAAGCCTAAGAGAGATTTTACACCTTTGGGAGATTCATACGATGTGATACTTAAGACACTACTCTTCAACAAGATTATCACATTGTCAGAATATGCTAAGCTAATGAACATGAGGTGAAACCCAAATGGTGGAATGATAATCATTACTGTGAATATCATAAGAAAAAAGGACATAAGACTGATAACTACATAAGGCTAAAGCATGTCATTTGGGATCTCATTGAGAATGGGAAAGTTGGCATAGATGGTCTTGTCAAGAATTATGACCACAAATCTTTCAAGGAACCACTCCCTAAATATGATAAAGGGGAAGCATCAACATCCAAGAAAGAAGAGGGAGGTAAGATCAATTATAACTACATGAACAATGACAATTTCATCAATATTCTCAAGCCAATGGATGAAAGTGTTAATATGGTGAGACATTATGGACCTAGCTATGATTGAGATTTTTATGAGGTACCCAAGTTCATCTTGAGAAGTGCTAATTATTCCATGCAACTCCAACCTTCCAATGAGTCTAGCCACATGATCATGCTTAAGGGTTTTGATTCTTCTACACCTAGGTAAAGTCTCAATGTTGCACTATAAGTCAAACCAAAGATATGCTTAGGGGTCTAAACTCTTCAAAACAAGAAAATCCAAAACAAATGGCATCTTTTAAGAAAGAGTTTACTTCTAGTAAATTGAGCTATAGTCTAGTAGACCAACTTCAACATACTCTAGAATAGATTTCCATCTTCATGTTACTAGAATTCTCACCTACACACATGGAAACATTGAATTTTTTTTATAAATAGCTAGTGTCCTTAGTAAAATTGATGGTGATCAATTCCAGACTATGGTTAATCTTATCACTGCTCCACATTACCTTTTTATTTTTAGAGGAAGATGACAAGTCCATAAATCACCCGCATAACCTTGCCTTACACATTGAGATTTAAATCTATCAAACCTGAGTCAAATGTGTGCTGAAAAATAATGGCTCTGGGTTGAATATCTCTTCTTTCAATGTAATTAAATAGTTGGGATTATCAGATTTTACTATTGATTCTATAAAAAAGATCACTATCAAGGCTTACTAAGAAGTTGAGAGATCCTCGAAGGGATTGATTCTGTTACCCATTTAGGTTGGTCTAGTTGAAAAAGAGGTGGTCTTCTAGGTTCTTGATATCTCTCTTGCCTATAACATATTTCTAGGGAGACCTTGGATTCATGATATGCAAGCAGTCCCCTCTACTTACCATCTGTGCATAAAGTTACCATTTAATGGGACTAAAATCTCTATTCTAGGAGATAATTCCATGTTTATTAATGTAGTTACTGTTGAGTCCTTGGTACCACAAACTAGAGCTTCTGATGAAAATAGGACCACTCTTTCTGATTGTGAGATGAAAATGAAAATGTTGAATCTTGGATTGGGAGAATACCAACTTGACACCATTGCTACACTCCCGATTTATCCTAGATCTTTTGGGAAACCTTCAGAAGATAAAATGACCTCATCTTATGCCATGAAATGCTTTGGTACTTTTTTCCAATCCTCAATACAGTTAGAAGATGAAAGAGAAGGACAAGTTTTTAGAGAATGGGTCTATAGAGGAAAATAACCCGAAGATGTTGTGCTTACTGATACAATGTCTCCTTAAAAATATGGAGAAGGATATGAATTCCTAGCTCAAATGGGTTATCTTGGTCATGGTCCTTTAAGTGATAAGAGACACACTCTTATTGATCCTATGAGTCATACTAATGGGATAAAATATAAGGATAAAACTGGATTGGGATTTTCAAATATGCTACCAGTTTTTGACCCATCTCCTAAAAATAGTGAATATGAGGAAGAAACTTTGTCTCCTCCTATCTTTGATTAAACTGAGGAAATTTTTTTTCCTTCTACTACTATCCTTTGGAATTAAGAAGGATCCCCACTTGAACATAATGATGAAGGTTCTACATCTCACCACATCAAAGAACTAGAAGTTGAAGATCACAATAGGGAACGTATCCGAAAAAACATGGCACGATTGCTATAAATAAATAGAGATGATGCCTCACAAGAAATGGAATTGGGGGTAGGTGTGGTTCATACCCATGTTAACCAAATCAAAGTGGTAGACAAGTCACCCGTAGGGCTTGATGAGTCAAACTTACATGCCACTCTCATTGATCAAGTTGACCACGATTGGAATCAGATCGATCTAGGTACATTTGAAGGAGACCTTATAAGCTTTAAATTATTGTCCCTAGAGATAATTACCCACATATCAATTCCTTGGAACTCATCCCTTCTCTCCCACTCACATACCCTGACCTTATTGATTGGTCACTACAAAACTAGCAACCCATGTTACCTCCCTTCTAGAACAACTATGAAATTACCTGTTACCTTAATGCTGAACCTATGGTTTCTTCAACTAGTGAACCAACAACCAACATGAGTGAGATAGATATCAAGTATCTTAGTCACAAAATAAATAAATAAATGAAAAAGAATAGGTGATTTGATGGTGAAAACCACTTTATGGCGGTGTCATAGCCAAAGAAAATTAAAAACTAAAGACATATCTAAGGGTGAAAACCTCTTTGACACGCACGAGGATGAGGTACTTGGTAGCCATCCCAATTACTTTTAGGAAATATCTTCATTATTAATAGAGCCAACACAAGGTATAAATCTTGGAACAACTGAAGCACCTCATCTCATACATTTAGCTCAATCTATGTCAGTAGATGAAAAATAATAATTCACTAAATATTTTAGAGGAAAAAGACAATTTTTTCTTGGACATATTAAAAATGCCAAAGCTTGAAAGTAATCTCATTATGCATCATCTATCCATAGCTCTTGGTATCAAGCCAGTAAAACAAAAGTTCTGAAAGATGCATCCACATATAGATCTCTTGGTCAAAGAAGAATTGGAAAAACTCTTGACTGCTAGATTCATAAGGGCCATAGATTATGATGAATGGATATCCAACATTGTACCTATTTCTAAACATGATAAATCCATTTTTATATGCATAGAAATATGAGATCTTAATAAAGAATTACCAAACGATGACTTTCCACTCCCAAACATAGACATGATAGTGGACATTGTTGGAGATTTGCCAGTAGGCTAGTACTGACTGTATGTTTGTCATTGATGACAATATATGGAAAGTAGCATGTGTGGAAGTCTTATGTAGTAAGCTTTAAGTATATGTAGCATGGACATGATATTAGCATGATATCATGGGCTCATAGGTTAACTATTAGTATAGATAATTATATAGCAGTGTGTGTCAACAATGTTCCTGACAAAGTAACAGACAATGTTCTATGTATGGTTGTTCGTATAGTTATCATGAAGCCTTGCACGCTTGGATATACATTGAAGAAATGATAATAATGTTACATTCATGGATGTAGAGTCTGATGATTAGTAGAAGTAAAGTTATTTAGTCACAATTCACCAGTAGCAATTTCCTGTGTTTGTTCTGAAGAGCCGACAGAGATTTTATTAGTTCTAGAGTTGCACCTATCATTTGGGTATGCACCCTTGGATTTAAGCTTAGAGAAGAGTTAGTGATGTTTGTTTAAGAGAACATGAAGTAATTCAGCCTGAGGAGAAAGATCTAGTTGTTTTGGTAGAGCTGACAGTGTGTAGCGTGCATCTATAATTATCTTATTGGACAGGTCCTAGAATGTGTTGCGTTCTTAGTAGAGTTGATTGAATTGTTATTGGAGTTTGTTATGGTTTCTCTAATATGATTTCAAGGTGGTTCTAATAGGCTAACTTGATTATATCATTTGGAGGAAATATATTTATAGGCAGTCATTTGTGATTGCTTGAGTGTGGCTCATGGTTGATAGGAAGAGTAGAGAAGAGTGTATGAAGTGTTGATCCATCAGAAGAAGGTCTATGTGACCAAGTAGAGTATTTGTGCTATACATTGGAACTAGTCTAGATAGAAAGTCAAAGTGCAGTTCACCAAAATCTAGATATAGTGTGTATCTATTAAACAAAAGGTTGTAGCCTTCACCCCTTTGAGTAGTGTGATCTCGGACAATGTGTCCTCTCCCCTAACAGGGACTATTGTAAAAGAATCCTAATAGGGTCTGACCCTTGACCAAGTCTATTGTACTAAATATATTGTACAACAACTCCTAATAGGGTTAAAGATCTTCTAACAAGGATCATAAGACACTAGTATAGAATATTAGTGGGTGTCAATTCCCACTGAGGTTTTTACCTATTTGGGTTTCCTCATAACCAAAATATTGGTGTTGTGTTCATGTGTTCTTTCATTGTGTTTATGCTTATGTTTAAGTATACTTAATTGGATAAAGAATTGAAACTTGTAGATAACTAATTCACCCCCCCACCCCCTCCCCCCTTCTCAGTTATCTCTTGAGACTATTCCTAACAATTGGTATCAGAGCCAAGTGCCTCAGAGAGAAAGTTTAATAGGTTGAGGTTGATCAGATGGCATTCTTTAGAAAAGAAAGTCCTAAGTTTGATAGAGAGAATTGTCTTGATTGGAAGAACAAGATGGTGACCCATTTGCAATGCATTTCCTTTGAAGTTTTCAATGTAACTATCAAAGCATCCAAGATCCTGACGAAGGGTACTCCCCTTAATACCACAAACACATAACATAAATAGAGAAACAACAGCAATTTGCAAGAATAGATTATGGGCTTCTTATTATCTCCACAAATGTGGAATTAAAAATTTTAGAATTACAATATGCAAAGCCACATGGGCATTCCCTTTACACTATTATGTAGGAAAAAGCCTTGAATCATTATCCAGATCTACCCAAAACTGCTCCGGACTGCCCCGACAACACTACAAGCCTTCTTTATATAAGCATTTTCCACTACCCGAGAAGGTTCCAGAAATTTATCCCTTAGGGCCGACTAAACTTAGAATTATTTTATTTTTCACTTTATTACATCAAAGTTGGCTCAAAATAACTTTTGAAACTCAAATAGAAATTTTGAAGGAAAATTATTTTCTACCATTTCAGGTGGCCTGACTTTTGGAGACCATAAGTCATCACCAGTTAACCTGATTGACTATTATGACCCCATTTTAGAAAGGCCACAAAGTGCTCAACAAGTCTAACTCATGCAAGTGCCTATCACCAAAAATTTTGACCTCATTTGGGGCCTCTAAAGCCTTTGAAAATGAGTTCAAAGTTTCTGTACCCTACTGCCAATACTAAAAATCTTCAATATCTTCAAAACTAGATGTGATCTAGCCATGAAACTTTACTGGTAGGTTGATATGACTGAGATGAACCTCCACCTATGAAATCAGATCATTCTGAGATTGCATGACCAAATTATTAAAAATAGCAAGCAACTATGCACAACATAGCCCTTATTGAAAAGAAACCAAAAATATTTTTGGGTGATGCAAGATTGCTCTTACACCTAGGATGCTCCTACATCAGATCCCTACCTTAGAAGACCTTGCAAAGGCTGATGCTACTAAAAGACAAAAGGAATTGTTTCATCAAAATGCAATATCCAAAGAAGCTCTTATCAGCACCCTCTTTGATGGTGAGTTTTCATAAATAAAGAAAGTAGACACCACCCACAAGATATGGAAGCACCTTGAAGACATGTTTGAAGGAGGTAAACAAGAAAAGGATGTGTGCAGAAAGGCATGGAAGAAAAGATACAATGCATTAGAGATGTTACCTGAAGAAAACATTAGAGCCTACAATCAAAGGATCAATGAAGTCGTTGCTAGAATCAAGAACAATGGCAGACAGATTTCAGAGGAAGACATTATGGACAAGTTGATGACTAATCTCACTCTAGAATATGAAAGAAAGATCAAAATCCTTGATGAGACCATGTATTTTACATCAAATTTCAAGAGAGAGACCTTGATCAGTAAAATCTTAGCTTTTGAAATTTCAAGATTGAAGAAAAAACCCAAAAGTAGATAGCCTTCAAAGCAACAATCCATGGTAAGAAATCTACAAACACTTCTAGTAATTTTGATGATATTGATGAAGAGAAAAAACTGATGATTTCATTTCTATGATTTCATAAAGAGAGAAGAAAGGAAAAGGAAAATATGAAGGTCAATTGCCATTCAAGTGTTTTTCATGTAATAAGATTGGTCATTTTGTATCTAAGTGTCCTACAAGAACTAGAAAATTCAAAAATGACTACAAACCTAAGTACTCTAAGGAATGCTACTATGCTAAAGATGGAGTCTCAGATGATGAATCAATAGAAGAAGAAATTGGATTCATTTTTATTATAGAGAAAATGAATAATAAGACAGATCATGAAAATAAGAAAGAAGAACAAGAGCTAGCATTGATTTCACAAGCTGACATAAGGACATACTGGATTATAGATAGTGGTTGTTCACATCAAATGACAGGTGACAAAGACATATTTGTTAATCTAGACAAATACAATGGTGGCATGGTTAGTTTTGGAGATAACACTCCTAAACCTATCATTGGTAGAGGAGCTATCACATTGGATGGAAAGAACAATACTGATGATGTTCTCTACGTCGATAGTTTGAAACATAACCTTCTTAGTGTTGGGAAGTTACTTGAAAAAGGTTATCATTTAGAGTTCAAAGACAACAAATACATCATTAACAATAAGGATGGTGTTATGATTGCATTAGGATCAAAGACTAAAGGTAATGTTTTCCAACTTAATTCAGAAGCAAGTTGTTTCATTGCTAAAATTGATGACAGTTGGTTGTGGCATAAAAGACTATGTCATATCAATTTTGATAACATAGTAAAGATAAACAATGTAAAGGCAGTAAGAGATCTACCTAGCATAGAAAAACCAGTTGATACTATATGCAGTGAATGTGTGATGGGAAAGCATGTGAGAAACTCATTCAAGAGTAAGCACAATTTAGTTGAGAATAAGTTGGATCTGATTCATACAAACCTATGTGGTCCTACTCAAACAAGATCATACTATGGTGAAAGGTATTTCATTTTGTTTGTTGATGATTACACTAGGATGATGTGGGTTGCATTCTTAAAAGATAAGTCAGAATCATTTGAGAATTTCAAAATATTCAAAGCTAAGGTTGAGAATGAATCTGGACTAAAGATAAAATGTTTGAGATCGGATAGAGGAGGAGAATTCACCTCTGATAGATTTTATGAGTCCTGTGAAGAATATGGCATAAAGAGACAATTGAGTGCACCTATAACCCCTTAGTAGAATGGAATTTCATAAAGAAGAAATAGGATCATCCTTGATACAATGTGCACCATCATGATTGAAGGAAAAGTTGCACACACCTATTGGAGAGATGTAGTCAATACAATAGTCTATACCATCAATAGAATACAATTGAGACTAGGTGCAGACAAGGCACCTTATTAGACATGGTTTGGTAATGTTCCCACAGTAAGATTCTTTAGAATCTTTGGAAGAAAGTGCTACATCAAGAGGGATGAAGCAGTAGGAAAGTTTGATGCAAGAGGCGATGAAGGTATTTTCCTTGGTTACTCTACTAAAAGAAAATCTTATAGATGCTAAAATTTAAGGTTAAAGAAGATAATTGAAAGTGCTCATGTTAAGATTGATGAAAAATTTATGGTTCAAGAAAGATATCATGATTACTCACCCATGATTGAAAAAGAACCCAGACCCTCCACTAGTGAGTCAGTTATTGAAGAAATGTTTGACAGTATTGATGTGTTATTCAATGACCCCGAGACAAGTGAAGAAGAAACTCCAAAGGCTAATGACTCAACATCACCAAAAGCTCCAAAATTCACTTCTAGATATCATTCTAAGGATGACATTATTGGAGATCAAAGTAGCAAAGTCACAACAATATCAAAAGAAAAGAATCAAGCAAACAATGAAGTGGTATATTTACTATCTCAGATGGAACCTTTAAGTGTTGAATATGCATGTAATAATTCTAATTGGCATGATGCTATGAAAGAAGAACTAGATCAAATTATTAAGAATGATACTTTGGAATTGGTCCCTAGACCTAGTGATAAGAATGTGATTGGAACAAAGAGGATATTTAGAAATAAGATGAATGAAGATGGTATAATAGTAAGGAATAAAGAAAGATTGGTATGTAAGGGATATGCACAAAGAGAAGGCATTGACTACTTAGATGCCTTTGCACCAGTAAGTAGGTTAGAAGCCATTAAGCTATTTTTAGCTTATGAAATGTTCAAAAACTTCAAAGTCTATCAGATGGATGTTAAGTCAACATTTCTGAATGGTGAACTAAAAGAAGAAGTATACATTGAGAAACTAGAAGGATTCACCCTATCAGACATACCTGAGATGGTATGTAGATTAAAGAAATCCCTCTATGGACTTAAGCAAGCCCATAGAGCCTGGTATGAGAGACTTGATGGATATCTAACAAAGATTGGATTCAAGAAAGGAGTAGCAGATTGCAACCTATTTATAAGAGAGACATCTGAAGGTCTACTACTTGTAGCTATATTTGTTGATGACATTATCATTGGGGGTAATGACAAATTAAGTGTAGAATTTTCCAAAGAAATGTAGCATGAATTTGAGATGAGTATGATTGGTCCTATCAAATACTTCTTGGGACTAAATGTGTAGTAGATAGAAAAAGGAATTTTTATTAATTAGTCCAAATATGTGAAAGAGATATTGAAGAAATTCAAGATGGATGATTGCAAGCTAGTAGTAAAACCCATGATAATTGGATGTAAGCTTACAAAATAAAATGACTCACCAGCAGTAGATACAACATTGTACAAGTCTATGATTGGTAAACTCATATATCTTACTCAAACTAGACCTGATATTTCCAATGCAGTTGGCATAGTTGGAAGATTTGCAGCAAAGCCTAAACAAAGTCACCTCATGGCAGTTAAAAGAATATTCAAATATTTGTAGGGAATTATAGATTATGGTCTATGGTATCCTAACTTAGAAAATATTGAACTTTATGTATATACTGATGTTGATTGGGAAGGATGCATTGATGATAGAAAGAGTACATCAGGTGGAGCAGTGTTCCCTGGTGATAGACTTGTCACTTGGACAAGAAAGAAATAAAATTGTATTTCTCAGTCAATAACAAAAGCAGAGTATGTTGCAGCAGCCTTGAATTGTTCTAAAATTGTTTGGATCAACTAGATGATAAAGGATTTTGGAATTCAGATTGATTATCCTATTATTATTCACTATGATAATAGTAGCACTATCAATATGTTGAATAACCTTGTGATGCATGCAAAGACAAAGCACATTGATATCAAGTATCACTTCCTAAGAGAGAAAGTGACAGAGAAAGAAGTCAAGCTGGACTATGTGAGTACTAAAGATTAGTTGGTAGACATATTAACAAAGCCCTTGCCAAAGGATACTTTTGAGTATCTTAGGGAAAAGTTGGGAGTAATTCCCTTCCCTGATTTTGCTTAGAAGAAATAAGGAAAAGCATCAGTCCTCAGGGACTGATGGATGGTTGACTACTCTACTTCTGGAGTAGTACCAATGCTTAAACTAATTGGCACCCTTTTCCATTGATGTCAAAGGGGGAGTAATATATAGTCATGAAAAATAAAAGTAAAAAGGAGGAGTAATATACTAAGGGGGAGTAATATTCAGTTATGACAACAGTTCAGTTGAGGAAATGGAGAATGTTGAAAAATATTGCAGCAAATGGAGAACTCATCTTTGGGGGATTTTTGAAGAGGAAATGGATAATTTTATAAAAGAAATGTTCATTTGGATTGGTGGAGTTTTTCATTCCATATGTTTCCATCAATGCCAAAGGGGGAGATTGTAGGAGATTTTCCAGCAAGCTAGTACGGGCTGTATGTTTTTCATTGATGACAACATATGGAAAGTAGTATGTGTGGAAGTCTTATGAAGTAATATTTTAGTATATGTAGCATGGAAATGATATCAGCATGATATCATGGGTGCAGAGGTTAACTATTAGTACAGACAGTTATATAGTAGTGTGTGTCAGCAATGTTCCTAATAGAGTAACATGCAGTGTTCTCTATATGGTTGTTCGTACAATTATCATGAAGCCTTACACACTTGGATATATGTTAAAGACATGATAGTAATGTTACATTCATGGAAATAGAGTCTGATGATCAGTAGAAGTAAAGTTATGCAATCACTATTCACCAGTAGCAGTTTCTTGTGTTTGTTCAAAAGAGCTGACTGAGATTTTATTGGTTTTGGAGTTGTGCCTATCATTTGGGTATGCACCCTTGGATTTAAGCTTAGAGAAGAGTTAGTGATTTTTATTTAAGAGTGCATGAAGTAATTCAGCTTGAGGAGAAAGATCCAGTTGTTTTAGTAGAGCCGACAGTATGTAGCGTGCATTTACAATTATCTTATTGGATAGGTCCCAGAATGTGTTGCGTGCTTAGTAGAGCTGACTGGATTGTTATTGGATTTTTTTATGGTTTCTCTAATATGATTTCAAGGTGGTTCTAATAGGCTAACTTGATTATATCATTTAGAGGAAATATATTTGTAAGCAATCATTTGTGATTTCTTGAGTGTGGCTCATGGTTGATAGTAAGAGTAGAGAAGAGTGTGCAAAGTGTTGAGCCATCAAAAGAAGGTCTATGTGACTAGGTAGAGTATTTATGCTATACATTGGAACTGATCTAGATAGCAAGTCAAAGCGTAGTTCACCAAAATCTAGATATAGTGTGTATCTATTAAACATAA
Organism: Chamaecyparis obtusa; assembly: GCA_027943335.1. Taxonomy (NCBI): domain Eukaryota; kingdom Viridiplantae; phylum Streptophyta; class Pinopsida; order Cupressales; family Cupressaceae; genus Chamaecyparis; species Chamaecyparis obtusa. The sequence goes on along the minus strand of BSBK01002879.1, from coordinate 2,998,759 downwards.
GGTTGTAGCCTTCACCACTTTGAGCAATGTGCTCTCAGACAGTGTGTCCTCTCCCCAATAGGGACTATTGTAAAAGGCTCCTAATAGGTTCTGACCCTTGACCAGGTCTACTATACTAAATATGTTGTAAAGAAACTCCTAACAAGGTTAAGGATCTTCTAACAAGGATCATAAGACACTAGTACATAATATTAGTGGGTGTCAATTTCCACCAGGGTTTTTACCTATTTAGGTTTCCTCGTAACCAAAATATTGGTGTTGTGTTCATGTGTTATTTCATTGTGCTTATGCTTATGTTTAAGTATACTTAATTGGATAAATAATTGAAACCTGTAGATAACTGATTCACCCCCCCCCCCCTCTCAATTATGTCTTGAGACTAATCCTAACATATAGATCTCTTGGTCAAAGAAGAACTGGAAAAAGTCTTGACTACTAGATTCATAAGGGCCATAGATTATGATGAATGGGTATCCAACATTGTACCTATTTCTAAAAATGATAAATCCATTTGTATATGCATAGAATTCTGAGATCTTAATAAAGCATTCCCAAAGGATGACTTTTACACTCCCAAGCATAGACATGATAGTGGACATGACTAAGGGTTATGAAATATACTCTCTTATGGATGGTTTCTTGAGATATAATTAGATCAAGATAGATCCTAAAGATCAAGAGAAGATTTCCTTCAAATGTGCATGGGGAAACTTTTTTTGGAACATCATGCCATTTGGATTTATCTTTCATGACATGATGCATAAAAACATGGAAGATTATGTGGATGATATCATGTCTAAGTCTAAAAAGAGGAATACACATATTGAAGATTTGAGTTTGATATTAGATATAATGGAACAATTTCAACTCAAATTGAATTCCAAGAAGTGTTCTTTTGGCATCAGCTTAGGAAAAATACTTGGATATATCATTTTAACAAAAGGAATTGAGGTTGACCCCAAGAAGGTCCAATCTATAATGGAAATTCCACCTCCCAAGAACATAAGTCAACTAAGGAGTTTGGAAGGATGCCTTCACTCTATCAAGAGATTCATATCTCAACTTGCTGACAGAGCTCAAACTTTTGATAAAAATACATGTAAGGGAGATACATGTACATGGAATGAAGATTGTGCAAAGAGTCTTCAATAGATTATATAATATTTTGCTAAACCTCCAATCATAATGCCTCCTATCCTAGGGAAACCTCTTATGCTATATATCTCAGCTACAACTACATCCTTTGGGACATTACTAGCACAACAAGATGACCATGGGAAAGTAAGAGCTATATACTATATCAATATAACATTGGTAGCCTATGAGATTAATCATAATAACATTGAGAAATCTTGCCTTGTGATGGTGTTTGTGTCTCAAAAACTTAGACACAACATGCTAGCACATACTACACAACTTGTGGCAAGAATTGATCCTTTAAAATACTTATTATGCAAATTTACTCTTATAGGTCGACTAGCAAAATAGATGATGATTCTCTATGAATTTGACATTAAGTACATTGATTGTAAGGATATAAAAGGACAAGCTATTATAAATCAAAATTTTGAATTTCCTCTAATAGATGATACTCCTATGCAGATTGATTTTCCTAGTGACTGAATGCACCTAGAAAATGCTCTTTGATAGATCCCACACACATAATGGTGTTGGAGAAAGGATTCTATATATCACACCTCATGGATACACCATTCCCATGTCATACAAATTGTTGTTTCCTTGCACAAACAAAATAGAAGAGTATGAAGCTTCAACAAATGGAATCAAACTGGCTATTGAATGGAGGATTGTTGAGATACATATCTTTGGAGACTCCCAGCTTGTCATCAATCAGACTAATAATGAATATCAAACAAAAGATGAGCAATTATTGCCTTAGAAAAAGATAGTTGATGACCTAAAAAGATACTTCTCCTTTGTCACATTTCAACAAATTCCTAGGGTTGAAAATAGGGTAGTTGATGCTATGGCCACCTTGGCTTCTATCTTACAGTTGGAAGACCATGAATTGAGATTTCAATTCCTGGTGGAAGAACTACACTATACTGCCTATGACTCCCCTAACAACCATGTGATTTGTACTATAATTGGCCATGATTCCTCTCTCTATTCCAAAATATACTCTTACCTGTGTGGTAAAATTATTCCTGACAACTTAACCCACAATGAGAAATTATAACAACTCATTCACAATGCTTCCTACTATACCATCATCTCTGGTGACTTATTAAGGAAGGAATTAGATAGAACACATCTTATGTGCTTAGAGAAAGATGAGTTTGAATGTGTGTTAGCTGAAGTCCACAATGACATATGTAGGTCTCACTCTAATAGTCTTGCATTAGCTCAAAAAATACTAAGGGCTGGTTACTATTGGCCTATTATACAAATAAATGTCGTGCGCTATGCCAAGTCCTAGAAGAAATGTCAGATACATGGTAACTTGATTCATGTTCCAGGTCCAGAACTTATTCCTTCTATTACACATTAGCCTTTTCAATAGTGGGATTTTGATTTGGTGGGCCAAATCCACCCTAACTCATCTAGTGGACACAAATTCATTATTACTGAAATAAAATATTTCATAAAGTGGGTTGAGTTTTTTCCTCTTTTAGTTTCTATAGGAAAACAAGTGGCCTTGTTCATACTTAATCACAACATCTATCGCTATGAACTACCTTCCTCCATAGTTAATTTTAATGGAGGATAGTCTAAAAATAAGGATCTCAAACAATTATGTAATAAATTCAAGATTAAAGAACACTGGTCCTCAATCTACTACCCTCAAGGTAATGGCCAGGCTAAATCTTCTAACAAGACACTACTGAAGATATTACATAGGATAATGAATAAGACAGGAAGAGATTGGCACTTACCCAGATTAATCTTGCACTTTGGGCCTATAGAATTAGCATTCGTACACCTCCTGGAGCTACACCCTTTGCACTTGTTTATGGATTTGAAGCCATCCTACCTCTTGATGTTGAGATACCTTCCCTAATAATTTTATTAAGAGGCCTTATCACTAGTTATGACTATAGAATCATGCAGATACAAGAGTTAGAACTTTTGGATGAGCATTGAAGAGATGTGTTTGATCAAATAAGAGTATATCATAAAAGTATGTCACAAAGTTATAACAAGAAGCTTCATTCTAGAGAGTTTCAGGTTGGAGATCTTGTCCTAAGAGAGAATCCAAAGAATCAACATAACAGAGAATAGAAAGAAAATTTTGGACCAAACTGGTTGGGTCCCTACATAATCACTACTACTTTTGGATCTGGTTATTATTAGCTTTCTACACCCGAGGGAGAAAAGTTCCCTGAACCACCAACATCCCTCATCTGAAGAAGTTCTATGCATGATGTTACAAAATCTTTGTATGTATCTTATTGTCTTAAAAAAATATTAAAAATGATATATGATCTTGAAAAAATCCTAAAAATTGTAAAAAGTCCCAAAAAAATGATCATCTTAGTGAAAACCTAGCAAACAGACACTTTGATCCATCAATTAAAAAAAATCAAATATCAAAAAATACAAAAAAATGTAAAAAAATGAAAAGAACAAAGAAAAATAAAAAAGAGAAAAATCATGCCCTAGTGAAAACCTAGAAACAGGCACCTTTGTAGAAAAAAAATAACAATGTTCCAAGTGGTGAAAGCCTAGAAACATGTGCTACTTGAGACCCTTGTGCCTATATCTATCATCTTGTCTCTTTGCTTTTTGAACCTTTTCGACTCCCATTTTCTTATCTCCTTGGTCTAGAATTGGTCTTTGTCTTGGGCTAGGGGCATGAACTGTACTCTTCATTGATGTGTGATGGTTTCTTTTAGTGACTCACCCTAAAATAGTGTTTTTCAACACTTCCTTTGACATCAATTTTTTCTTAACACTTATTAAATGTACTATCTTGAGTCGATGCTTCATATGTAGTCTAGGATTGTGTGATATTTCTCACTTACTGACATCATGAGTCCTAGCGAGTCAGTGATTATCTTTTCTTTTTCACACCACCCTTAAACTGAACTGACCGAGACATGTTATGACTTATTCTTTTCAAGTGTGTTGTTTGACTGGTGATTTTTCACTGGGTTCTCCCTCCTTGTTTCTCTATGATGTTAAAGCTAGAGGACTTGGGGCATGGGGAACATTTTCTTTGATTTATGCCTATGGTATCACTTTAATGATTCTAGGTGTGTCTTTCTCTGATTCCTTGGACACCGGTGAGATTTAGAGCTATATCCTTGACTGTTACATTGTTTTTCTCATGCAAGACTATATTCATGGTTATCTTGGTGCTTATGCTTCAATACTGGTATAATCTTGCAACATTAACTTGGAAATCATGTTCAAGTCATCTCAACACTTATGTCTTGATGCATACATGTGTTTCCTACATTCTATTTTATATAGATCATATTTATATCTTCATAGTTGTGTTTGTACAAGTGATGGTTGTATGATCTTGCGATGTCCCTTAATATGGCTCGATGATTAAAAAACAAAGACCTATTAACCCTTGCAAATTGCACCTTGTATTTTCATGGTAGCTTGCATTTCTTAGGTGTGTTATTAGCTGCATTCGATTTTGGAGAGATTATCCTTCATCATTATTGGATGGTTAGTCAACTGTGCTAGATCATGTATCTCCTTTCTTCTATCTTGATCATGTCTTTTTCATCTCCTTGATCTTTCTCTCTTTCGAGGTTAATCATATCATCATATCTAATCTATCCAAAGTGTTCAAGTTTCAAATCATGAAGTGCATAACATATATATCAGAGCATAAAGATTCAAAAACTATGAGAGTATCAAATTTCAAAACAATAAAGAAGACAACACGGGTACATAATCAATATCATATGACTACAATGAAGCAAAATTAGAAAAGTTTTTGGATACTTACCGCTTGGAGATATCCTCAAGGCCAGCTATGCAATCGGCTGAGCTCAAAATAGTGCTAATCAATGGGTACTCACCCATCTGCCATCGAGAAGCTCTCTTTCTCTCTAGATTCGCTAAAATTCAAAGGCACAAATGATTTGAAAATGATCCTTTGGGCCCCTTATATAGCATTTTGACCTAATTTTCAAAGTCTAAGATTTCTGCAAAAATTGCACCCTTACCTAATTTCAATGTCTTGAATCCATTTTTGGGATTGAAATTGAAATATAGCTTCATCTTGATTTTCAAAATTTTATTTCAAAATCCTCCCTATGCGCAGTTGACTGGTCCTTTGAGGCTAATCTCTTTGATCTTTTGAGCTAATCATCATTTTCCTCTCTTCCATCATCATTTGATCATCCTTTCTTCTGGTTTTCACCTAGTTCTGATACTACATCTTCTTGGTCAACCTTATTCAAATTGGGACAAAATCTCTATCACTTGGTGCTCAAACGTAGTCGTGTGCACTTAATTGATCATCTTAGACATTATCTTATCTTGATTTTGATAAAAAAAACTATCTCATTTTTGCATCTCCTCTACCTCATTTTGATTTCGATCCCGAGGCGGCAAGAATAATATATCATTTATCTCTTAAAGCTTCAAATTGATTCTTCTATCTTATCTATCCTTGCTAGTGCTCGTTCAATCAAGTTCAGGATTAGCTTTTCTTGTGTGCTTTGTTCGATCAAGTTTGGAGTCAGATCTATCTTATCTACCTTTCCTAGTTCTCATTCAATCAAGTTCATGATTAGTTGTCTCTTTGTGCTCTATTCGATCAAGTTTGGAGTCAAATCTTTGTTAGTTACCTTGATATCATTATTATTTGACTCAATGTGTTCCCAAATCACTCACACATTAGTCAAAGAGGGGAAAATGTAATCACCCAAAAATGGTCTAGTAAACCTTGAGCTCCACTCTAACATTTCAATTTAAAATACTAGACTTTATCTTATTCTTAATCAATTCTACATATTGATTTAATCACTTATATCTTGATTAAATCAGCATTTTGTCATTTATTCGATGATATCTTAAAGTTTGACCACTTTATCCTAAGATTTGTTTAATTAAAAGAACATGTCCCCTTTTAATTAAATAAAATCCACTTTATCCTATGTCTGCACATGAAAAAGGAATTTCCTAATTTAAAAATAGAGAAAAAGAAAAAAGTGAAATCTCTTTTGGCTCTTAATCCTCACCACTCATTTCTACCTAACCATTCTTGTCCATTTATTTTTCCTCTTGAGAATCTTGTGCCCTAAAGTCATAATAGGGATTATTCTCTACCCTTGGATTTTGCCTCTTAATATCCACCATCCATTTCTCTTTAAAGGGAGACTCTCTCCTCAATCTTGGATAATCTTGATCTTACAATCTTTGGCATACTTGCATTCTTAGAGCATTCTAGCTTACTTGCAAATTCATAGCTTAGCATTTTCTTATTGCATCTAGCTTAGACCACATGGATTAACTAGAAGGTATTGTAATCTTGTTAGCTTAGCTTTGCTTTCTTGTTCTTGCATTTGCATTCTAGTTTAGATCTTTTATTTCATTTAGATCTCTCATTCTTGCATTATCATTTTGAATCTTCCATTCTATGGTGTCCCTTGCAAGGGTTTCTTATTGAGGTTCATTTGAGAGTCACGATGCATAAGATTTACATTCTTTCACATCATAGATAGGAAGCTATAAGCTTCCTCTTGGGATATCCTCTTTCATGGATTATCTCAAGTGCAATGGTTTATAGAAGTGTGTCACATTTTGATCACACAATGATGCCCTTGATGATAAAGAGAAATATGCATTCCTTGATATTGCTTGTTTCTTTATTGCAGAAGAGAAAATTTTGGCAATTCAAATTTTGGATGGATTAGGGTGGAGTGGTCTACACGCTTGGGAAATGCTTCTAAATAAGTGTTTGGTTGAGCTTGATAATGGAAACTATATAAGAATGTATGACCAGTACTTAGGAGATCTGGGAAGGGAAATTACAAATTGGCATTTTCCTTCTCAACTTTGGTTGCCCCAATAGATTATTAATTATAGAAAAATAACAAAGGTGAGATTCATACTTTTATTTATTGTGAGAAAATAATGGAAAGGAAAATATTTGTACCTCTATATTTTTTATATGAAGTTTATTGGTCTTATGTGATAAACAATCTGTCTAGAAAGAGGTCTCAATAGTTTTTTTTCAATCAAATTTACTTAAAAGATTAACTATTTACCTTGTATGTATTTGAGAAACTAAATAATTTTTAATTTATTTTCAAAAAATAAATTGCATTAGTGGAATTAAGGTTTCCCCAAGTGAGAAAGAAGAGAAATCACCATACAAAGTTTGTTTTTATTTTCTATTTCTCTATCTATTTTTATTATTTTTAATTTTTTTAATAAATTTTCTTACTTCACATAATTTTATGAATATTTCATTATAAAAAACTTACGTCATACTAAAAAGATTGCATTAGCTAAACATTGTTGCGATTTTGGAAAGGTGAATTACTGAGAGAGGAGGGGTGAATCAGTAACTCTCAAAACTTTTTGTTCTTTACCCTTAAAGTAATGTTTCCCATTAACTGACTATCATATTAACATTTTGATGAAGGGTGCTCCCCTTAATATCACAAACACATAACAGATACAGAGAAACAACAACAAATTGCAAGAACAGAAATTAGCTTCTTATTATCTCCACAATTGTGGAATTCCAAATTTCAGAATTATTACATGCAAAGCCACATTGGCATTTCCCTTACAATATTCTGTAGGCCAAAGCCTCAAATCAATACACACACTTACTACCCTAGAACTACTCCGAACTACCTAAGACAATAATACAGCCTTCCTTATATAGGCTATTTTCCACCGCCGGGGAAGGTTCCATAATTTTAGCCAATAAGGCTGACCAAACTTAGAATTATTTTATTTTACATTTTATTACATCATAGTTGGCTCAAAACAACTTTTGAAACCTGAATACAAATTTTGAAGGAAAATCATTTTCTGCCAATTCAGGTGACCCAACTTCCAGAGACCATAAGTCATCACCCATTACTCCAATTGACTATTATGACCCCATTTCAGAAACACCATGAAGCGCTCTACAACACCTAAATTAAGAAAGCTTCATTCAATGCAAATTTTGACCTCATCTAGGGCCTCTAAAGCCTTCAAAACTGAGTTCAAAGTTTCTAAACCCTGCTGCCAATACCAAAAATCTTCAATATCTTCCAATCTACACTTGATCTGGCAATGAAACTTTACTGGCAGACTAATATAACCAAAATGAACCTCCAGGGAAGAAATTAGACCATTCTGAGCATGAACAAAAAATTACTAGAAATAATAACTTTCTAGAAATAGCAACCCTGCACAAGATAGCCCTTATTGAAAAGAAAATAGAAATATTTTTGGGTGATGCAAGATTGCTCTTACACCTAGGATGCTCCTGCATTAGATGCCTAGGGTAATTTGAGAAGTGACCCTGTCACAACTCAGGTTTGAAGAGGAAAATCGAGATGGCTAACCTCCTCCCTTGACAACCATGATGAATCCTCAATAGGTCATCATTTCCACTTGACCAGATATTCTTCATATGTTCTATTCCTTGTGCTTCTGCCAACATTAATATCCAGTATGTCCTCAATCTCCTTAGTATCTAAGCTAGTTGCTAGAATACTCCATTGTGCTGCTGTGATCTCATCTTCAACACCTCCTTCATGATACTCTGTCAAATCTAAAATGTTAAACACTAGTGAAATATTCAGCTCAGTAGGCAATTCTACCTCATATGCATTTCCTGAATCATGCTTCTTCAGTATCTTACATGGTCCAAATTTCTTCATTTTCAACTTGTTATATGTACCAACTGGAAATCTTTCCTTCTGCAAATGAACCATGACTTCATCTCCAACTTGAAATTCCTTATACCTCTTTTTCTCATCTGCCTTATCCTTATACTGCACATTCATCTTGGTAATGTGCTTCCTTACCTCCTCATGGATGTTCTTCAAGTGTTCTACGAAATCCTCAGCTTTAGCACTACTTATCTCTCCCTTATCTATCTTCCTCAACTCTGATGCATTTCTGGGACTGTTCCCATATACAATCTAGAATGGTGATTTACCAGTTCTCCTATTGACAGAATTATTGTATGCAAATTCTTCCTATGGAAAAATCATATCCCATCCTATTCTGTTATCTCCAACCAAACATCTCAACAAATTACCCAAACTCCTATTGACCACCTCCGTCTGTCCATCAGTCTGTGGATGATGTGATGAACTAAAATTCAAATCTATCTTCAACTTCTTCCATAATGTGCACCAAAAATATCCAACAAACTTAGTGTCGCGATCTAAAACTATGCTCTTTGGTAGACCATGTAGTCTCACCACCTCTCTGAAAAACAATTCTTCTACATGAACAACATCATTAGTCTTCTTATAGGGAATGAAATGTGTCATCTTCAAAAATCTATCAACTACCACAAAAATTGAATCATGTCCCCGCTGTGTCCTCAGTAAACCAAGAACAAAGTCCATACTGATATCCTCCCATGGCTTCTCTGGTATAGGTAATGGCTGATACAACCCTGTATTCTACTTCACTCCTTTCATCTTCTGGCATACTCTACAACTTTGTACAAAATTCTTGACATCTTGCTACAATTGTGGCCAATAATAATTCTCACTAACCAAGGCAAGGGTTTTATCATGACCAAAATGTCTAGCCAATCCTTTCCTATGCTTCTCCTTGATGAGATTCTCCCTCATAGAACTTTGTGGAATGCACAACTGGATCCCTCTAAATAGCATACTATCTTGGATGATGAAATCCAACCACTTTGTCCTATCTAGAGTAACAGGTTCTTTACAAGCTTTCCAAGCTTCCCTAAAATTAGGATCCTCTGGATATAAATTCTTGAGTTCATTGAACCCAACCACCTCAATCTACCTCTCTGTCAACAACAATTGCCTTTTGCTAAGCGCATCTACAACCTTGTTAGACTTCCCACTCCTGTGTTTCAAAACAAATGTATAACTCTACAAAAATTCAACCCATTCCAAATGCCTTTGATTCAACTTTCCTTGACTATTCAATTATTGCAAAGCTTGATGATCAGTATACAAAACAAACTCCTTAGGAAGTAGATAGTGTCTCCACTTCTTCAATGCCTGAACTATAGCATAAAATTCTTGATCATAAAAAAAATATTTTCTCTTGGCATCATTCAATTTCTCACTGAAATAAGCAGCAGGTTTACCTTCTTGGCTCATAACAGCTCCTATTGTAGTACCACTAGCATCACAATCCACTTGAAACACCTTATTAAAATTTAGAAGTGCTAAAATAGGTTGTTCTATAACTTTCTATTTCAATAGTTTAAAACTCTTATCTATCCCATTAGTCCATTTGAACTCTTTTCTATCCGCTTTCATTGTTTCAGTCAAGGGTGCACAAATACTACTAAAATTTTTGATAAACTTTCTATAAAAGCTAGCCAAAATATGAAAAGATCTTACCTCAGTAGCACTTCTTGGGGTAGGCCATTCAAGGATAGCTTGCACCTTCTCTGGGTCCATTTTTAGACCTTCTGCTAAAACTAAAAATCCTAGATATATTAATTCCTTCTTCACAAAACTACACTTCGTCAAATTAATCGTCAATTTCTCTTCTCTCAGCTTCTCAAATACCATATGAATATGTATCATATGCTCCTCTAATGTCTTACTAAAGATCAAAATATCATCTAGGTAAATAATGATAAACTTACCTAGAAACTCCTTCAGAACCTCGTTCATGAGCCGCATGAAAGTGCTCGGTGCATTGGTTAGCCCATAAGGCATGACTAACCATTCATACAATCCTTCTCTTGTCTTGAAGGTAGTCTTCCACTCATCTCCTTCTCTAATTTGAATCTGATGATATCCACTCTTCATATCTATCTTGGAGAAATACATAGCTCCACTCAAAAAGTCCATAATGTCATCCATCTGTGGCAATGGAAACCTATACTTGATTGTGATCTTGTTTATAGCTTTGGAATCTATACACATCCTCCATTCACTATTTTTCTTTGGTACTAGTATAGTAGGTACAACACAGGGACTCAGACTCTCTCAAATCAACCCTTTCTGCAATAATTCATTCACTTGCCTATTCAACTCTTCACTTTCTGTAGGTGTCATTCTGTGTGCTGCCTTATTAGGCAAACTGGCTCTTCGGATCAAATCCATCTGATGACTGATCTTCCTCACTGGTGGTAATCCATCAGGCACATTATCAGACACAATGTCCTAAAACTCATTCAGCAAACCTGCAACTTTTACAGGTACATCTTCTACTTCTTCTTTACCAACTTTTGGAATTAAAGCAAAACACATATGTTCATGCCTTATACCATTTAGGAACTTTCTTCCATCAACAAAAGTTATTCTTGCATTACCACATACCTTTTCTTCTGTTTCCGTCAATGGCTTTAGCTTATACTGCACTCCATCCCTTGTCAGGGAATAAGTATTCGCACGACCATCATGTACAACACATCTGTCAAACTACCAAGGTCTACCCAATAACATATGACATGCATCCATAGGGATGATATCACATAGTACCTCATCTTGGTACCCACCAATCTTGAACTTCACTAAACATTGTTCACTAACCATGACCTTATGGTCATCTTGTACCCAAGCAATCCGATATGGATGTGGGTGTTTCTGCCTCTTGAGCTTCAATTTTGTCACCATCTCTTCTGACACTAGCTTATCAGTGCTACCACTATCAATAATCACATCACAACACTTACCCTCACACTTGCACCTGGTGCGAAATAGGCTCCTCCTTTGTTCAAGTTCATTTTCACTACTCAATAGAACTCTTATGTTAATCAGTGTTTCCCCTCTTTCAACATCTTTAGAATGTGAGGATCTGGCATCTTCATCTACATGTAAAATTCTGGCCTAGCCTTCATTTCTCCTATCTATCCTTCCTTGATGCTGAGGACATTCAAATACCCTATGACCTTCTTCTCCATAGTGAAAACATGTTCCACAGAAGCCTCCTCTTCCAAATCCTTCTCCTCTTCCTCTTCCTCTCTGATCTCTATTACTTTGATCTTGGAAATGATTGAAATTGTTTCCCCTTTGGTTCTGACTACTACTGGCTTCATCCTTCTTTTTTGGATCTTCATTTCAGCCTCCATATGACCATCCACTAGATCTTCCACTACGACCTCTTCCACTTTGTTTGCTCTCAAATTTCTTGTTAAGCTTTTCTTCTACTTTTAGGGCAAACTGATATGCCTCTTCAATACTATTCATTCAAACCAAACTCAACTCTTCCTGAATGCTCAGCCTTAACCCATTAAGGTAATGGGTAACTTTCTCCTTATCAGCTTCTGCATGGCCTATTCTGATGAGGATTCGATAGAACTCCTCTATATACTCCTGAACAGATCTTTCCGCTTGCTTCAAACTTTGCATTTTTTTCAGTAGATCAAGCTCATAATCAACGGGAATGAATTTTTGCTTCAATTTGTCCACCATTCGATCCCATCTTGTGATTTTATCTTTCCCTCTTCTGTTTCTCTCCAACTAAACTTCTTGCCACCAGATCTTTGCATGACCTTTCAGTCTTGCCTTCGCAAATTTGACCCTATCAGGATCCTCAACATCCTCATACTCAAAATATTCTTCACAATCATTGATCTAGTCGATCAATTCTTCTGGGTTAAGATTCCTTGAAAATGTAGGAACCTCAATCTTAGGTCTCTTTCCAATCTTGGAAAGGGCTCAAAAAAGCCTTTCTTCTTATGGGTTCAGAAGTTTGCCTTCTCCTTCCTGATCAAAATTTTCTTTCGCTTCATCATCAATTTCTTCTCTTACATTAAGATTCATTCCTCTATGAATCTACTCTTTTAATGCTCGCATTTGTCTCTGGAGCTCTCTAAACTCAGGTGTCACAACACCAGCTCTTCCACCTTGTTCTCTTTGTGGAGGCATTCTTGTGTTGCTTGCTGAAACCCTAACCACGGTCCTGGTGCAAACTGCCTCACAATCAGTGATCTGTTTACTAGGAAATCCTAACCCATGGACCTAGTAAAAACTGCCTCACAATTGGTGATCTATTTACACACTCAGGAACTCCCACTCTGATACCACTTGATGAAGGGTGCTCCCCTTAATATCACAAACACACAATAGATACAGAGAAACAACAACAAATTGCAAGAACAAAAATTGGCTTCTTATTATCTCCACAATTGTAGAATTCCAAATTTTAGAATTATTACATGCAAAGCCACATGGGCATTTCCCTTACAATATTCTATAGGCCAAAGCCTTGAATCAATACCTAGACTTACTACACTAGAACTACTCTGAACTGCCTAAGATAATAATATAGCCTTCCTTAAATAGGCAATTTTCCACCACCTGGGAAGGTTCCATAATTTTAGCCAATAAGGCCGACCAAATTTAGAATTATTTTATTTTACATTTTATTACATCGTATTTGGCTCAAAACAACTTTTGAAACCTGAACAAAATTTTTGAAGGAAAATAATTTTCTGCCAATTTAGATGACCCAACTTTCAGAGACCATAAGTCATCACCCATTGCTCTGATTGACTATTATGACCCCATTTCAAAAATGCCATGAAGCACTCTACAACATTTGAACTAAGCAAGCTTCATTCAGCCCAAATTTCAACCTCTTCTGGGGCCTCTAAAGCCTTCAAAACTGAGTTCAAAGTTTTTGAACCCTGCTGCCAATACCAAAAATCTTCAATATCTTCCAATCTACACTTGGTCTGGCAATGAAACTTTATTGGCAAACTGATATAACCAAAATGAACCTCTAGGGAAGAAATCAAACCATTCTGAGCATGAACGAAAAATTACTAAAAATAGTAACTTTCCAGAAATAGCAGCTCTGCACAAGATAGCCCTTATTGAAAAGAAAATAGAAATATTTTTGGGTGATGCAAGATTTCTCTTACACCCAGGATGCTCCTACATCACATTTCCATTCACTTATAGGATAGATGAAATAAGAAATACCTTCTAATCTAATAAGTAAACATTCATGAAACTTCATACACAATAAACAAGTATTTTAGTATCACATAAACCCTTGTTAGAAGGTAAAACCTATGGTGGAATGACACCCACAAAGCTTCACTAGTGAAATAATAAAGTTTTCTAGTTAAGGCTAAAATGTTGATCACTTTTGATGATCTTACCCTATTGGTAGTAACAATTGAGACCTGTTAAGATCTACCTTGTGAGATGATTCAAGCAACACTATTAAGTGTGCACTTGGTTAAGAGATTTACAAAAGACTTGTTAGGTCTACTCTATTAAGAGATTTAGTCTACCAAAGTTGTTAGAAAGTAACATCAAATTTGATCTATATGTAGAAACTTACTTTGGTAAGTTTCAGATCTAGTTAGTACTTAACTGATATCACCTTCTTGTGATAGATATCTTCTCTGTATATTGCTCGGTAACCTTTGGTGTGCTTCTGAATATAATCCTTGAATGCTCTATCAAAACCTTAACATCACAACCCTATCTGATCTTTAGATGTCTCATGTAGGTGGCTACTTCATATGCTTTCCCTTGGAAAAGTGACATCTTGAAAATTCTTATATCAAAAGGATTTGACCTAATTAGGGTTATGGTATCATTTGGAAAACCTTATATCTATGATCCAAATGAATAACCTAAACAATATTGCATAGGGATCATCAATATTTAATAATTACATCTCCATTAAATCTTCATTTCTATCTATCTAAGCTATTTTCTAGCTTGATATAAACTATTTGCATTTGTTTTCTATGCCATTCCATACTTCTATGTCAATCATGTATTACTAAGTATATACTACATTAATGTCTTGGTAAAATACTGATGCTCAATAAATATGAATGCTTGGTTATAACTGTACTCAATGCTTGGTAATTAGCTGGCTCAGTGTATGTGCTCAATCAAGACTATGCTTGGTTACCTTGTCATTCTGCCTTGTGCTCTACTCGGTTACTATACTTAGTGTGTTGACTAACTAGCCTATTTTCTTCCTTCACTAACTATATGTGTGACACTAATGACAACTCATAATGTAAAAAATATTTCCACATAATAATTTAACATTAAAATAAAAAATTCAAACAAATAAGTCAAATTCAATACCAAAAAAAGACTGTTGGGAAAATGGCCAGCACTCCCCTCAAGATTTGTGATATGGCTTACGCACTTCTTGTGTCTTCTGTAAGTCTAGTGGTTGTATTGGCCATTAACATGTTGATCTTTTGGTACAATGAAAACCAATACTTCTCACAAGTTGTATCAAATCTTGGTCACAGGTTTGAATCCCCTCGAGTAATGCTGAGGGGGATATAGTTGGAAAAATGGTCAGTGCTCCTCTCAAGATTCATGACATGGCTTAACCACCTCCTATGTCTTCTATAAGTCTAGTGGTTGTATTGAGCATTAACATGTCAATCTTTTGGTGCAATGACAACCACTTCTTGTAACAAAGACATGTCCAAAAAAATTCCATTCATTTACAATGATAAGTACAAATTTCAAGCCATTTTGTTGAAATAGGTTAAGCATTGTATATGACTACATAAAAAAGAAAAGGGTGTTAATCATACTATCATACACACAAGATATTACATATAACCATTACATCCAGTACAATGTACATCAAAATATCATACATAAAATAAAATAAGATGAAGGTCAATCAAAATACATAATACAAATATGCCATCAAACAATGATCCATCTGCAAATCCCTATCTCCTAAGCCATCAAACAATTGTCCATCTACAAATATTGAGAGGTGATTGTGGCTTAGGAGCTTTTTGTGCCCAACTGTGGAGTAGTTAGCTCCTCCAGGGCTCATCTTGACATGAGAGCACACCAACCCTACCTAAGAAACCTAGCAACTCGATACTAGTGGATTAAATGGATTTGGTGTTCTTGTGAAACTAACTAATTTAAACTTATTTATAAGTAGAAATAATCATAGATGTTGCAAAGAGATGAAACATAACCAACATATTTAAGGAAACAAATGCAAACAGATTTGGCCAAAGAATTTAAATTATCAATTTTCTACTAGCAGGTAAAAAGAACACAACTTTTTTTATGCAGGAGCATCATGGGTGTAAGAGCAATCTTGCATCACCCAAAAATATTTTTGGTTTTATTTTCAATAAGGGTTATTTTGTGCAGAGCAGCTATTTATGGAAACTTACTATTTTTAGTAAGTTGGTCATACAATCTTGGAATGTTCTAATTTCATAGGTGGAGGTTCATCTCAGTCATTTCAGCCTACCAGTTGAGTTTCATTGCCACATCATCAATATTGGTGAAGTTATTGAGGTTTTTGGATACAAAATCTTTGAGCTCAAATTTGAAGGCCTTAGAGGTTTTAGATCATGATTGACCCCCGACTGACTGGTGCTTGCGCGTGTCAGGCACTGTAGATCTCATCATGTCATTTCTGAAAAGTGGTTACAATAGAAAAATGGAGCTATAGTTAAAAAGTTATGGCCTTTGGAAGTTGGATTACCTAAAACCATATTTTGTATTTTCTTTGAGCTGACCCTATTGTAATATTTATAAAAAATAAAATAATTCTATGTTTTGTCATCCTTAAAGGCTAAATTTTTGAAACCTTCTCGGGCGGTGGAAATTACCTATATAAGGAAGGCCTGTAGGGTTGTCTTAGGCAATTCGGAGTAGTTCAAAGTAGTTTAGAGTAGTCTGGGTAATAATTCAAGGTTGTGTCCCTTAGAATATTATAAGGAAAATACCCATGTGGCTTTGCACATTGTATTTCTAAAGATTTGTAATTCCACATTTGTGGAGATAATAAAAAGCCCATTTTCTGTTCTTTCAAATTGCTGTTATTTCTCTGTTTCTTTTATGTGTTTGTAGTATTAAGGGGAGTACCCTTCATCAAGTGGTACCAGAGTAGGATTTCCTGAGTGTGTAAACAGATCACTGGCTATGAGGCATTTTGCACCAAGACCATGGGTTAGGGTTTTTATGTAAACAAATCACTGACTGTGAGGTAGTTTGTACCAAAACCTTGGTTAGGGTTTCAGTGATACACGTGAAAATGCCTCTATGAAGGGAACATGGCAAAAGAGTTAGTGGTGTGACACCTGAGGTTAGAGAGCTCTAGAGACAAGTGCAAGTATTGCAAGAAGAGATTTGTAGAAGAATGAATCTTAATGTCAAAGATGAAAGTGAGGATGAAGCCGAAGAAAGAAATGTTGATCAAGAAGCAGAAGGTAAAATTATGAACCAAAAGGAAGAAAGAATTTTCCAAGCCATTTCCAAGATTGAGAAAAGACCTAAGATCAAGCTTCCTACATTTTTATAGAATCTTAACCTAGAGGAGTTTATCGACTAGATCAATGAATGTGAAGAAAATTTTGAGTATGAAGATATTCAGGATCCTGATAGGGTCATGCAAAGATCTGGGGGCAAGAGATTCAATTGGAGTGAAATAGAAGAGGAAAGGATAAAGTCACAAGATGGGATTGGATGGTGGATAAATTGAAGTGGTAGTTCATTCTTGTTGATTATGAGCTTGACCTACTGAAGAAAATGCAAAGTTTAAAGTAAGCAGGAAGATCTGTCCAGGAGTATACGGAGGAGTTCTATCGGATCCTCATCAGAACATGTCATGCAGAAGCTGATAAGGAGAAAGTTGCTTTTTACCTTAATGGGTTGAGGCTGAGCATTCAGGAAGAGTTGAATTTGGTTCAGATGAAGAATATTGAAGAGGCATACGAGTTTGGCCTAAAAGTTGAACAAGAAATTTGAAAGTAAACAAAGCAGAAGAGGTCGAGGCAGAAGATCTGGTAGACAATCTTTTGGAGGCTGAAATGAAGATCTAAAAAAGAAGGATGAGGCCCGTAGTAGTTAGAATCAGAGAGGAAAAAATTTCAATCATTTCTAAGATTAGAATAATAGAGATCAGAGAGGAAGAGGAAGAGGACAAGGATCCAGAAGAGGAGGCTTTTGTGGAACATGTTTTCACTATTGAGAAGAAGGTCATAGGGCCTTTGAATGTCCTCAATGCCAAGGAAGGATAGATAGGAGAGCTGAAGGCCAGGCTAGGGTTGAACATGTGGATGAAGATGCTAGATCATCACATTCTGAAGATGCTAAAAGATGAGAAATGTTGATTAACAAAAGAGTCCTGCTGAGTGGTGAGAATGAACCTGAGAAAAGGAGGAGCATGTTTCGCACTAGATGCAAGTGTGAAGATAAGTGTTGTGATGTGATTATCGATAGCGAAAGCACTGACAATATGGTGTTAGAAGATGTGGTGAAAAAGTTGAAGCTCAAGAGACAAAAACACCCACATCCATACTGGATTGCCTGGGTACAGGATTGTGTGTGAAAATTATACCTGATCTGTATGACACAACACTTCAGTAAAACATTAGAGGTTAGCTATAATCAAATCGTGCAAAATTGAAATCTATTCTAACCAAGCGATTTACTGCCTTCTAATAGGTGCGAGATTGATGTTCTTAGAATGTAATCGAGATCAGTGACCTAGACGACACCTAAATGAAGGATTTGAATGCAATTGATCTAGATATGAAATCGAATGTAATTAATCTATTTTTTTGGATTTTTCTATGCAATAAGATAAAAACTTGATATGAATCTATTCTAGAATGAAAAGTTGATATGCAACACTAACAATGATATGAAAAATTGATATACTAATCTAACAATGATATGCTAAAACATGAATGATCTCACAAAGTTGTTTGATTTGCAAAAGAAGCTCCAATTCTTCAGACACCAATTCGCTAGTAGAAGTTTGCACAATTATGAGATGATTTGTGAAGAGCTGAGGCCTTAATTTATAGAAATCCTAGGCTTTGGAGGTGCATAGAAAAAGCCATAAATCACTTAAATAACTCAGGTTGATTTTTGAGTTATCTGAAATAAAAGATATTTAATTTATAAAATCATGCAAAAGCAAGGCTTTAACTCAAAATAGAGCTTTAGTTTTAGTTTTGTTTTTTTCAACTCATCATCAAATGTTGAGTTTAAATTTAAAATTGATTGTTAATTTCTAGTTGCCTGCTTTTTTGATTGTGCATGATTTAATTATAAATTAATTTAAAAATAAAGTGATTTATTCTCAACTTAACTGATTTTTGAAATTAAATAATTGATTTATGGGTTAATCAATCATTTAATCAAACTTTTATTAAAAATTATATTATTAAATAATGACAACATGCTTTAATTAATTAAATAAGAATTTAATCAATTATTCATAAGATATTGGATTTATTGTCAAAATTAAATAATACAATTAATAATAGATAGAATTAAATTTAATTAAATAATTAAGCGGCAAATATTAAATCTAATTAATTAAATATGAAAATATTCAATTAATCAAACTTAGGATAAATGTGATTTATCGCCAAATAATCATTAAATTAAAGATAATTAAGATAATTAGGAATATTCAAGGAATATTCCTCGATGCAGAATTTAAGATAATCAATTATGATTCGATGATGTTTAGATGTGCCTTAAGTTAGGACTTTGATGTCGATTTCATTTGATTTGTTGATATAGGAGGTTAATGAACATATAGCCCATTTTTGGGGTATTACATTTTGCCCATTACTGTGCGAAGCGCAGTGGTTCAAAGACAGTCTGTGTGTGATAAAGATATGAAACTGATTCAAAAGATTAACCGATCTCAAGGTAGAAACCGATTGAAAGATATTGAGATAGGAGGTCCTGAATGACCAAAGATAATGTTCACTATAGCAGAAATGAACTGATGATTGCGAAAAAGTGTCAAAACACCTGATTCTGAACTTTAGGATTGATAAGAAGTGAGTGACCCATTCTAGACTTGATTGTCTTAGCAGAACTAGCAGGTATCACATCCGAACCCTTCAGCTGTCGAAGAATCAAGGAAATAACACTAATGAACCGATGGTTTGAAAAGCTGATACAGATTAAAAGATTAGGAGAATACCAGATTGATATGGATCGATGAATCTGATATGCCCCAAGTGATGATAGATTTGCCCCGAGAGATGAGGACTTTTGATGAATCAACAACTAGACGTGGTTGTTGTCTTGATCACTGATGAAGGATTTTGATAGATTTGAATTATATGCAATACCATGCCCCCTTCGGGATTAAAATTGAAATCTGACAAGAAAAGTCAGCATTATAGTTTAGAAGCATGTTAATTGATTTGAGAAGTGGTTGTACACATCCGAGAACGTATTCTACATCATTTAGAGGTCCTGGAGACCAAGTTTGACTAGGTTTGACCATGAGTTGACCATAGTTGACCCAGTTGAAATTTTGATAGTTTGATGTATGATAATCAGTTAAGTTGAATTCTGGATTTCTGTGATGATTGAAGGTCGAATGTGCAAGCAATTAATAATATGAACGATCTCAGATTTTGATTTTGATCCCGAAAAAGGATTGTACTTGCTATTTCATTGGAGGAACCTTCATGTATGATTCAGCTCTTGTTAGATTAGAAGATGTGATTGAAGAATCATTTAAGATTTGAAGTGTTGTCAAACATTTGTGAGATCATGCAAAGTGCAAAAATGCAAAGAAATGTGCAGAATGATATGTAACCTAGGACCTAGGACCTATTCACTGATCATGTGTCGATTTGTTATCATCATTGAACTTTTAGGTAACTAGATAAATCAATACAATGTCCACTAGCCATGAAACCATAGACATATGAATATTGATTTTATTTTCAGAATGTCGGATTAGATACAAGCACCAAGGCTTAAAACGCCAGGATGACCTGAATATCATGTCCATTTTGATATAGCAATTTGCATTTAACATCAAAACATAAATTAAACAGTTAAGAGATCATTCTAAATCCAGTGTGAATTACCCGTAGTGACCCTTTATCGTTCACCTCCTTAGGCAAGATCGCGTTTCACAGTAGGAGAAAGAACTCACTCAAAAAGACAATAGTTAGATCAAACTTCCTTGAATTTTCTGGGTATCAATGGTCGAGGTACGCATGGCCATCCAATTTGAGATAGAGGCTCTTACAGTCAGACACCATTTCAATCTAGAATTTCCAAAGATGTTAGACTTTCACATACAAGCAGAAGACAAAGAAAAGATTATGCCCCCAGTCATCACTCTCTAAATCCTATAAAGGACATCATCGAAGAGCTCGAAGGGACACAATATGCAAAAATCTCAATACGAATCAATAAGCATACAAGGAGATAAAAGCATGTAAAAGCACAGATTATTTTCAGTTTGTTTTGATGCGTTGTTGTAGATGCAAAATCCTTTCTAGAGACGAGACAGGCTGACTGACCCACATGAAACTTCAAAGGACTTGATTGGATATGACACATCTAAGAGACATTGGAGACCATAGGATATGACATTGATTGCCCCCAAGTGTTAAGAATTGATAGGATACAGATGCTTGAGCTGATGGTGTACAAATCAACTTATTGAAAATTGGAAATGCTGAAACAAACCGAGAGATATGTACAAACTAAAGCAAGACTGAAAGCTAGGAAAGACCAAGATTGTGTTGATAGATGGAGCATTTTGAACAAGTGGTGCCCATTTGCCGGGTTTTCACCATCTTGGTAGAGATTCTATTTTTGCTACCAAGGCGCCTGTTTCCAGGTTTTCACCAAGGCACTTTTTTATTTTTCTCATTTTATTTTTTTGTATTTTTCACTTTTCAATTTTTTTTTGTTTTTGATATTTTTCAAATTTTTTTTTGTGAATCATCAAGGTGCCTATTGCTAGGTTTTCACCAAGATATTCATTTTTTAGGACTTTTTCAAATTTTTAAGATTTTTTCAGGACATTTTACCAAGCACTGAATGCCTTAGGCATAGAATTTCTTCAGATGGAGAATGTTGATTGGTTTTCAGAGCTGCTCTCCTTCAGTCGTTGAGAGTTGATAGGCACCAGAGCCAAAAGTAGCAGTGATAACAAAGGGACCCAGCCAATTGGGTTCGAACTTCCCCTTGCGCTCTCTATGTGATTGATTTTTAGGATTTTCTTTCAACATTAGATCACTAACCTGAAATTCTCTATGTCTAACTTTCTTGTTGTAGCCTCTAGACATTCTTTTCTGATACACTCTGAGATGATCATATGCTGCTTGCCTGCATTCATCTAGTAATTCAAGTTCTTGTAACCTAGACACTCTGCAGTCTTCATCAGTGACAAGTCCATGCATTCTGATTCTGAGTGATGGGATTTCAACCTCAATAGGCAGTACTGCTTCAGACCCATAAACTAAAGCGAAAGGTGTGACTCCTGTAGGTGTTTTGATACTAGTTCAGTAGGCCCAGAGAGCTGGATTGATCATGAGGTGCCAGTCTCTTCCTGTTTTATTCACTGTTCTATGCAAGATTTTCAAGAGATTTTTGTTTGAAGCCTCCGCTTGTCCATTCCCTTGAGGATAGTAGATAGATGACCAATGTTGAGTGATCTTGAATTTAGCACATAAGTCAGCTAGATCCTTGTTTTTGAATTGTCCCCCATTGTTTGTGACTATAGAATGAGGGATCCCATATCTGCAAATGATGTAGTTCAGGATGAACATAGAGATCTGTTTCCCCGTTTCTTGTGTGAGAGGAACTGCTTCTGCCCATTTTGTAAAATAATCTGTAGCTGTGATTATATGGGTATGTCCATTAGATGAGTGCGGATGGATAACACCTATGAGATCAAATGCCCATTGTTGAAAAGGCCATTGTGTAGTAGAGGGAATCAAATCTCTCCCCAGAGCATGAGTCAAGTTTCCATGTACTTGACACTTTTGATAGTTCTTTGCATACTTGATTTCATCTTTCTCCATTGTAAACGCTCAAGCAAGATCATATCATGTAGTTCCAATGTCTGGCAAGGTGGAGAACAAGAGGGATTGGCAAGCTAGTGGAAGAGATGGAAGATAAGAGAATGAAGGATAATGAAGGGAAGAAATCCTCAAGGAAAAACTCCTCAAGAATACCCAAGCTAGGGAAAAATTGTCATGTAAAGCACGTTTGGACAACCAATGAAAGGCCAACATAAGATAAGTCACAAAAGCGTAATGCCAAAAAAGGACAGGATGTAGTTCAAAGGAGTAGACATGTCAAGAGGCTTCATAGCATCGTGTTTGACTCTTTCTTTCTTTCTTTTATTAGATCAAGACCAGAGGGGAAAAGGATAGTGATAGGCTAGAATGAATGGAGGAAGATAGATATGGAGGCTAAGTAGGAAGGGAATGAAAGCAAGATCATCGTAAGATAGCTCACAAAATAGCTAAATGTTCGTGCATAGATCAACATTGTCAAGATCAAAGAGAGAAGATGGAATGAATGAAATATGTAGAAGAACTACGCATGATGCCTGATTGCCAGGTTTTCATCATGGTACTTATCCAAGGTGCCACAAGGAAGTGGTTTTCACCATAGGACGAATTTATTTCTCTTTACTTTTGCTACCAAGGTGCCTGTTTCCAGGTTTTCACCAAGGCACATTTTCATTTTTTTTTAAATTTTTTTTTCTCTAAATTTTTGGAAGAAGGCAAGCTTTTTAGATAGTGCTCCTGAAAAGATAAACCATGATATACCAAGGATTCAAGATGATATGCTCAAAGATGCTGATAGGGAAAGGGAGATGGAAGAGAAAAATGGAGGATAAGGTTTTATGTAAAGCGAGTGAGGTTGGAAGATAGGAGGAATAGGCAAATGAGGAAAAATGATAGAAGGTAGAAAGATAATGAATGGAAGGATTGTGAAAGGGTAGATGGAAAGGAAGGTAAGATCAACATCGACACACACCTTGGAGAGTGACAAGAGGATGGAGAAAACTTGAATGAAGGAATGTGTGAAGGAATATGGTGAATGTTTAGTAGAGGTTGTGGTTCAGGCACATGGAATGGAAGAATGTTTTTGGAAGAAGATGAAGTGGAAGCCTTTGGAAGCTTGAATGTCAACTTGACTTTTTGCTCAACATTAGACTCCCTCAAGAGAGACTTTGGAATCCATATAGTCGTAGGCTTTTTATCTCTTTTTAGTAATTTAGAGAGAATATCTTCAATGATGGATTTTGGAACCCATACTTGACTTGTAGTTTTTTTCTTAGATATCTCTTTTGACTTTATGCCTCTGTGTCTATTAGATGAGACATGGTGATATTCTCTTTTTGATGGATTCTTGTATTGCTTATTTTTCTTGTATTGAACATTCAAGTTACTTCCAAAAGACTTGGGACTTGTGAAAGAAGGAGGATATGACTGGTTTAGATGGGTGGGTGGATGAAAAGGATTCAAGGATGTGAATCTATGTTGATCTTGAGGAAAGATGGGAGATGGAGGGACGTAAGGACCCAAGATGGATGGAAAATTAGGAGAGTTAGGAGGGGAAAGTGAAGGGACATAAGGATCCAATATGGATGGCAGACGTGAAGTCCTTAGTAGTGGTGGAGGAGGTCCAAGGATGGATGCGGAAGATGCAAAAGGATAATCAATAAGTTCATCAACATCTATATGGCAACCAAGGATATCAGCATCTTTAGAGTGAGCATTAGGATTTTCAATAGAATCGTGAACATCTTGAATAGGAGCACCTTCTTTGATAGGATTGTTCAAAGCTTGCGAAGACATAGGAAGAGTAGAAAGTGGAAGTGAATATGGAGTGGTAGAATAAGAAGATGGAAGACTTTGATCTTGACAAGGATCTTTGGATAGCATAAGCTCAGAATTTTTCTCTTGATTTTCAATAGGCTTAACATTGGAAGTAACAACACCATTTTTACCAACCTTAATGGAAGTATCATCTTTAGAAAGCGTAAGTGTAGCAAGGTTATGTTTATTGTCAATAAGCTCAATAGTGTAATTAGTAGCTTGATCTTGCTTAGGAGAAGGCTTTAGACATGGTGGAATGAATGGGAAAGGGGATGCAGGATCAAAAAAATCATGAAATAGATATGAGACATCATGAAAGGGATTGGATGACATGGAGGGTTCTTGATCTTGATCTTTATTTATGTTCTTTTCTTTATGATTTGTAGAGTCCTCTTGACATGGAGCTACTTCTAAGGACAAGGAAGCATGTTGGGATTGAATGGAAGACTTTGGAAGAGATGGTGAAGGACTAGCTGAAGTAGGCATTGTAGCATATGAAGGCTTAGGCTCTTTAGGTTTAGCATTATTGAAAGTATTTGCAGCCAAGTGAAGGTTAGCTTGAGTTTCTTTAAGAGGTAGCCCTAGAGGATAACTATAGGGAACTGCATGAAAAGTATCAGGGCTTATGTCAGATGAAGGTTCTGTGAAAGATTTGAAAGACTCAGAAGCTTTAGGAAATGTACGGGTATTGGAGGAAGTGGGGGATGGAAGGGAACCATCACAAGACAAAGGTCCAACATTAACATGATCTTGCTTGAGAGTGTAATCTTCATTTTCAGCCTGAGAGTTCTTAGAGGAGAGATCCTTATAGTATGCATGTTTATAATCAGCATGGTAAACTTTCTCTTCCTCAAGTGAAACAGATGGATCATCTGGGTATTGTGCATAGAAATCATCAAAGTCTCTTTGATAATCAGAATCATATGGATCACTCTCCTGATCTATCCAATGTGATGGCCCATTTGTAGTAAGCAGGTACGGACAATGAGGAGGACTCTTAGGAACAAAGGTGTCATAGGTATCATTACATTGTCTGTCGTCATAGTCATCATAGTCTCCAAAGCTAGATCTGTCACTCTCTGTGGAAGAGGTATCATATTGCTCAAATTTTGTACAGGGGTAAGGTGACATGTACAAGTCTTTATCAAATGGAAAAGGGTGAAGGGCCTCCATGGAGAACTCTTTAGATGCCTTCTCTTTCTTAAGATTGTCAAATTGGATTTGCATAGCATGCAGCTGTTTCCTCATAGTGGCAATCAAAATTTTCTCCTCATGTGTACTGATTCTTTGAGACATGTGTACTGATTCTCAATAACTACTGCTCTATTTCTTGACATAGTGATTTGTATGATAGATTCTGGAAATAGGTTGAAAAAGCTGGTATCTAGCAATTCTGACAATCTCTGACAACTCTCTCAAATTTTTCCAAATGACACTCTGTAGACTCGTACGATATTGGGTATGATCTGAAATGACAATTGCTAAACTCGTACGGCAGTTGGGCAGAAATGAAATGCCAGTTGAAAGACTCGTACGACTTTTGAATTTGTGAAATGACTTTTGACTCTAGAAAGGATTTTACATCAAATTTTTGCAAATTTTTGGTTTTCAGTTTCAGATCATTTGCAAATTTTACTGTCCAGATTTGAAGTTTATAATAGATTTGATAGTCTTTAATAGCCAAGTAGATAAACAAGCACGCAGAATAGCAAGCAAGTGATGTCAAGCACGTCTGAAAATAATGAACAAGGGCAAAAGCAACCTTGCGCATGAACAATCAAGTGACTTAATTGTGCTAATCCCTGATAGAGCTAATTGTGTATGTTCCAAAAAGTTTTGCAATAACTCACAGATTCCTGAAAATGAAAATTTTGGCCTCTCTAAGGTTTTTAGTAATGGTTTGACTCTGCAACTTTTATGATTCAAAGGGGTGAACTCCAATCCCGGCGCACCAGGGTTTTGACACAGTCTGAGAACTTAATCTTCAAGAGCTGCTAGGGAGATCTGACAACCCAACAATGAACCATACCTGTGGAGATTTCTTCCACAAGGACATTTATATAGCGGCTGTCACTACCACGTCTAAAATGGCTATGACCACTTGAGGTTCCGTCAATGCAATTTGCCCTTTTGAAGGGATTGTCTGCTACGGTTAACCCTCTCTAAAGATGACTCACAGATTTATACCACAAGGGGACTTGGCTCCAGATCCAAGGTTTTGACACCTCTTCACTTTTAACCCAAACAAAGCAAGCAGATTAATCTGACACGCTAAGACAAAGTTTTGTTTCACCAAGGTCTGTGATGTCAACTCCACGTGATTTATCAACCTCTCCGGAGAGAGAATGTATCAATCCATAAGAGAAGATGCACTAACCAATTTTGATTCACCAAAGCTTGTGATATCAACCCTACGTGATCTATCAACCTCTCCGGGGAGAGAATGTATCGATCAATAAGAGAAGACGCACTAACCAAGTTGAATGTGAAACGCACTAAGTATCCTCCCCACCTACAAGGATTCTGTCGTCAAGAAGGATTTCACTGGGAATCCAATCTCTCAAGAATCACGAATAGTGTTCATGGGGCCTAATTACTATGTGAGCACAGATGTATGTTCCGAAAGCAAATCTACCAAAAGCATCCAAAAAGTAGAAAGAGGAACACTTAACACTTAAAGAAAATATGAGATGAGTCCACAAGGTGGAACACTTAACACCTCACACAAGCTGAAAATGAGTCCACAACTTAGAAAACAAGTGAGTTCTTAAAAGCACAAAAGGGTTGCCAAGTGGAACACTTAACACTTCTCTCCTGTTGACACCTCCCCTTTAATTTGGCGCTGACCTTGCAACCACGGGGTGGAACGAGGGGCCGGTGGATTCAGCGAGTCCAATAGCCCAAGATAGCAATCAAGATCAATCACAAGTATTCTAAGACTACTTAATGAATCCTTAAGGGATCACAACCTAGTATCAATTATGCAAGTGTGTAAAATAAAAGCATGAAAAGAAGCACACAAGCTAGACACATGAGAGATTTATTTTAAGCCCAAATCAAAATGTTATTAGATGAAGGAGAATACCTGGTGATCCTCGCAATGCGCTTAGTAGATTTTACCTAATTTTTAGCAATTCTTGTTGAGCTTTACCATGCAAGCAAGTTACGAACTCTCCAAATGGCCAACAAGCAAACAAGATATGCAAGGTATATTCAACTTATGAAAACCATAGGGTTAGCTCTAAAATCAATTATTATTAGAAATAATAACCAAAAATTAAGCCAAATGACAACTCATATCATGCATTGAATCATATGAAAAATAAGTGCATACCCATCACAAAATTTTTATTTTTTTGCACTGCATTTGACCTAGTCAACAAGATCTAATTTTTTCCCTATGATTTTAGCCACAAAAATAGAAATTCAAAATAGAGACCCCTGCTAAAAAATAGAGAGCTTTCCAAAAATGTAAAAATTTTAGAAAAATCTCTTCATTTGTGCCCTAGAGACCCATTTTACCGAAACAAACTAGTTTTTATAAATTAACTATTTGAGCTATTATATTGCATCCAAATTTAAAACTTAAAGAATGGACCCCCTGTAGAATTTAAAGAGCTTTCTGAAAATATAAAAATTTCCAAAAAATATGCTAATTTGCGTCAGATATTAATTTTTTCCAGAATTTCAAGAAAAAATTATTAAAAATTTAAAACATCTTAGAAAATTCTAAATTTTTACTGTAGCTTCCCTGATATGTTCCCAACTTGCAAAAAAAATTTCAGACCAAGACTCCAAGCCGTTTGGGAGATAAAAATAAATCTTTGAAACTTTGGGGTTTTAGCCCCACGGTGGGCGCTAGAAATGTGTGTGTGAAAATTGTACCTGATCTGTATGACACAACACTTCAGTAAAACATTAGAGGTTAGCTATAATCAAATCGTGTAAAATTGAAATCTATTCTAACCAAGCAATTTACTACCTTCTAATAGGTGCGAGATTGATGTTCTTAGAATGTAATCGAGATCAGTGACCTAGACGACACCTAAATGAAGGATTTGAATACAATTGATCTAGATATGAAATCGAATGTAATTAATCTATTTTTTTGGATTTTTCTATGCAATAAAATAAAAACTTGATATGAATCTATTCTAGAATGAAAAGTTGATATGCAACACTAACAATGATATGAAAAATTGATATACTAATCTAACAATGATATGCTAAAACATGAATGATCTCACAAAGTTGTTTGATTTGCAAAAGAAGCTCCAATTCTTTAGACACCAATTCGCTAGCAGAAGTTTGCACAATTATGAGATGATTTGTGAAGAGCTGAGGCCTTAATTTATAGAAATCCTAGGCTTTGGAGGTGCATAGAAAAAGCCATAAATCACTTAAATAACTCAGGTTGATTTTTGAGTTATCTGAAATAAAAGATATTTAATTTATAAAATCATGCAAAAGCAAGGCTTTAACTCAAAATAGAGCTTTAGTTTTAGTTTTGTTTTTTTCAACTCATCATCAAATGTTGAGTTTAAATTTAAAATTGATTGTTAATTTCTAGTTGCCTGCTTTTTTGATTGTGCATGATTTAATTATAAATTAATTTAAAAATAAAGTGATTTATTCTCAACTTAACTGATTTTTGAAATTAAATAATTGATTTATGGGTTAATCAATCATTTAATCAAACTTTTATTAAAAATTATATTATTAAATAATGACAACATGCTTTAATTAATTAAATAAGAATTTAATCAATTATTCATAAGATATTGGATTTATTGTCAAAATTAAATAATACAATTAATAATAGATAGAATTAAATTTAATTAAATAATTAAGCGGCAAATATTAAATCTAATTAATTAAATATGAAAATATTCAATTAATCAAACTTAGGATAAATGTGATTTATCGCCAAATAATCATTAAATTAAAGATAATTAAGATAATTAGGAATATTCAAGGAATATTCCTCGATGTAGAATTTAAGATAATCAATTATGATTCGATGATGTTTAGATGTGCCTTAAGTTAGGACTTTGATGTCGATTTCATTTGATTTGTTGATATAGGAGGTTAATGAACATATAGACCATTTTTGGGGTATTACAAGGATGACCACAAGGTCATGGTTAATGAGCAGTGCCCAGTGAAATTCAAGATTGGCGGGTACCATGATGAGGTACTATGTGATATCATACCTATGGATCCATGTCATATGTTATTGGGGAGACCATGGTAGTTTGATAGGCATTCTGTACATGATGGTTGTGCAAATACCTATTCCCTGACAAAAGATGGAGTGTGACATAAGCTAAAGCTATTGAAGGGCATAGAAGAAAAGGTATGTGGTACTGCAAGAATAAGTTTTGTTGATGGAAAAAAATTATTAGAGGGTATGAGGCATGTGCATGTATGTTTTTATTTAATTCAAAAAGCTAGTAAAGAGGAAGTAGAAGATGTACCTCTAGAAGTTGTAGATTTGCTGGATGAGTTTTAGGATATTGTATCCGATAATGTGCTTGATGGATTACCACTAATCAAGAAAATAAGTTATCAGACGGACTTGATCCTAGCAGCCAGTTTTCCAAATAAGGCAGCACACAGAATGACACCTACAGAGAGTGAAGAGTTGAACAAACAAGTGCAAGAGTTGTTGCAGAAAGGATTGATCCATGGGAGTCTGAGTCCCTGTGCCATACCAAAATTATTAGCACCAAGAAGAATGGAGAATGGAGGATGTGTACAGATTCCAGAGCTATCAACAAGATCACAATCAAGTATAGATTTCCATTGCCGCGGATGGATGATATTATGGATTTTTTGAGTGGAGCTATGTATTTCTGAAAGATAGATCTGAAAAGTGGATATCACTAGATTCAAATCAGAGAAGGAGATGAATGGAAGATTACCTTCAAGACAAAGGAAGGATTGTATGAGTGGTTAGTCATGCCTTTTGGGATAACCAATGCACCGAGCACTTTCATGTGGCTCATCAATGAGGTTCTAAAGGAATTTCTAGGTAATTTTGTCATTGTTTACTTAGATGATATTTTGATTTTCAATAAGACATTGGAGGAGCATATGATGCATATTCGTATGGTGTTTGAAAAGCTGAGAGAAGAGAAATTGTTGATTAATCTAAAGAAGTGTAGTTTTGTGAAGAAGGAATTAGTATATTTGGGATTTGTAGTTTCAGTAGAAGGTCTGAAAATGGACCAAGAGAAAGTGCAGGCTATCCTTGAATGGCCTACTCCAACGAGTGCTACTGAGGTAAGATCTTTTCATGGTCTAGCTAGCTTTTATAGAAATTTTATCATAAATTTTAGTAGTATTTGTGGACCCTTGACTGAACCAATGAGAGGGGATAGAAAAGAGTTTAAGTGTACTAAAGGGGCAAAAATGAGTTTTCAATTGCTAAAACAAAAAGTTATAGAACAACCTATTTTGGCACTTCTAGATTTTAATAAGGTATTTCAAGTAGACTGTGATGCTAGTGGTATTGCAATAGGAGTTATTTTGAGCCAAGAAGGTAAACCTGTTGCTTATTTCAGTGAGAAGTTGAATGATGCAAAAAGAAAATATTATGTTTATGATCAGGAATTTTATGCTATAGTTTAGGCATTAAAGAAGTGAAGACACTATCTGCTTCCTAAGGAGTTTGTTTTGTATACTGATCATCAAACTTTACAATATTTGAATAGTCAAGGAAAGTTGAATCAAATGCATTTGAAATGGGTTGAGTTTTTGTAGAGTTATACATTTGTTTAGAAACACAGGAGTGGAAAGTCTAATAGGGTTGCAGATGCCCTTAGCAAAAGGAAAATTTTGTTGACAGAGATATAGATTGAGGTTGTTGGGTTCAAGGAACTCAAGAGTTTGTATCTAGAAGATCCTGATTTTGGTGAAGCTTGGAAAGCTTGTATAGAACCTATTACTCTAGACAAAACAAAGTGGTTGGATTTCATCATCCAGGATGGTATGTTATTTAGAGGGAGTCAGTTGTGCATTCCATGAAGTTCTATGAGGGAGAATCTCATCAAGTAGAAGCATAGCAGAAGATTGCCTGGACATTTTGGTCAAGATAAAACCATTGCTATTGTTAGTGAGAACTATTATTGGCCATAGTTATAGTAAGATGTCAAGAAGTTTGTAAGAGTTGCAAAATATGTCAAATGGCGAAAGGAGTGAAGTAGAATACATGGTTGTATCAGCCATTACCTATACTAGAGAAACCTTGGGAGGATATTGGTATAGATATTGTTCTTGGTTTAGCAAGGACACAGTGGGGACATGATTCAATTTTTGTGGTGGTTGACAGATTTTCAAAGATGACACATTTCATTCCCTTCAAGAAGACTAATGATGTTGTTCATATGATAGAATTGTTTTTCAGAGAAGTGGTGATACTACATGGTTTGTCAAAGAGTATAGTTTTAGATCAAAACACTAAGTTTGTTGGATATTTCTAGCAAACATTATGGAAGAAGTTGAAGACAAATTTGAAGTTTGGCTCATCACATTATCTACAAACTGATGGACAGACATAAGTGGTGAATAGGAGTTTGGGGAATTTGTTGAGATGTTTGGTTGGAGATAAGCCAATAGAATGGGATTTGATTTTACAACAGGAATAATTTTTATACAATAATTTTATCAATAGGAGCACTGGTAAATCACCTTTCCAAATTGTATATTGAAGTAGTCCAAGAAATGCATCTGAGTTGAGGAAGATAGATAAAGGGGAGATAATTAGTGCTGAAGTTGAGGATTTTGTAGAACTTTTGAAGAACGTCCATGAGGAGGTGAGGAAGCACATTACCAAGATGAATGTGCAATATAAGGCTTAGGCAGATGAGAAAAGAAGGCATAAGGAATTTCAGGTTGGAGATGAAGTCATGGTTCATTTATGAAAGGAGCGATTTCTAATTGGTACATACAACAAGCTGAAAATGAAAAAGTTTGGGCCATGTAAGATATTGGAGAAGCATGATTCAGGAAATGCATATGAGGTAGAATTGCCTACTAAGCTAAATATTTCACCAGTGTTTAACATTTCAGATTTAACATAGTATCATGAAGGAGGTGTTGAAAATGAGATCACAGAAGCACAGTGGAGTATTCCAGCAACTAGCTCAGATACAAAAGAGATTGAGGATATATTGGATAGTCATGTTGGCAGAAGCACAAGGAACATGACATATGAAGAATATCTAGTCAAATGGAAAGGATGACCTATTGAAGATTCATCATGGCTGACAGAGGAGGAGGTTAACCATCTTGGTTTTCCTCTTCATACCTAAGTCATGATAGGGTCACTTCTCAAATTACCTCAGGTGTCTGATGCAGGAGCATCCTGGGTGTAAGAGCAATCATGCATCACCCAAAAATATTTCTGGTTTTATTTTCAATAAGGGTGATCTTGTGTAGAGCTGCTATCTATGGGAACTTACTATTTTTAGTAAGTTGGTCATACAATCTCAGAATGTTTTGATTTCACGGGTGAAGGTTCATCTTAGTCATTTCAGCCTACGAGTTGAGTTTCATTGCCACATCATCAGTATTGGTGAAGTTATTGAGGGTTTTGGGTATGAAATATTTAAGAAAAAATTTGAAGGCCTTAGAGGCTCCTGATTGTAATCGACCCCCAGCTAACTAGCACTTGCATGTGTTAGGCACTATAGATCTCATCATGGCATTTCTGAAAATTGGTTACAATAGAAAAAAGGAGCTACGGTTAAAAAGTTATGGCCTCCGAAAGTTGGGTTACCTAAAAACATATTTTGTATTTTCTTTGAGCTGACCCTATTGTAATAATTGTAAAAATAAAATAATTCTGTGTTTTGTCGGCCTTAAAGGCTAAATTTCTGGAACATTATTGGGCGGTGGAAATTGCCTATATAAGGAAGGCATGTATGTTATCTTAGGTGATTCAGAGTAGTCTGGGTAATAATTTGAGGCTTTGTCCCTTAGAATATTGTAAGGAAAATACCCATGTGGCTTTGCACATTCTATTTCTGAAGATTTGTAATTCCACATTTGTGGAGATAATAAAAAGCACATTTTATGTTCTTGCAAATTGTTGTTATTTCGTTGTTTCTGTTATGTATTTGTGGTATTAAGGGGAGTACCCTTCATGAGTTTTTACCCTTCCCTAGCTATTCCACATTCAACACCCCTCCCATATCATCTCAAATAAACTTAAAATTTTAAGAAAACATTCAAAAATAAGTGCAACACTCTGATTTATTAAAAAAATTAACAAACGAATTCAGCTAATAAAAAAATCCATTTCATCTTCATTGAATCCAATTCCAGTCATGTCTCCTTTAGGTTTCCATCTCTCTCTCTTTGTTCATCAGTTTTATCACTACTCATGTGTAACTTCTTAATATGTAGTATGGTTTGGGTGAGTTCACCTTTAATGATCTGATTGTATTTCTCCAATTCCTGACATTTATCCTGGTAGTGATCAAGTTTAGTCTTAATTTTTCCTCTCTGCTCATTTTCTTCTTTTAGTGACTCTTCAACTTTGTTTCTTGAATCCTTTTCATGTTGAATCTCCTGCTCCAGCTTCTTTACTTGGTCTGATGTGTCATTGTCTCAACCCTCTTTGATCTTGTCCATAAGGTCTTGTTTCTAAATTCTTGAAGTTTCATGTTGTTCCTTTAGTTTCCTGATGAAACCTTCTGCTCTTCTCAATTTGAATTTTAGTTCTCCATTCTCAGCCTTCTCTTTGTCCAGGTCATCAAGTGCTACTTCAAAGTGCTCTTACAATTGTTTTGAATCAATTATGATCTCCCTTAAGCTATTAGGATTTCTTTCCAAGGGCCAATAGCTCTGATACCAATTGTTAGGACTAGGTAATACTGAGAGGGCGAGTGAATCAGTATTACAACACTTTAGGTTAAACTTCAACCAATTAAAATTAAACCATAACAATGCTAAAATGAAAAGAACATAAATGCACAACACATAACTCACGATACCATGATTTGTTTTCGAGGAAACCTTGGCCAAGGAAAAACTCCAGTGGGGATGGTACCCACAACTATGCACTAAAAAATTATATCCCTATTAGGAGATCTAGCCCTATTAGGAGTTGATTATTACATAGTACATTTCCTTAGTAGAGGAATACAAAGCCCTGTTAGGGGATACAAACACTTGGTTAAAAGTGATGAGAATATGACTCTACCAATCAAAATAATGTCTCAAAGAGTTCTCAAAAATGAACAATACAAGCATTTGATATGCTTAGATAGTTCTAGTTATAGCTCTGTCAAACACTGATCTTGTATCTGCTCACTTCTTTTAGATTCACATCATCACACTTCCACATATCACTTCCACAAAACATTCTATACTTATACAAATTCTTCCATCCAGTCAGTTCTCAAAATACTTCACAAACCATAATAAATACTTAAGCAAATAATCATCATAAATTCAGTGATCATATATTACCAAAGTGTCAGAAATATACAACATTCAACTAACTTAGCACATTTCCATATCAACTAACCTTGCCTCAATAATCACAATTGCTTATGTGCTCTGTTACACTCATTCTCTATCTTCACATACCTTTACAACACTGTATCTCACTAATCTGATCACCAAAACACTTGTGACCTTAACCAAAGGTCCTACATATCAAAAAATGTATTCTACTAACTTCTCAAGCCATAATACATCATACATTGTCATCGCTAACCAAAACTGTAAAACAATATACTATTACCCTGATTCTGTACTTAGTCATTTTCATGACTGTGACTCGAGTACCAAAACTCTTTGCATGCGATCACTCTAGCATGAGTGTTGTCATAAATGACAACTCTTCAGTGATCCCTAGTGCTCCAAAACATCACTTTCCAACAGAATCCATCCATGAATTTCCTATAATAGCTAGCAAGTCCCATGAATCTTCTAAATTTTCTCTTGTTAAGAGGATATGGCCATTAAAGAATAGCTCTAATCTTAGTAGGGTCTACTGTAGCTCCATCAGTAGAGATGGTTTGACCCTGTGTGTGAGTGTTTACAACTTCATGAAATTAGGACATTAGCTACAATTCTATGAAAATACAATGAAAATTTAATCTAAAGCATTGCATTTAACATCCATATCATCTCATGGTTCTCTATGTAAGCTTGGTAAGTAGAACTCTCAGCATTATTCTCTACTAGTGACAGTCCTAGAATGAGAAAGTATGATAAAATGTCTAAATCTAGCTCTCCATTCTCCAAATGATACATAGATTAACTCAAATGCTTGTGATAATTCTCTCAAAATCTCACCATTTGCTCTCAAAATGCTCAAGATATTGCTCAATTGCTCCCAAATTTCCTATAGTGATGATGCTATGCATTTGAATTTTCTAAGATATTATGCTCTCAAAATGACTTCTATTTATAGTAACATCCCAAGGGTAGGGGATAGAGCTACTTAATCATGATTTAGCCTTGGTTGAGTTTGTGTGTGTGAATTTTGTACCTGATTTGTAGACACAACACTTCAGTAAAACATTAGAGGTTAGCGAAAATCAAAATCGTGCAACAAATTAAAAACTAAACTAACTAGGCGATTTACTGCCTTCTAGTAGATGCGAGTATGTATTCTCAGATTATACCGAGATCAATGACCTTGACGACACCTAAATGAAGGATTTGAATGCAAAATCTAGATATGAATTAGATGCAATTAATCTATTTTTTTGGTTTTTCTATGCAATAATGATGATGAAAACTTGATATGAATCTATGCTAATATGAGAATTGATATGCTAAAATGATCTAACAATAATATTCTAAATGAAATGGATACTATGCAAAAATAATGAAAATCTCACAACAACTCGAATTCTCAATATTGATTCTTCAGTCTCCAATTCAGCAGCGTGAGTGTGCAAATCGTGGATGGATGGATGATGAAGAGCTGAAGCCTTAATTTATAGAAATCTAGGGCTTTGGAGGTGCATGAAAAAAAGTCACAAATCACTCAAATAACTCAGGTTCATTTTTGGGTTATTTTTAAATAAAGGATAATTAACTCACAAAAGCATGCAAAAGCATAGTTTAACTCAAAATAGAGTTTAGATTTAATTGATAATTGATAGTTGTCTGCTTTTGTGATTGTGCATGTTTTATTTATGAATTAATTTAATAATAAAGTGATTTATTTCCAACTTAACTGATTTTGAAAAATAAAACAATTGATTTATGGGTTAATCAATCATTTAATCAAACTTTTATTCAAAAATAATATTATTAAATATGACAACTTGCTTTAATTAATTAAATAAGAATTTAATCAATTAATGATATGAATTTTGATTTATTATCAAATTTAAATAATACAATTTATGAATAAATATAATTAAATCCAATTAAACTATGAAGTGGCAAAATTAAATCTAATTAATTAAATATTTAGAATATTCAATTAATCAAACTTTAGGATAAATTGGATTTATCGCCAAATAATCATTAAATTAAAGATAATTATGATAATTAGGAATATTACTAGGAATATTCCCCGATGCATAATTTAAGATAATCAATCATGATTCGATGATGTTTAGATGTGCCTTAGGTTAGGACTTTGATGTCGATTTCGTTCAATATGTTGATATAGGAGGTTAATGAACCTATATCCCATTTTTGGGGTATTACAGAGTCAAAAAATTTGAAATGTTTTTAAATGGGGGGACAATTTAAATGATCGTGTCAAAGGTTTGGACAAGTAGACAAATTTGAGTGGTTGAGATTCAAAGTTGAAAATGAGTGATTGAGATTTAACTATTTTGGAGTGATCCATGTGCGTTTGTTCTCAATTCTTATTGGTTTCTCAAATTATGTTGAAAGATATTAGGATTAATTAAATTCCATCAATTAATTAAATTAGCCATGTAATGGAATAGGTTCAGTTCGATTTTTGATTTAAAACTATACAATTAATTGATTAAAATCAATTATATAGTGTGATTGATCCCTTTAAGCTTGTATTTAATTATTTGATGTCATGATTTGATTTTTCCTTTGATTTAAATGATTTTGTCCAATTTTGATTAATAAATATCCATTTAAAATTGATTTGATCCATTTTGATGAAAATTAGAGCATTTGGCTAAGATTTTGCAAATTTGAATGATTCTAAGAAACCTGCCTAGTTTTGGGTGTCTACAAATGCCCCTCTTTGAATTGATTTGTGTAGCGCATTGATTCAAAGAGAATTTCATGTCCTGATCACTGATTCGATACTTGATTGATTGATACAAAACTGATTTGAAAAATGATTTGAAACTGATATAATTGATAAAACCTAATTTGAAAAATGATGCAACATCCCCACTAATAATAGTTTGAAATTTTAATGCCCCAGATTTAATGTTGATGCAGATTTGATACTCTAATGATGCCCCCTTAGAAATGAAATAGATTGATCTCTGGATAGAAAAAAATATGATGAAATTGATTGAAAATAGATCCAATATGTTTTCATTTCTAAAAAACATTGATCATAATCAAGGCCTCAACAAATGCCCCAGTTTACTGAAAGAATTTGATGAGAAAAGCTATGATTGAGAAAATGTTGTTGATGTTTGAGATAATTTTGATGATGCTTAGATATCACTTGATGTCAATCAGAATCATTTGGTTGATGTTGTATTGATGTCAATCAGATAAGATAGGTATGTTGATGGACTCATTGGATAAACTGATAATTCGCTCTCAAGGTCTAGAGATACGAACAGATGGTTTGATTTTCCTTCCTCACAATCTAGAGTTAGGAGATTTGATGCGCTCAAGATGAGAAAATGGATGATAGGATAACTTGATTGATGTTAGATGATCACTTGGATGATTTGGCTAATTGATATTTGATTGGATTGGATTTGATGAGAAGATTAATGGTGGGAGACTGATAGATAGGGTCGTTTGATATGAATTAGGTGCAGATGTAGATACAGGTAATGAATAGAATTAGGTTGCCCCCAGGTGAGAAGATGCGTAGTAACGATAATCTTGGATGTAGCATTGATCAATTTGATGAATCAGATATTTGAATACATTGATTAGGACATGTAATTTTGCAATCATCATTAACTTCCACCCCCTTGATTAAGGAAAATCCCATAAACATGCATGTAATCTATCATGAAAATGCAATGCAATGCAACTAATTGTCACTAGCTTTTAGCAAAGAAATTCCATAGAGATATATTTTCATCATTGAGCATTGTGGGACTGGAAAGAAAGTACAATCATCACTGACTACATCATGATGATATGAATACTGCTTTATATCACATTTGGTAACCTTTTTGGAAACTAGTATAACTCTCACTAGTTGAACAACCAACTATGGGAGTATGAATACAGGTTTGAACGGATTCAATGTTGCAATTGGATTTTGGTATTAAGATATGAAAGATCTAAATAGCCAAGGTATCCATTTGCGTAAACAAACAAAGGTCAACCCTCCACCCTATATGAAAGTCCTCGATGGTTCTTTGATGACCATGTCGTTAGATGAATTCACATACGTTGTTGGATCTCCCTTAAGACAGTCACTCAAAGGAAAGAAAAATATCATGTGTCCATCATTGCTAATCTAGTTGAAACATCATCAATTAGCTAAAAAGACATGATAAAAAGAGATTCAATAAAGACCATCAAAAAGCTTCAAGGGTTTTGCAATGTATCAAGATTTTCAAAAAAGAATTTCCAAACATTCTGATCATTTAAGTGATGTCAATTTTTAATCCTGAATAATAAAGTCAATGAAGGCTCAAGGATCAAGTTGTAGGATCAAAATACTTGGTTGTGAACAATGATAGCCATCAAAGGTTCAACAAAATCTCTTTTCTGAAGCTCTGAAAATTCCCTCTCTAATATGTGATAAAAAATAGTGCGTATCGAATCCATTTGAGTTTAATGCATTGCTTCATGTGAATTGATGTCTGTTTGTTGAAATCTGCTGATTAAGATCAAATGCCCCTAGTTGGATAGGAAAAATGTTGGACTTGGGAAAACTTCCAAAATATTAAAAAAGCTCGGTTTATGCAAGATGCAGCTCAAAGCACTTTATGCAAACATTTTTTTTGTTGGATTTTTGGATTTTTTTTTATAAATTTTTACCAGCTCTCAAACAAGATCACATTGGTTTTTCCCCAATGTCTAGCAAGATATAGGACATGAAGGATGGATTTGCAAGTTGGTGAATTAGAGATGGAAAGGCCATGATGGATGAAGCATGTGAATGTGACCCGTAGGACTATCTCCTCAATATTACCCAAGCTAAGGAAAAATGATATAACAATGTGAAGCATGTTTTTGGATAAGCCATGAAAGCCAATGATGTAGTGCTAGATATCCTATAGGATAACGATCTATTGTCATGAAAATGAGGGATCCAAAAGAGTGGACATGTCAAGAAGTGTTTGATAAAAAAATTTGTACTTTAAGTATCTTCATTTTGATCAAGACCAAGGGGTCCATTTGGGTAAGATGTGGATAAGATAACACAATTAGGATAAAGGGGTGATGGAGGCTATGAACAGATATTTTGGGATTATGGAAAGACTATCAAGGAATAATGAAGGTGAATTTGGGATAAGCAAGATCATGATAGGGTAACATGGATGCAACAAGTAAATAAGCTGATGGAAAGGATAACGGATGTCAAGATACTTAATGCTCATAGATGTGTTCAACCTTGTCAAGATTAACGGTGAGATAGGGAATATGGATGTAAGTGAGATAAATGATAGGAAGATGGAGGATAGCATGGATGAAACTTGCCCCCAAGTGTAGAGTGCAAGGAGGAATTATGCATGATGCCTATTTGCCAAGTTTTCATCATGGTATTTTTCCAAGGCGCCAAAAGAAGTGGGTTTTCACCATAGAAAAATTTCATTTTTCTTTACTTTTGCCACCAAGGTGCCTATTGCTAGGTTTTCACCAAGGCACTTTTTGTCTCTTTTTTTTTTTAATTTAAAATTTTTAATTTTTTTAATTTTATTTTTCCAACATCAGGATCTTTGGACAATGCTCTTCTGAAAGATATGCTATAATAACCATGGGTATGACTAGGATGCTCAAAGATATTGATAAGGTGATGAAAAAGGATAGATATGGAGGATAAAGGTAGGTGGTGGTAAAGGTGTTATGCCATAGATTGGATAAGAGGGATGGAAATATGGAAAGTAGGTGTTGGAAAATGAATGTGAGGATAAGAAGAAGGTATGTTGTAGATGGAAATGTTGGCAAGATCAACTTTGACACACACTTTGAAGAGTAGTGGAATGATGGAGGAACAATCGATGAAGGAGGTAAGGATCCTTTTGAGGTAGTGGATTTTGGGATGTAGGAACCCAAATTAGACTTGGAAAGTGGAGGATGTTTGGAAGGAGATGGAATGGAAGCCTTTGGGCTTGAATGCCAATTTTGATTTTTCTTTTGTGTTTGAGTCTTTAAAAAGTGATTTGGGAATCCACATAGTCTTTTATTTTTCTTTCTTTTGTGATGCTTTTGAATGCATTTCTTCAATGAGGGATTTAGGAACCCACATTTTATTTGATTTTTCTTTCTACTTGGTGGACCTTTGCAGCCTTTTGGATATTTCATTTTTCTTTGTGGACCTTTTTTGGTCTTTTGGATATTTCATTTTTTTTTTAATTCACATGTTGATTAGATGGGACATTGTGATTTTTATACACATATGGATTCTTGGATTTATGATTTTTATATGGCACATCAAAATTTCTTCCAAAAGACTTAGGAATTGTGGATGAATAGGAATAATATGGAGGGTTCATATGGATTGGTGTTTGGACATTCCTCAAGTATGTGTGCCTTCGTTGATCTTGATACATGGTAGGGTAAGGGAATGGAGAGCTAGGGATGATAGGAATGGAGGATGGAGGAATATATGGACCTAATATGGATGGAAGGGGTGAAGACTTTTTTTTGGGGACATAGGAACCCAAAATGGATTTGGAGGATAGTGAAGGCATATGGTTGTGTTTGAATGGAGAGATATAAGGTGTGAAAGGGATATCAACATCTTTGAAAGGAGCTGCATTTCCAAGGTTCTCATCTTTAAGATTTATCTTTATATCAATAGGCTCATGAGTAGCTTTGATAGAAACAAATTTGATAGGATCAACTAAAGCTTGAAGGGATTTATTATCATTTAAGGGATTTGGAAGAATGATGGTTCCTTGAGGTGAACATGGAGGAATATGACAAGGAAATGATGGGATACTTTGATCTTGACAAGGATCTTCGAGTGGTGTAGAGAGGATATTTTTCTCTTGATTTTCAACATGCTCATTGGAAATTGTGCAAGTGATATCTTGATTTTTCTTGAGAAGTGGATAAAATATGGAACTTGGAAGGGTATTTTGTTCTTGGAATGTAAGGACATCATCTTGGAAGACATGAAAGGATGCAAGGGGATAATCACAAGGTTCTATGGATATGGGACCTTCATCAACTATGGGAGGGGATTGTATAGAATCTTGATCTTGATCTTTACTAATATTCATTTCTTTTCTCTTTGGATTATCCTCTTGACATGGAGCCACTTCTAAGGACAAGGTAGATGTTTGGATATGTGTGGGGGATGTTTGGAGAAATGATGTAGGATTCTTTCGAATGGGTATAATAGGCATTGAAGCACATGAAGCTTTGGATTCCAAGATCTTTGAAGCATGGAAATGATCTACAGAAAGATGTAACTTAGCTTGGGTTTCTTTTAGAGGTAGCCCTTGAGGGTAGACATAGTCAATGTTAAAAGTGTCATCATTACGCTCACTCTTTAGTGGAAGAATTTTGGATGGTTGTGAAGCTTTGTGAGATGGACGAAGGATGAAAGGAGTACAAGCTATGGGAGAAACCTTGCTAAAAGTGTCATCATTAGGCTCACTCTTTGATGGAGGAATTTTGGATAGTTGTGAAGCTTTGTGAGATGGACGAAGGATGAAAGGAGTACAAGCTATGGGAGAAACCTTGCCAAAAGTGTTATCATTAGGCTCACTCTTTGATGGAGGAATTTTGGATAGTTGTGAAGCTTTGTGAGATGGACAAAGGATGAAAGGAGTACAAGCTATGGGAGAAACCTTGCTAGATAGAGGTTTTTGCATTAGATCTTGCTTAAGAGTGGTACCTTTCTCTTCATACTCTTTATTATCTTGATCACAAATAGGATTATCATGAAATTTCCCTTGATCCAAGATAGGTTTGTTTCTCTTAAATGTTTCTTTTTGTGAGAAAAATGAAGATACAGATGGCCCATCATCATAAAGAAAAGGCCAAATTGATCTTAATGATGGCTTTTTAAATGATGCATCTTTTTGTTTTTTCTCATTCTTCCTCAAGGTTGATGTATCATAATTATGAGGAAGCTTAGCTCCTGATTGAGCTAATTTTATGAAATATGCTTCTTTATCCCTCTTCAAAATTAATGGCATTATTTCCATAAATATAGGATCTTGGGATGCTTCTAAAATTTCATCTTTAGACACTTCATCATTTTGATTCCTTTGGAGATCTTGGTCTTGATTTTGATAATTATGCTCCATAATAGGATTGATTTGTTTCTCAAATAGATTCATCATTATAAAAAAATTTCAGGAATATGATCTATTTGTTGCACTGATAAGGAATATCTCTAAAAAGGGTATCCAAAAGTGATTTCAAAAACTTTCCAAAGCCTCAGGAAATGTCCACTATTTTCCCTTTTTTTTTTTGGGGCATCACTTTCCTTTGTGTAGGTGTGACTTAAAACTTAGTACATGGTTACTATAATTTCTCTAGGTGGCACTCTGTAGAGAGCAAGTAGCTTTTTCCTATTGATAGGCATTGGTTAACCTTTCCTAGGCATTTCTTAATGTTGGAGATTTTTCAGCAGGCTAGTTCAGACTATATATTTGTCATTGATGACAACATATGGAAATTAGCATGCGTGGAAGTCTTATGTAGTAAGATTTCTATATATGTAGCATGGACATGATATCAACATGATATCATGGGCACAGAGGTTAACTATTAGTGCAGCCAGTTATATGGCAGCTTGTATTAGCAGTGTTCCTAACAAAGTAACAGGTAGTGTTCTGTGTATGGTTGTCCGTATAGTTGTCATGGAGCCTTGTACACTTGGATATATGTTGAAGACATATTAGTGATGTTTTAGTCATGGACACATAGTCTGATATTTAGTAGAAGTAAGGTTATGCAGTCAATATTTGTCAATAGCAGTTTCCTATGTTTACTCAGAAGAGCTGATAGAGAATTCATTTGTTCTAGAGTTGCACCTATCATTTTGGTATGCACCCTTGGAGTTAAGCTTAGAGGAGAGTTATTGATGTTTGGTTAAGAGCACATGAAGTAATTTAGCTTGAGAAGAAAGATCTAGTTGTTTTGGTAGAGCTGATAGTGTGTAGCGTGCATCTACAATTACTTTATTGAATAGGTCCCAGAATATGTTGCGTGCATAGTAGAGCTGACATAATGTTTATCTAAGTTTGTTATGATTTCTCTAATATGATTTAATGGTGGTTCTAATAGGGTGAGCTGATTATATCATTTAGAGAAAAGATATTTATAGGCAATCATTTGTGATTGCTTGAGTGTGGTTCATGGTTGATTAAGAAGAGCAGAGAAAAGTGTGAGAAGAGTTGAACCATCAGAGGAAGGTCTATGTGATGAAGTAAAGTATTTTTGATATATAATGGAACTGATC
Organism: Chamaecyparis obtusa; assembly: GCA_027943335.1. Taxonomy (NCBI): domain Eukaryota; kingdom Viridiplantae; phylum Streptophyta; class Pinopsida; order Cupressales; family Cupressaceae; genus Chamaecyparis; species Chamaecyparis obtusa. The sequence continues at coordinate 2,954,294 of BSBK01002879.1, read as the reverse complement.
TAGACAGCAGGTCAAAGCACAGTTCACCAAGATCCAGATATAGTGTGTATCTGTTAAACATAAGGTTGTAGCCTTCACCCCTTTTAGAAGTGTGCTCTTCGACAGTGCATCCTCTCCCCTAACAGGGACTATTGTAAAAGACTCCTAATAGGGTCTGACCCTTGACCAATTCTACTATACTAAATATATTGTAAAGAAACTCCTAACAGGGTTAAGGATCTTCTAACAAGGATCATAATACACTAGTGAAGAATATTAGTGGGTGTAAATTCCCACCGGGGTTTTTACCTCTTTGGGTTTCCCTATAACCAAAATATTGGTGTTGTGCTCATGTGTTATTTCATTGTGTTTATGATTTATGTTTAAGTATACTTAATTGGATAAAGAATTGAAACTTGTAGATAACTAATTCACCCCCCCCCCCCCCCTCTCAATTATCTCTTGGGACTATTCCTAACAATTGGTATCAGAGCCAAGTGCCTCGGAGAGAAATTTTAATAGCTTGAGGTTGATTAAATGGCATACTTTAGGAAAGAAAGTACTAAGTTTGATGGAGAGAATTATCTTGATTGGAAGAACAAGATGGTGACCTATTTGCAATGCATTGCTTTTGAAGTTTTTGATGTAACTATCAAAGCTACAAAGATTCCTACCTTAGAAGACCTTGCAAAGGATGATGCTATTGAAAGATAAAAGGAATTTTTTCATCAAAATACAATATCCAAAGAAGCCCTTATCAACGCCCTCTTGGATAGTGAGTTTTCAGAAATAAAGAAAGTAGACACTGCCCACAAGATATGGAAGCACCTTGAAGACATGTTTGAAGGAAATAAACAAGCAAAGGATGCATGCAAAAAAACATGGAAGAAAAGATACAATGCATTAGAGATGTTACCTGAAGAAAACATTAGAGCATACAATCAAAGGATCAATGAAGCAGTTGTTGGAATCAGGAACAATGGTGGAGAGATTTCAGAGGAAGACATTCTAGACAAGTTGATGACTACTCTCATTGTATAATATGAAAGTAAGATCAAAATCCTTGATGAGACCATGCAGTTTACATCAAATTTCAAGACAGAGACCATGATTAGTAAAATCTTAGTTTTTGATATTTCTGGATTAAAGACATAACCTAAAAGTGAGACAACCTTCAAATCAATAGTCCATGGTAAGAAATCTGCAAACACTTCTAGTAATTTTGATGATATTGATGAAGAGAAAACACTAGATGATTTCATTGCTATGAGTGCCAAAAGAGAAAAGAAAGGAAAAGGAAAATATGAAGGTCAATTGCCATTTAAGTGTCCTACTAGAGCTAAAAAGTTCAAAAAGGATTACAAGCCTAAGTACTCTAATAAATGCTACTATGCTAGAGATGGAGTTTCAAATGATGAATTAGGTGAAGAAGAAATTGGATTCATTGCTATTATAGACAAAATGAATAATAAGATAGTTCACAAAAATAAGAAAGAGAATCAAGAGCTAGCATTAATTTCACAAGCTAACATAAGGATAGACAGGATTATAGATAGTAGTTGTTCACATCACATGATAGGTGATAAAGACATATTTGTTCATTTAGACAAATACAATGGTGGCATGGTTAGATTTGGAGATAACACTCCTAAACCTATCATTGGTAGAGGAGCTATCAAATTGAATGGAAAGAACAATACTGATGATGTTCTCTATGTTGATGTTTTCAAACATAACCTTCTTAGTGTTGGATAGTTACTTGAAAAAGGTTATCAGTTGAAGCTCAAAGACAACAAATGCATCATTAACAAAAGGGATGGTGTTATGATTGCATCAGGCTCAAAGACTAAAGGTAATGTTTTCCAACTCACTTCAGAAGCAAGTTGTTTTGTTGCTAAAGTTGATGACAATTGGTTGTGGCATAAAAGACTATGTCATATCAACTTTGATAACATAGTAAAGATAAGCAATGTAAAGGCAGTAAGAGATCTACCTTGCATAGCAAAGATAGTTGAAACTATATGCAGGGAATGTGTGATGGGAAAGCATGTGAGAAACTCATTTAGGAGCAAGCATAATTCTGCAGAGAACAAGTTGGATTTGATTCATATAGACCTATGTGGTCCAACTCAAACAAGATCATACTATGGTGAAAGGTATTTCATTTTGTTTGTTTATGATTATACTAGGATGATGTGGGTTGTATTCTTGAAAGATAAGTCAGAAGCATTTGAGAAATTCAAAATATTCAAAGCTAAGGTTGAGAATGAATCTGGACTAAAGATAAAATATTTGAGATCAGATAGAGGGGGAGACCTAGAACTCCTCAGCAGAATGGAATTGTAGAGAGAAGGAATAGGATCATCCTTGATACAGAGCACACCATCATGATTGAAGGAAATGTTGCACACACCTATTGGAGAGATGCAGTCAATACAACAATCTATACCATCAATAGAATACAATTGAGACCAGGCGTAGATAAAACTCCATATGAGATATGGTTTGGTAATGTTCCTAGAGTAAAATACTTTAGAATCTTTGGAAGCAAGTGCTACATCAAGAGGGATGAAGCAGTAGGCAAGTTTGATGCAAGAAGTGATCAAGGTATTTTACTTGGATACTCTACTAAAAGAAAAGCTTATAGATGTTACAATTTAAGGTTAAAGAGGATCATTGAAAGTGCTCATGTTAAGATTGATGAAAATTTCATGATTCAAGAAAGATATCATGATTACTCACCCATGATTGAAGAAAAACCTAAGACTTCCACTAGTGAGATAGTTGTTGAAGAAATGTTTGATAGTATTGATGTGTTATTCAATGACCCCAAAAAAAGTGAAGCAAAAAATCCAAAGGATGATGAGTATACATCACCTAAAGATCCAAAGTTCACTTCTAGATATCATTCTAAGGATGACATTATTGGAGATCAAAGAAACAAAGTCACAACAAGATCAAAAGTAAAGGATCAAGAAAACAATGAAGTGGTATGTTTACTATCTCAGATTGAACCTTTAAGTGTTGAAGATGCATGCAATAACTCTGATTGGCATGATGAAGGAAGAACTAGATCATATTATTAAGAATGATACTTGGGAACTGGTCCCTAGACCTAGTGATAAGAATGTGATTGGAACATAGTGGATATTTAGAAACAAGATGAATGAAGATGGTATAGTAGTAAGAAACAAATCAAGATTAGTATGTAAAGGATATGCACAAAGAGAAGGCATTGATTATTTAGACACATTTGCACTTGTGAGCAGATTAGAAGCTATTAAAGCCTATGCTACAGTCAAAAACTTCAAATTTTATCAGATGGATGCCAAGTCAGCATTCCTGAATGGAGATTTGAAAGAAGTATACATTGAACAACCAGAAGGATTCACCTTATTAGACAGACCTGATATGGTATGCAGATTGAAGAAGGCCCTCTATGGACTTAAGAAAGCCCCTAAAGCATGGTATGAGAGACTAGATGGACATCTAACAAATATTGGATTCAAGAAAGGAGCAACAGATTGTAATCTATTCATAAGAGAGACATCCTAATGTTTACTACCTATAGCTATATATGTTGACATTATGTTTGGAGGTAATGAAAAACTTAGTGCTGAATTTGCTAAGGAGATGCAAAATGAATTTGAAATGAGTATGATTGGTCCTATCAAATACCTTTTAGGATTAAATGTGCAGCAGATAAAGAAATGTATTTTCATTAATCAGTCCAAGTATGTGAAAGAAATATTAAAGAAATTCAAGATGGATAACTGCAAGCCAGTAGGGACTCCTATGATTATTGGGTGCAAGCTTACAAAAGAAGATGACTCAACAGTAGTAGATATAACTTTGTACAAATCTATGGTTGGAAAACTTATTTATCTTACCCAGACTAGACCTAACATTTGCAATGTAGTTGGCATAGTTGGAAGATTTGCAGCAGAGCCTTAACAAAGTCACCTCATGGCAGTAAAAAGGATATTCAGATATTTGCAAGGCACTATAGACTATGGTCTATGGTATCCCAATTCAAAAAATGTTGAGCTTCATGTATGTGCTGATGTTGATTGGGCGAGATGCATTGATGATAGAAAGAGTATATCAGGAGGAGTAGTGTTTCTTGGTGATAGACTTGTCACTTGGACAAGAAATAAACAAATTTTTATTTCTCAGTCAACAACAAAAGTGGAGTATGTTGTAGTAGCCCTAAATTGTTCTACAATTGTTTGGATCAAACAGATGATAAAGGATTTTGGAATTCAAATTGATTATCCTATTGTTATTCATTGTGATAACACTAGCACTATTAGCATGTCTAAGAACCATGTGATGCATGCAAACACAAAGCACATTGAGATCAAGTATCACTTCCTAAGAGATAAAGTGGTAGAGAAAGAATTCAAGTTTGACTTTGTAAGTACTAAAGATCAATTGGCAGATGTTTTCACAAAGCTCTTGCCTAAGCATACTTTTGAGTATCTCAAGGAGAAGCTGGGAGTAATTCCCTTCCCTGATTTTGCTTAGAAGAAAGAAGGAAAGGCATCAGTCCTCAGGGACTGATGGAAGGTTGACTACTCTACCTCAAGAGTAGTACCAGTGCTTAAAATGAATGGTGCCCTTTGCCATTGATGTCAAAGGGGGACTAATATATAGAGTCATGAAAAATAGAGGAGTATTATACTAAGGGGGAGTAGTATTCAGTTATGACAGTAGTTCAATTGAGGAAATGGAGAATGTTATAAAAGAAATGTTCACTTGGGTTGGTGGTGGCTTTTCATTCCACATGTTTCCATCAATGCCAAAGGGGGAGATTGTTGGAGATTTTCCACTAGGCCACTTCAGACTAAATGTTTGTCATTGATGATAACATATGGAAAGTAGCATGCATGGAATTCTTATGTAGTAGCCTTTCTATATATGTAGCATGGACATGATATCAGCATGATATCATGGGTAGAGAGGTTAACTATTAGTATAGATAGTTATATAGAAGCTTGTGTCGGCAGTGTTCTTGATAAAGTAATAGGTAGTGTTCTATGTATGGTTGTTCGTATAGTTGTCATGGAGCCTTGCACACTTGGATATATGTTGAAGACATATTAGTGATGTTTTAGTCATGGACACATAGTCTAATATTTAGTAGAAGTAAGGTTATGCAGTCAGTATTCATCAATAGAAGTTTCCTATGTTTATTCAGAAGAGTTGATAGAGATTTCATTGGTTTTGGAGTTGCACCTATCATTTCAGTATGCATCCTTGGAGTTAAGCTTAGAGAAGAGTTAGTGATGTTTGGTTAAGAGTGCATGAATTAATTCAGCTTGATGAGAAAGATCCAGTTGTTTTGGTAGAGCTGATAATGTCTAGCATATGTCTACAATTATCTTATTGGACAGGTCCCAGAATGTGTTGCGTTCTTAGTAGAGCCCACTGAATTGTTATTGGAGTTTGTTATGGTTTCTCTAATATGATTTCAAGGTATTTCTAATAGGCTAACTTGATTATATCATTTAGAGGAAAGATATTTATAGACAGTCATTTGTGATTGCTTAAGTGTGGCTCATGGTTCATAGTAAGAGCAGAGCAGAGTGTGTGAAGTCTTGAGCCATCAGAAGAAGGTCTATGTGACCAAGTAGAGTATTTGTGCTATACATTAGAATTGATCCAGATAGCAGGTCAAAGTGTAGTTCACCAAAATCCAGATATAGTGTGTATTTGTTAAATAGAAGGTTGTAGCCTTCACCCATTTGAGTAGTGTGCTCTTGGACAGTGCATCCTCTCCCCTAACAAGGACTATTTTAAAAGACTCCTAATAGGGTCCGACCCTTGACTAGGTCTACTGTACTAAATATATTGTAAAGAAACTCCTAACAGGGTTAAGGATCTTCTAACAAGGATCATAATACATGAGTGCAAAATATTAGTGGGTGTCAATTCCCACTGAGGTTTTTACCTATTTGGGTTTCCCCATAACCAAAATATTGGTGTTGTGTTCATGTTTTCTTTCATTGTGTTTATGCTTTATGTTTAAGTATACTTAATTGGATAAAGAATTGAAACTTGTAAATAACTGATTCACCCCCTCCCCCCTCTCAGTTATCTCTTGGGACTATTCCTAACACTTAAAATGTCATAGGCATGACTTCATCATTTATAGGTGTTTCTTGAATAGTCATAAATGTGACTTCACTATGTATAAGCAATTTTTCTCTATGTGCAGGCAACACTTTGTAGATCAGGTTGTAAATTCTAGAATTTTTAAAAGTTCTAAGATCAGATCTGCAAAATATTCTTTCTTGAAAATTAAATACAAACCCAACACACATGTCAATTTTTTACCATATACCTAAAACCACACTAAAAGTGTATGTTCTCAATCATTTTCACAAGTATAAACAAGAATGTCTTCCAAGCAATCGACCTAGAGTCAGATTTGGCTTTTAAACATGTTTGGCTCTAAAAGGAAGATTACTGATTAATGAGATTTTTAATGAACACCTCCATTCTAGATCATGTCAAGCTCTTTTACCCACTTGTGGGCTTCCCACACACATGAAAGCACAATTTAGCACAATCCCAATGGACTACTAGAGGAAGTGAAGAATACTTGCACACAACCTAGTCACTCTCCTATTAAGGAAGAATGTATTTGTTTATAGTGGGTTAGATAGTATTGCGGCTAAAGCGATTGTCTCCCACTTTGGGTCATTCCCTCACACCCTCCTTGTATGGCATTTCTCAGGAGGCAGACCCTCTAAAGATCTAATTTATCTAGCATGTATAGAAAAACAAGAAATCAAACTTAGTTCAACAAGTTTGGGAGTTTGGTTCACTTAGAAAGTGAAGAGCATATCCTTATTGTCGTTCCTTGTTCCAAACACTTAAGAAAAATTTGTTCTTTTTCAACCTCTTGACAAGGAGATTCTTATAAATGAAATGTTTGGTTAATTCCTCATCCCTTTCTTTCTACCAAGTTGAACTCACACGTTTGTCTTTTTGATCCACTTGCAAAATGGAGAGCATATGCCTAATGTTTGTTCAATTTGGACAATAGTAAGGTTTTTCCTATTAAGCTAGATCCAAAGAAAAGCCACAATTTAAGAAATGCAAGCTTGATATGAAAAATACCTTTTTTGTAGCTAGCAAAGGCTAGGCACTTTTTTGAAGTTTTTGACATTTATTTTATTACTTACCTAGTGGCTATCATTCCCATTCTGGCTCCTCTAACAAATTAGTCAACACAGAAATACAAAGTGAAGGAAACCAAAAGGAACAAACTAAAATGCAATTAAGTGTTCTTAACAAGATTTTGTAAAGAAAATTTTAACAACTTAATGCAAAACAATTTAGTTCAAAGTAGGAAATTTCTTTTTGTAAGCATTCAACACCTTAATGTAATGCTCATAAAACTTTTCTTCTAGTTCCAAACTATCTAAAATTGTAGCATTATGGATTTCTTTTTGACATTTGGTTTGAATTCTTATCTCTTTGTTCTCTTGAGTAACTCTGCTCTCTAGTTTCTATACTTTCCTATGTCTACTCATCTGCGGGAAAAAAATAGATAGAGAGTAAGAAAATAGAATTTAATAATCTGATAGAAAAATTGAACATAAAATACTAAGTGACATTCATCATCTAATAAGTGTCAGTTAAAATCTAGTAGGTGTCATTTAAAAGGTAGTAGGCACCACTTAAAAGCTAGTAGGCATCATTTAAAAGAAAGTAGGCATCGTTTCTTGATACTAGGTGATGCTTTACACTCTCAGGCATGATATTTTATTTCGTAGGCGTTAGAAGAAAAAAATACAAAATAGAAAGAATCTTGTAGGCATCAGTTAACTCCTTCTAGGCATTGTCAAAATGATCATAGGCATCATTAAATCCTTTGTAGGTGGCTTTTCTCCTATTTTCTACAAAATTGATGTAAAAGTGAAGCCAAAAACACATAGAATTTAATAAAAATGATAGAAATGAGGCTTAAAGCCCCACGATGGGTGCCATTTGTGTGTGAGTGTTTACAACTTCATGAAATTAGAACAATTAGCTACAATTCTATGAAAATACAATGAAAATTTAATCTAAAGAATTGCATTTAACATCCATATCATCTCATGGTTCTCTATCTAACCTTGGTAAGTAGAACTCTCATCCTTATTCTCTACTAGTGACAATCCTAGAATGAGAAAGTTTGATAAAATGCCTAAATATAGCTCTCCATTCTCCAAATGATACAAAGATTAACTCAAAGGCTCATGATAATGCTCTCAAAATCTCACTATTTTCTCTCAAAATGCTCAAGATATTGCTCAATTTCTCTCAGATTGCCTATAGTGATGATGCTATGCATTTGAATTTTCTAAGATATTATGCTCTCAAGATGACTTCTATTTATAGTAGAATCACAAGGGTAGGGGGTAGAGTTACCTAATCATTATTTAGCCTTGGTTAAGTCAAAAACTTTGAAATATTTTTAAATGGGGGGACAATTTAAATGATTATCTCAAAGGTTTGGACAAGTAGACAAATTTGAGTGGTTGAGATTCAAAGTTGAAATGAGAGATTGAGATTCAACTATTTTGGAGTGATCCATGTGCATTTGTTCTCAATTCTTATTGGTTTCTCAAATTATGTTGAAAGATATTAGGATTAATTATATTCCATCAATTAATTAAATTAGACATGTAAGGGAATAGGTTCAATTTGATTTTTGATTTAAAACTATATAATTAATTGATTAAAATCAATTATATAGTACAATTGATCCCTTTAAGCTTGTATTTAATTATCTGATGTCATGATTTGATTTTTCCTTTGATTTAAATGATTTTGTCCAATTTTGATTAATAAATGTCCATTTAAAATTGATTTGATCCATTTTGATGAAAATTAGAGCATTTGGCTAAGATTTTACAAATTTGAATGATTCTAAGACACCTGCATAGTTTTGGGTGTCTACAGACCCAAATACTGTCTCTCTTTCTGATAGAAGGAACACTTCAATAGTTTACCGTAAAGTTTATTATCTCTTAGATGTTGTAAGACTATGTGTAAGTATTCTTAATGCTCCTCCATACTCTTAGAATAAATTAGAATTGCATTAATAAATATCTCCACAAATTTATCTAGACAGTCCCTAAAAACATTGTTCATCAAATTCATAAAAGTTTTAGAAGAATTCATTAATCTAAATGGTAAGAGAAAAAATTCATAATGACCATACCATATTCTGAATGTGGTTTTATATATATCTTATTCCTTTATCCAAAGCTAATGATATCTAGGTCTCAAATCAATCTTAGAAAATAAAGATTCTCCCTTCATCTAATCAAATAGTTCATCTATCTGAGGGAGAGGATACCTATTTTTAATGGTTACCTTATTAAGCATCTTGCAATCAATGCATATTTGTAAGTTTTCATCCTATCTCTCTACAAAGATCACTATGACTCCCCATGGTGATACTCTAGGGCATATGAAATATTTATCCAAAAGTTCTTGAATTTGTACCTTAAGCTCATTCATTTCTATGGTGGTCATTTTGTATGGAGCCTTATATTGTGGTTCGGCTCCAAGCATCAAATCAACGGAAAAATCAAACTCCCTCTTCAAAGGTAGTTTAGGTAATTCCTCTCAAAAAATATCCTAGAACTCCTATAATATAAGATAATCATCTAAATAGGGAGGAGTGTTGTCAAGATCCTTAACATGTGCTACATACAACATAAATCCCTTCCTTTTATCCCTTTTCAGTTAAATAGCATAAATATATCTCATCTCAATGGGTCTTTTCACACCCCTAAATATTGTAGGTTTTCTTGCATCATCAAGGCATTCAGATTATTTGAATCTACAGTTTACAATTGCCTTATACTTAGTTAACTAGTTGGTGCCCAAAATGACATCATATGTGTTGGAATAATTGATGAAGATCATGTATAGATTAGATGAGTATGTTATGACATGTGTTTGATATAGGTATGATGATAGGATAATAAATTATGAGTTTGTCATTGATGTCAACTTCGTGTCTGTTGGTTGACAATGTTCTTCTTATACTAAGATATGTTCAAGAGGATGAATCCTGAGATATTGTATGAGTTGGATTGTGCAATCATGAAGAAAGATTAGACATTGTATCAAGATGATATATCCATGACTGCATAAGTTTATCTTATGTGTGGTGTGATTTATGATTCTTTGAGGACTGACAAGAATGGGTTGAAGCTCAAAGGTGGTGATTTGATAATTGTGTCAAATCAGTTATTGTGATCCTTATGAGAGACTTAGGCGTGTCTCTAGATGTCTAGTGCTTGACCGCTACTATTAGTTTGTATTGGTAAGAAATTTATGAAAAGATTAAGGTTGAAAATGAAATTTATAGAATAGTTAGTAACAAGTGAGAGGTGATTTGATTGGTTTGTTAAATCCATGATGATTTGTGTGGCGCGGTCACAAGATAAGGTTATTCATAGTGTGTAGAATCTATAGTTGTGACCGTAACTTATTGGGATGATAGATGAGAAGTTATTGTTGGATATTTATAATTCATAGGATGGTGATTTAAATATTTTATATGTTTAATCACTATGTTATTGAATGGGAAGTCATACTATTTTCATTTGTGGTTTGTCATTGATGTTAACATATGTCTCTGTGAAGAGTACAGGCTGATTATGATAGTATATGGACACTGTACAAATGTTTTAGGACCTGTGAAGATAGATGAGAGTATAGGATGATGTTGTGATCTTATATCCAAGATCACATCATCTAATGTTTCATACTCAATGAGTTACAAATGTTTTGGTGAGAACTGGTTCCTGAATAGTGACAATGGAAACTGACAGAGTGAGTCCCTATGTTTTTGATATAGCTTACAGAAGATATGGATTAGGTGCATGAGAGCTTATGAGATAAAAGAAAAGGTACCAAAGGATGTTCGGTGGTTAGGGAAAGGTACAGAATGATGAATGATGTCATCTTTGGCATGTGATTTGGAGAAGACTTATTTGGGAGCTGACTTCAGAACTATAGTGTGCATTTTGTTTGGAAAGAGTAAATTAAGGATGTCAGTCCTTAATTGTTGTAATGGAATCATTGTATACTTGTTTTAGGTACCATGTGTATCTTAGCAAGAGTTTATGTAAATGTTTATGTAATTATAAAAGCCTAAATGGCTGACCTGATCACGTAGAATGTATAGGGTATATATGTAAGCTCTTTTCTTTGGAAAAAGGTGTGGTGAATATATATGTAATGTGAAATTTTTGGAAGATCTATGAAGCTTGTGTCTGTTGGATGTAGAGCAGAGGGTTACTAGTGAAATTCATTGGAATTGATGAAGCAAAGACAATTGCTGGTGGATAGCTAAAATATTATGTATGTCTCTATATACACTTGCTGTAAACAGTGAGTTCTGAAGGTGGATTTATCCTTCTTTAGGCAGTGTGCCTGGGAAGTGAGCCCACCCCTCTTTCTTGAATCCTAACAAGGTATGTCCTATAAAAAGGAATATGTATTGTAATGCTTCAATAATCTCCTAACATGACTAAATCTTCTAACAAGGATACTATACTCTTAGTACATCATTTGTGGGTGCTAATTCCCACTGGGGTTTTTACCTTTAATAGGGTTTCCTCGAAACAAAAATATTGTGCTATTGTGTTAGCATTCATTATGTTCATTGGATCTAATATTGCTTCTATACAAAGGTTAAAATTTAATAATCTATTATACAAATGATTCACCCCCCCTCTTAGTATTATTGTGGACTGTTATTCCTAACAATTGGTATCAGAGCTCTTGGTCCTTAGAAAGAGAGCTTAATAGATTGGGGTGATCTTGGAGGTGGTGTTCTATAGGAAGGATAGTCCAAAATTCGATCTTGAAAACTTTGACAGTTGGAAGAACAAGATACAAACTCATTTGTTTTGTTTAAGCATTGATTATTGGTTGATTACCAAGAATAAGGTAGCTATAAAGTATGAGAATGACTTACCATTAGCTACTAAAGATAAGAAGAAGATATTTTCACTTAACATGATTGCAAGGGAAGCATTAATCAGCACACTCTCTGAAGGGGAATTTACTGAAGTTAAAGACCTTGATTCGGCATACTAGATTTGGGAAATATTAGAGGCACTATATGAAGGAGACAAGTATACCAAACAAGAGAAGTTACAAAACTGGAAAATAAAGATGGAGAAGTTACAAATTAATGAGGATGAAAGCATTAGGGCCTATGTCCAAAGGGTTACAGAAGCTATAGTTGGAATCAAAAATTATGGAGGAACTTATGATGAAGAAGAAGTTATTGTGAAGATTCTTAGATCCTTAACACCTGCTTACAAGTTCAAGGCTATGTCTATTCAAGAAAATATACCTCTGACTCTAAAATTTAGCAGAGAGATGTTGATTGCAAAGCTAACTACTTTTGAAGCTACAAAATTGGGAGATTTTGTACCTAAAGTTGAATCTACATTTAAAGCATCTGCACACAAGAAGATAATGTCTCCACTTCTGAGCACTAGTAGTGAGAACTTAAACGAAGAGCTTGGTGAATATGCTGAGGAATGGGAACAGATAATGGATGAAGAAATCAAGATGGATAAAATTGTTGCACTAATTGCTAGAAGAGAAAAAAGAAGAGTAAATTTGAAGGCAAATTACCTATGAAATATTTTTCATGTAATAAGGTAGGTCATTTTTCATCTAGATGTCCTACAAGATATCCTAAATACAAGCCTAAATTCTTCAAAAAGGATAAGGAATGTTATTATGCTAGTGAAGGCATTTTTGATGATGATGATCTAGATTATGAAGAGATTGGATTTTTTGCTATTAGAGATGATTCAGTACATGAGGAAAAAGCTTTAGTATCTCATGTTGATAAGAAATCTGAATGGATCATAGATAGTGGTTGTTCACACCATATGACTAGAGATAAATGAAAATTTGTTAAATTGGTAAAGTATGATGGTGGTGTTGTGAGGTTTGGAGATAATCTTCCTAAACCTATCATAGGAGTAGGATCTATTACTCTGGATGGAAAAACTAATACTGATAATGTACTACTTGCTTATGGACTCAAGCATAACTTGTTGAGTGTTGGACAGTTGATGGACAAAGAATTTCAATTATAATTCAATGATAGAAAATATTTTATCAGAAGAAAAGAAGGGAAGTTGATTGCAACTGGTACTAAATCTAGAGTAATGTATTTGAATTGAATACATCTGGAGCCTCTTGATTTGTTTTGAAGGTAGATGACAGTTGGCTATGGCACAAAAGGTTTTGTCATGTTAACTTTGAGAATATTGTGAAAGCAATTTTGACTAAAGTAGTAAGAGATCTACCGAAGATTGTCAAACCATCTAACATTGTATGCATAGAATGTGTTATGGGAAAATAGACTAGAAAAAGTTATAAGAGGGGTATGTGCAGGATCATGGTATGCCAAACTAGGCCCTTAAGTGGCAATGAAAATTTAGAAAATTAGGGCGAGGCAAGTTGACATAAAACTTTGAACAAGTTATAAATATTATATCAAAAATATGTAAGAAGAGAATATGTAGAAAATTGAATTTAGTTTCTAAGATACTAGGCCTTTTTTAAAAAAAAATATTTTATATGTTGAAAATTTAAAATTTCAATGTAGTAGTACAAAATTTTCAGGAAAGTAATAATAAGTAGGTGTAAGTCTGACCACCTTAAACACAACTAAATGATAATTTTCTTTTACAAAATTCTAGATATAAGTACTAGACTCATGTCTAGATGTGACACATATTTTTTTGTAATTTTTTTCTTAGTAAATAATTAATTAAGATTTTTCTTCTACAACTTTTCCAGAATACAAAAACTCTCATGTCTAACCATGTTAACTTAGTCCAAACTTTATCAAATTAAAAACTTTTTAAATTTTTCTTGTAGTAGCAGAAGCAGAGAATGTGACACCTAATTTGGATTTCAAAAATGTTATACAGTGTGAAAGTTATAGCTATTTTTCAACAAGTCTATCAATCAGGACTAGAAAGATAACAAGTAGGTGTATGTCTAACCACATTAAACAAAATCAAATGATAATATTTTTTTATAAGATTCTAGATCAAAGTAGTAGATTCATGTCTGGATGTGATGTATATTTTTTTGTATCTTTTTTCCAAGTAAATAATTAATTATGATCTTTCTGTTATAAATTTTTGTGAATATAAAAAATCTCATGTCTAACCACCTTAACTTAGTCTAAACTTCATCAAATTGAAATAATTATTTATTATTATTGTATTAGGTGAAGCATAGAATGTGATTTATATTTCTGATTTCAAAAATGTTATATTTTTTGAAAGTTATAGTTGTTTTTGAAAGAGTCTATCAATCATGACTTATTTTTCACATCGCCACTTTTTGGCATACCATGATCTTGCACATACCCAAAGAAAAGCATTTACATCAAAAGAAAAGTTGGATCTGGTACATACAGATATATGTGGACCTACAAGGACAAAATCATACTATGGTGAAAGGTATTTTATACTTTTTGTTGATGACTTTTCTAGAATGATAAATCAAAATCTTTTGATAAATTAAAATTGTTCAAAAAAAAAGTAGAGAATGAATTGAGTTTAAACATAAAATGTTTGAGGTCAGATAGAGGTAGAGTGTTCACTTCAAACTTGTTCAATTCATATTGTGAAGAGCATGGAATACAAAGATAGACATCTACTCCTAGGACTCCACAACAGAATGGGATAGTTGAGAAAAGAAATAGAACTATACTTGATACTGCTAGGACAATGTTGATTGAATGAAATGTATCTCATGTGCATTGGAGATGGGCTGCTGGGATAGCTATGTACACATTAAACATAATTAAAATCAAAGAAGGTACAAGTAAAACATCTTATGAATTATGGTTTAATCATACTCCTACTGTGAAATATTTTAGAATATTTGGTAGTGAGTGTTATATCAAGAGAGATGATGAGATAGGGAAGGTTGATGCCAGAAGTGATGAAGGAATCTTCTTTGGTTACTCTACTAAGAGCAAGGCTTACAAATGTTTCAATCTAAGATTAATAAAGATGATTGAAAGTAACAATGTGAAGATAAATGAGAAGTTTCAGATACAAGAGAGGATGTATGACTGTAATCATGTTACAGAGATCAAAGAGGTTGTCGCTGTAGAAGAAGAAGAAGAAGAAAAAAAAATTATTGAGATTGAATGCGAAAATGAGGCTTGTGATAGAAACACATATAGGACTACTGAGGTTCCTAAAACTCCAAGGTATGTAAAGAATAATCATCCTGAAAATCAAATTATTGGGAATGCTAATCAAGGAGTATTGACTAGGTCAAAGGTTAGAGAAGACATTTTTTTGATTTCTCAATCTAAACCAAAGAATACAAATGAAGCTTGCCGAGATGAATATTTGTTAAAAGCTATGAAAGAAGAGTTAGATCAGATAAAGAAGAATGGAACTTGGGAATTGGTTCCTAGACGTAAGAACAAAAATGTGATAGGGACTAAATGGGTTCTTCATAAATAAAATGAATGAAGAAGGAACAATAGTAAGAAAGACTGGTATGCAAAGGCTATCCACAACAAGAGGGTATAGACTTTGAAGAGACATTTTCTATTGTTGCTAGAATAGAAGAAGTAAGACTATTCTTGGCTTATGCTGCACACAAAAACTTCAATGTGTATCAGATGGATGTGAAATCTGAATTCCTAAATGGGGGATCTTGAAGAAGAAGTCTATATAGAAAAACTTGATGGATTTCCTTTATGCGAAGAGAGGGACATGGTGTGTAAGTTGAAGAAATATTTGTATGGGTTGAAGGAAGCTCCAAGGGATTGGTATGCAAGGTTAGACAAAAACCTACTTTGGCTTGGATTCAGAAAAGGTAATGCTGACAGTAATTTGTATTTAAGAGCTAGTAAAGATGGATCTTTGATAATAGAAGTCTTTGTTGATGATAATATGTTTGGAGGCAATGATGATCTATGTGAGAAATTCTCTAAAGAAATGGAAAATGAATTTGAGATGTCCATGATAGGTGAAACAAAATTCTTTCTTGGATTACAAATAATTCAGAACAAAGATGACATTTTTATCTTTCAAACTAAATATCTTAAGGAAATGTTGTAAAAGTTTGGAATGGAAGACTATAAACCAGTTGGTACACCCATGGTGACTGGTAACAAGATGACAATTGATGATGAATCACATAATGTTTTTCAGAATAAGTAAAGATCAATGGTTGGAGGATTACAATATTTGACTAACACAAGACCAAATATTGCTAATGATGTTGGAATTATGACTAGATATCAGGGAGAACCGAAAGAGACACATCTAGCTGTTGTGAAGAGGATATTCAGATATCTACAAGGAATAATTGAATATAGCCTATGGTATGATAGGAAATATATTTTTGAACTTCATGCTTATACTGATGCCAATTAGGCAGGAAACATTGATGATAGAAAGATTACTAGTGGTGGTGCATTTTTCCGTGGGAAAAAGTAGGTTTCATGGTTAAGTAAGAAGTAATATTGTATAGCCCAATCCACTACGGAATCAAAGTATGTTGTTGCTGCTATAAACTACACTCAAATTGTTTGGATGAAGAAAATACTAAAGGATATTGAAATCACTTTTGATGAGCCATTGGTTATCCACTGTGATAACAACAGTATAATGAATATGTCAAAGAGCCTAGTGTTGCACTCTAAGACTAAACATATTTCTATCAAGTATCACTTCTTGAGAGACAAAGTGGTAGAGAAGGACATAAAGTTAGAGTATATCAGTACAAAGGAACAGATTGCAAACATCTTTACAAAGCCATTTCAAAAAGATATCTTTGAATATCTCAGAGGTATTCTTGGGGTTTAGGCCCCTCCTAGTCAGAATTAAATGATGCAGGGGTGCATCAGTCAAGTGGTCTTTAGAGTATTATCCTATTCTGGACTGAATGTAGGGATCTACTCCTTAGGGGGAGTGATTGTAAGATAAAGGCATTGGAGAATAGATGATTACTCATGGCACCCTTTGCCACTTTTGTCAAAGGTGGAGTGTTACTATGAGAAAATCCCTACTGTATGGGGAGATTTTATGAAGGAATACTGCTTGGTTACAGGACTTTTGGATTGATAAGAACATTAGGATTTTTCCCATATGTTGACATCAATGCCAAAGGGGGAGATTTTTGGATATTGCTAATGCATAGGATAGTGATTGAAATATTCTATATGTTTAATCACTACATTATTGAATTGGTAGTCATACTGTTGTCAATTATGGTTTTTCACTAATGTCAACATATGTCTCTGTGAAGAGTACAGGCTGATTATGACAGTGTATAGACACTTTATAGATGTTTTAGAACATGCAAAAATAAATGAGAGTAAGGATGATGTTGTGATCTTATATCCAAGACCGTATCATGTAATGTTTCATACTGAATGAGTTACAATTGTTTTGGTGAGGACTGGTTCTTGAACAATGACAATGGAAACTGATAGAGTGAGTCCATGTGTTTATGATATAGCTTATAGAAGATATGGATTAGGTCCATGTGAGCTTATGAGATAAAAGATAAGGTATCAAAGGATGTTCAGTGGTTAGCACAAGGTATAGAATGATGAATGATGTCATCTGTGGCGTGCAATCTGGAGAAAACTTATTTGGGAGCCAACTTTTGAAGTGTAGCATGCATTTTGTTTGGAAAGAGTAAATTAAGGATGTTGGTCCTTAATTTTTGTAATGGAATCATTATATACATTTTTTAGGTACCATGTGTATCTTATCAAGAGTTTATGTAAATTTTTATGTAATTCAAAAAACCTAAATGTCTGAACTTATCATGTAGAATGTAATAGGGTATATATGTAAGATATTTTCTTTCGAAAAGGTTTCATGAATATATATGTAATGTGAAAGATTTGGAAGATCTGTGAAGCTTGTGTCTACTGGATGTAGAGCAGAGGATTACTAGTGAACTTCATTGTAACTAATCAAGCAAAGACACTTGCTGGAAGGCAATTCAAAAGATTATGTATGTCTCTATATAAACTTGTTATGAACAGTGAGTTCTAAAGGTGGATTTAACCTTCTTTACACAGTGTTCCTATGAAGTGAGACCACCCCTCTTTCTTGACTCCTAACAGCATCTATTCTTCGAACAAGGACTATGTACTGTAATGCTTCAATAAGCCCCTAAAATGGCTAAATCTTTTAACAAGGATACTATACTCTCTGTACATAATTTGTGAGTGCTAATTACCACTGGGGTTTTAACTTTAATAGGGTTTCCATGAAACCAAAATAATATTTTATTATGTTGGCATTAATTGTGTTCATTGGATCTAATATTTCTGCTATACAAAGTTTAAAGTTTAACAATCTATCATACAAGTGATTCACCCCCCCCCCCCCACTTAGTTATATTGTGGATTGTTATTCCTAATAGGTATTGTTGGAAAGTGATGTTTTTGGGTACTAGGGATCACTTAAGGGTTGTCATTTATGACAAAACTTATGCTGGAGTGATCACATGCAAAGAGTTTTGGTACTAGAGTCATAGTCATGAAAATGACTAAGTACAAAATCAGGATAACAGTGTATTGTGGTACAGTTTTGGTTAGCAATGACAGTTTATGATGTATTATAGCTTGCAATTAGATCAATTAAGGTTGCATGTGTTTTGGTGATTAGATTAGTGAGATACAATGATATGAAGGCATGTGAAGACATAGAATTAGTGTAACAGGGCACACAAACAGTTTTGATGATTGAGAGAAGGATGGTAGATATTGTAATATGATAAGTCAAATGGATGAAGTATGTTTCCGAAACTTTGGTAATATAAGATTAGTGAATCTATGTTTATCATTTATATAATTTATTATTATTTTTTGTATGTTATTTGTGAAGCTGACTAGATGGTAGATTTTGTATAATTATAGAGTGTTTTGTGGAAGCAATAAGATGCAGTGGAGAGAATATGATGATGATGGGATAATGTGAATCTAAGAGAAGAGAGTAGATGCAAGATAAGTATTTGACAGAGCTTCAACTTGAACTATCTAAGAAAAGGAAGTTCTTGTAATGTTATTTTTAAGAACTCTTTTGAGACAGTATTTTGATTATAAGAGTTGTATGCTCACCACCTTTAATGAGGTGTTTGTATCCCCTACCAAGGTTTCTTATTCCTCTAATAAGGAAATTTACTATTTAACAATCATCTCCTAATAGGGCTAGATCTCCTAACAGGGATATAATATTTTATTGCATAGTTGTGGTTACCATCCCCACCAAGGTTTTCCCTTTGGCCAGAGTTTCCTCAAAAACAAATAATAGTGTCATGAGTTATGTATTATGGGTTTATGCTCTTTAATTTCTACACTCATATGGTTTACTTATAATTGGTTAAAGTTTAGATTAAAGTTTAGTAACACTAATTCACCCCCCCTCTCAGTATTACCTAATCCTAACAATTGGTATCAGAGATATTGACCCTTTGAGAGAAAGCCTAATAGCTTAAGGGAGATTAGAATGGATTCAGAAAGTTTGCAAGAGAACATTGAAGCAACACTTGAAGATCTAGACAAAGAGAAGGCTGAGACTGGTGTATTGAAATTCAAATTTGGAAGAGCAGAAGGTTTCATCAGGAAACTAAAAGAATAGCTTGAAACTTCAAGAAGTCATAAATAAGACCTTATGGACAAGATCAATGAAGATTCAGACTATGATACATCAGATCAAGTAAAGAAGATGGAGAAAGAAAAGGATAAAATCAATCTTCTGATGATTAAAGAGATTCAACATGAAAAGGATGAAAGAAACAAAGTTGAAGAGTCACTAAAAGAAGAAAATGAATACATAGGACAAATGAAGATTGAACTTGATCACTACAAGGATAAGTATTAGGAATTAGAGAAGTATAATCCGCTCATAAAAGGAGAACTTGCTAAATCCAAATTACATATTGAGAAGTTGCACATGAGTATTGATAAAACTAATGAGAAAAGAGCAATACATAAACCTAAAGGAGATATGACTGGAGTTGGATTCAATTAAGTAGAATGGTCTAAGACCAATGAAGAATAAAATCAAGCAAATATTGAAGAAAGACCTACTCATGAAGAACCTAAAGAATAGATCAAACCTTTAAGAGGTAGATGCTTTGGATGCAACAAAGTTGGACACATGAAAAGAGATTGTAGAAGTAAAGATACCTCTAAACCCTTTACTAGCTATTGTTATAAATTTTATGATTATGGACACAAGAAAGAAGATTGTAGAAAACTAGATTAGTCTAGTTATAAACAAGATTATGTCAGAGAAGAATCAACAACCAAGATCACATGCCTCAAATGCAATAACTTTGGGCATACTGCAAGGTATTGTAAGCTACAAGTAAATCAAGATAGGAGAAGACCTCCTACATGTTACAAATGCAATAACCTTGGACACATAGTGAAGTTTTGCAGATACAATGGAGAGGACAACAGAATAGGACCAAGAGGACCACCTCCTGTGGTTATAAGAAATAATGTTGATGAAAATGGCAAAAGTCTTAATGAGTATACGAATGAGTTTGAGAATCATTTCAAGAAATTAGAAAGTAAAGAGGATGAAAAGATATGGAAGATGAAATAACTCAATAAGGTATTAGTTCAAGGAGAGACAATAGATGATACTGTCTTTGCATGATGAATTATTTGAGACATCAATCTAGAAGGCCGCATGGTCTTAGGTGGAGCATTGGATGCAGATAAAAAAATATATCCAGCCCATGTGTATGTGGACTAGGCTCATGCAAGCTTAGGTATAGTATGTTCAGATACTATAGAGTGTGTGGTTGAGAGTGCAACACCTAGAGATTCATTTTCCATGTTCGCAAGATTTTTAGTGACTGAGCAGCATGCAAAGTTGAGCTACTTATGATTAATGCACTTAGTCAACTTGGGAAGGATAAAAAGGCTTGAAAGATATCATTTCTGTACCGTTTGTTGATCAGTGACTAAGGAGAGCTGAGTTGTGAAGTATTTCAGTAATCTAGCTTAAAGATTGTGTGATCGCATGAAGCAAAGTTCCAGATTTTTGCGTGTTAAAGGTATTTAGAATTATACTCTTTTGAGAAGTTATGGATGCACAAGTAATCTTTGATGTTGTGGATAGAACTAGGTAAAATTTTAAGAGACATCCATTAAGTCTTGTGATCATAATCTAGAAGGAGCATTTTCACAAACCCCTGTCAACATGTTGCATGTAGAGGACATTAGGGCATATAAAAACTACAAGTATAAAATCATAGGAGATGTAAACATCTACAATGAATTGGATACAATGATAGAAGAATATGGATCAATGGTAGAAGAGTTCAAGAACCTAGAGGATCAATCTATCATCAAGCTAACCCTACTAGTAGAATTCAATGAAATTGTATGGTTTAAGATAATCCTAATTAGAATCTATGATCAGTTTATATGGATTGGAGAAAAACCGGTAAAGATATGTGCACAAATGATTGATGAAATAACAAGTTTGGATAATGATGGAGACCTCCCATTAGCAAAAAGGAATATAAGAAAATAGGTAGAAACCCTAACAAAATCAAAGTGGGATAATAGAGCTATGACAGTGAATGACATCTTTTAGCAAGATGTAAGGCTAGTGGCAATGATATTAGGGTAAAAATTGTACTATATAAGTAGGCCTAACTCAGTATCAATTGGATTTATCATGATGTCTTATAGGATGGTCATGGAAAATAAGAAGTACAATCTTTGTGAAGTTCTTGCACAATAGTTTCTAGAGAATGTAAACATTATTAAGAAAGATAGGACCAAGGAATTCAGGTTTGGATCATTTTTGGTTCACATGTACATTCATATTATTCACAAGTTCCCTGACATGCACCCTAGGACATGGAAAGATAATGTACCCACTACAATTCAGATCTCAGAGAGCTACCAAAGACAAGATAAGAATAGGTTAGATTGAGAGTTATTTGGTATGACTAAAATTATACAAAGGTAGATGAAGGAAAGGTATACGATACCTGAGGAATTAGTTGAAAACTATAAGGAAACTATCTCTTTCATGGTTGAAACTGGTTGTGTGTGCTTTGAGGTAGTGGAACCAAGGAAGAAATGGTGTTACCCTATGGGGTATGAATTTAGTTCTAAGATTTTTACCATGCAAGTAGAGCATCAACTAGCAGTAGAAATAGACCTTACTGAAGAGAGATGGGGAACATATAGAGAAAAGTCTGAAAAAAGTCAAAGAAGAACAAGAAAAGGTAACAAGAAAAAGAAAGATTAGTAAAATTGTTGAAGATATCATTATGAAGGTAGGAATAACTAGGGAGAAGCTGAAAAAAATAACAACTAAGATGTTAGAAGAATCTTCTAGCATGGCCATTGATGCACCTACTCCCTATGAAGCAGAGAAAATAGTAAGCCTTACACTAGACATAATTAAACTATCACCTACACAAGAGAAGACAACACAAGAAACTGTACCTACAAACATTCCTAGAAGATCTAAAAGATCTACCAAGTAGAGAAGTCCTAAGGAAAAAGAGGTAGAAGTGGAAAAGAAGAAGAGAGAAGAAAAGGTAATTGAGAAAGAAGAGGAAAAAGTAGCACAGAGGGATCCACAAATTCTTTGGAAGCCAAACCTTAAATCGCTGCAGAAAAGACTATTGAAAGACGTAAATTTAAAGACAATAGATAGATATTATGAAAGATATGATTCTAAGAACCAATCAATCATTGAGTATCTTTTGGCTTTTAAGAAAAATCTGTTAGAAATTGAAGGGATTATCCCTAAGGAAATTTATAGTAAACTGGAGATCAGAGAGAAGTTGGCACAAACAAAAGATGAGAACATAAGGAAAAAAGCTATTGAGTAAATGTTACCTATTGTCTCAATACAAGAAAGGGGGAGGATAATAAATGAACTGAAACCCCTTTTCAGGACCAAGGCTAGATTTGTAAAAATCATGGCTAGGAAATATGATGAATTAATTGAGGACAATCAAAAGGCACTGGATCAAATCCTTATGAGTGATATGCCAAAAATGACCTCACCTCCCAAGGTCACCAAGTCTACACCTTTGGGATTAAGGGAAAGTTCCAAGATTTCAAAAGTAAGTGAACAAGCAAGTGAGGCTAGCATGCAACTAGACTTATTTCTCTCTATTGTGCTTGTGACCCTTGATACTTCACATGTTGTAAATGATCTATTTCTAGAAAATTTAGATAGTGTGATGGAAGTTGAAGTACAAGGACCGATAGAGGAGGAGAAAATCGAGGATAAACAATAAGAGAAGATACAGGAGAAGGAAATACAACAGGAAGAAAAAAAGGTAGAAGAGACTAAAGTAGAAAAAGTAGTTGAGGTTAGAATGGAGAAAAAAAAAGAACCTGACTCTTCTTCTACTCTATTGTTGGCAAGTATGGCCAAGCTAGTATGCGCTGATGTAGAGAGCATGGATGAGGATGAGCTCATGAGGCTATCCTTTGTGGCCTTCGCTAAGGCTAAGGAAAGGTCAATATAGAAAGGGGATAAAAGAGTAAAAGTAATGGCTAGGGATGTAGAGATAGTAAATAAATTACTTCCTTCATTGATTATCTTTCAAGGAAAGGATGAAGCAAAGAACCTAGGCATGGCACTAAATAGCTTTGATAGTCACTTTGAGTCATTGCTGAAGACTGCACAAGATATGGTAGAAAAGAGGTTCTTGGAGAAGAAATTGAGAGAAGACTATTAGTCCATCTCATGGGACTTAGACATTCTCAAAGTTACTACTCTTAAGGCTAAGAGATGTGTAGCAAAAACTAGAAAGATTTACAGTTACTACATAAGTCCTTGTGGACATATGAAAAATATTGAAGACATTATAGCCAAGGATAGGGCTACCCTTGACAGTCTAATGGATAGTTGTAAAACATCTTAATAAACAAACATCCAAGCTGTTGGATAAATTTAGTGCTTTGGAAATGGAGAAATGGAGAGTGGTAGATAGATTTGGCTTGTTGAAGAGCCTAATAACCCCTAAAATCTTAATGCTTGAAACTCATCTAATAGAGATGGAAAAGGAAGAAGGATCAATGTCTAAAGCTATACCCACTGAGCTTAAGGTGGTAGAGAGAACATCATATGCACTAAATGGAATGATCCATGTCAGTGAGCTTTTGATCAAGTCATGGGGTAAGGAAGTGAAGACCTTGGAAAACTCTTTCCAAGATATCTTAAAACTGGTGAGTAAGAACTAGGTCTTTTTGTGCTTAGAAAGTTTTGAAATTTTGAAACTTCCTTTGCCATTGATGTCAAAGGGAGAGGAAGAGAAGAGAAAAATGAAGAGAGGAAGAGTAGAGAAGAGAGGAAGAGAAGAGTAAAATAAAATAATTAAAAAATTAAAGAGGAAAAGTGAAAGAGAACAAAAAAAAGATATGTATATAAGTAGAAGGGGGATAGTGCTTAAACACTTAGTCATTTTTTACTAAGTGTTTCCATCAATCCCAAAGGGAGAGATTGTTGGAAAGTGATTTTTTGGAGCACTAGGGATCACTAAAGTGTTTTCATTGATGGAAACACTTATGGTGGAGGGATTGCATGTAGAGAGTTTTGGTACTGGAGTCGTAGTCATGAAAATGACTATGTACAAAGTCAAGATAATAGTGTACTATGGTACAATTTTGGTTAGTGATGATAGTGTATGATGTATTATGGCTTGCGAAGTTAGTAGAAGGAATTTTGGGATATGTAGGACCTTTAGTTAAGGTTGCATCTATTTTGGTGATTATATCAGTGAGATACAGTGATCTGAAGGTATGTGAAGAAAGAGAATTAGTGTAATAGGGCAAACAAACAATTGTGATGATTGAGAGAAGGATAGTGGATATGGTAATGTGATAAGTCATATGGATGAAGTATATTGCAAACACTTTGGTAATATAAGATCTATGACTCTATTTTTATCATTTACATGATTTATTATTGTGTTTTGTATCGTATTTGTGAAGCCAACTAGATGGCAGATTTTGTATAAGTATAGACTATTTTATGGAAGTGATAAGATGTAGTGGAAAGAATATGATGATGATGGGATAATGTAAATCTAAGAGAAGAGAGTAGATGAAAGATCAATATTTGACAGAGCTACAAATAGAACTATCTAAGAAAAGGAAGTTCTTGTATTGTTCATTTTTTAGAACTCTTTTGAGACAGTATTTTGATTGTAAGAGTTGTATGCTCACCACCTTTAACAAGGTGTTTGTATCCCCTAACAGGGTTTTGTATTCGTCTAACAAGGAAATGTATTATGTAATAATCAGATCCTAACAGGGCTAGATCTCCTAACAAGGATATAATATTTTAGTACATAGTTGTGGGTACCATCCCCACCAGGGTTTTCCCTTTGGCCAGGGTTTCTTCGAAAACAAATAATGGTGTCATGAGTTATGTATTATGTGTTTAGTCTCTTTTCATTTCTGCATTCATATGGTTTACTTATAATTGGTTGAAGTTTAGATTAAAGTTCAGTAATACTTATTCACCCCCCCTCTCAGTATTACCTAATCCTAACAGGTATTACTGTTATAGAGTTATTTTCAAGATGAAAAACTTATGTTCTTGAGCTACCAATTTTAGATCTTGGATCACTAATTAGTATGGAAGTGGTGATGATTAAAGTTGTATTAGTCACAATATGGTGATGTGCATTAATGATCAGAAGTGATGATCTGGATCACATTTTTTAATGCTAGCATGTGGAGAATATTCTTGGGGAAGAAAGTGTTTTATCAAAATGTATTTGACCCATTGACACAAAAATCTATAAAAAAAATCATTATATTGGCCAACACAGTATAGGAAAAATTTTTTATGCATAGAGATGTGTGTATTGGCATTTTGGATCTAAGAAAGAAGATTGAAAATTAAATCGTAAGTCGTTTAGGGAAAGATTAAGATGGTGGAAGAATATATGGATTAATGAACAATATATGTGATAAGGATGAAATAATTTGTTTTTGATCATGGATAGCTAATGTCTATATGAAGGTGCGATCAATCCATAGTGTAGTACAGTCTGAAGAGAAGTGAATGTGTTCTTTACAATGGATTTGATCAAGAAAAGAGGTTGTTATTTTCCAAATCATTCTACCTTTTATTCCCTAATAGTTACAGTAGTAAAAATCGCTTAATTGGGTGGATCCTAATAGGTCCCTATTGTAACTCCTCTAACAAGGTGAAAAATTAGCTTTTGTTTAAATTTCTCTAAAAAGGATACTCCTAATAGGAAAAGGTCCTAACAAGCCTAAGGAAAATCAATTAACTAGGTAGCACCTAAATGTGTTTTAAACTCCTAATAGGGTTAAGCCTTCACAAACGGTTTTTCCCAAATTGGGTTTCCATGAGGAAAATATCGGTGTCATGTGTGATGAGTTTGTATATGATTGATATTGTTTTTTGTTATTTTATTACATCATTTATATGATTTTTGGTTTGGAAGTTAATATTGAAGTTAGTTAGATTGGGGGTTGAATTTGTTCATTATTTGTTTGTACTAATTCCCCCCTCTCAGTACCTAATAATTCCAATAATTGGTATCAGAGATTTGGTCCTCTTAGTTATAAGCCTAACAACATGAGAAAAAATATTCTTGAGGAAAATATTGAGTGTTTGATATAAAAAAGAAAACTTGAAGAATTTGAAGATACTCATGTGAAGAAACTTGAGAATACACATAAGATGATCAATGAGTTGTAGGTAAAGCTAAAGAAGTCACTTGCAAAAATAAATGAACTTGCTAAGAAATTGATGGAAAGATAAGACTACATAGATCAAGTATCTGAGAGTAGTGGATTTGAGGAATTTGATGCAACCCTTGAAGCCTTGTCTTAAGAGAATGAAAATATAGTTGAGGACAACAAGAACATGCATAAGGAGATGGAAAAATTGAAGCAAGAAAAGAACATGTAGAGGGAGTTGGAAAGTTTCTCAATTAAGATGGGTCAGGAAATGGATGATGGGGAAACTATAGAGGAAGCTAAGAAGATGGAAGAAGATACCCTAAAAGAAAAAATGGTTGAAATTTCTAGATCTTAACAAGAATTTGGTACCTTGCAGATATGTCTTCATGAGACTAGAGAAGAAATGCAAGATCTAAGAGGTGATTTAAAATATTTGATGATGAGCAATGAATATTTGGTAAGAGAGAATGAAAGCCTATGTAAAGAGAAGGAAAAATTTAAAAAAGTAACTTGATGATGCAAACAAGTTGTTGAAGAAGTTAAACGATAGTTCTGAGAAGATTGATGAGGAAATAAAAAGTCAAAGAAAAAGAAATGACTCAATTGGTCTTGGCTATACCAATCAGACTAGTTTTGAAACCGGTGAATCATTTGAATCTAAGAAGTCTAATCATGATGACAAGTCTCCATCCAAGGTGAACAAGAAAAGGTCTGGTAAGATATCTTATAGTCTGGTTTGTTTTAATTGTCATAAAGTAGGGCATGTTGCAAGATAATGCAAGTTTAGAACTAGTGTTCCTAAATGTTCAATTTGTCATGAAGAAGGTCATACCGCTTGGGTTTTTAGAAAAAAAGATAATATGTTTAATGGTCACTGTTATAATTGTATGAAGTACAATCATAGAGCTAGTGACTGTAGGACTAAGATGAAAAACCAGGGATCATTTGTGTACTGACAAAGATCTTATCCGAATCAGAACCGATGGAACATTCAATGTTCACATTGCCAAAAATATGGGTAGATGAATTTTAATTGTATAATGAGAGAAAACAAAGGTAGTTCAAGATCTTGGAGAGTTATTGGGATGACATTTCTATTTCCATAGAGTTGGTCACATTGTAAGAGATCATAGATTCAAGCACTGGTCACCCAACTAGTCAAGTGACAGAAACGAAAAGAAAATAATTGATGCTGAGAAAGTCAAAAGTGAGATTAAGAAGACATGGATGAAAAAGTTGGACCCCACAATAGTGGGTTACACTTTTTTAGACATGTTGATTTTTACTGAAATAACACATTTTTAATAAAATATGATGATTTAAGCCTTGAGAGGTTCTATTTGAAGGAATTAATTATAAATGGTTAGCTCAAATCATCTTAGATAAAAAAAAAACATTGATATAACATCTATACTCCTCATTCATACCTACAATCGAGTCTCCTTTGCACCTATTAAAATGTTGACAAAAAATCACTTCAACTTTATCTTTTGGAAGATCAAATAAATCCATTGATAAACCTATCTATGTAGTAAGGTACTATTGAGATATATATTTCCAAATATTATAATGTTTTAATATATATTAAGCTTATTATGACTTTGTATTTTTAGTTTTACTAAACATGTAAATATTTCACCGTATGTCTACCTCTATGTTTGATGCTAATAGTAAATGAGAGAAAAAAAAATCTAAAAAATATCTATGCCCAAGGTATTGAAGTTCTCTTTCTATAAAAAATATAAAAATGAAATTGGACAAATACACGACAAGTTCTAAGCTATGTAGTCAAGGTATGTAAAAATTATGGTTTAGTCAACTTCAAACGTTAATAAAATATCAAATAATCATGATAATGTATTCAAACCAATTTCATGTCCTCTGTATGTATGTTACAAAACTAAATTCAAAAGAAGCACATTGATATCTATTTTAGAAAAAAAGTTATGGTCTATAAAAACAATGTAACTCTTTGAAAATGACATTTTCAGCAACATGCCAGTTTTCATGGGAGAAAGAAATAACTATTCAAATCAATTAAAAAATAAAAAATAAAAATATATTAAGAATCTAGAAAGAAAATCCTAAAAGTTGAATTTACTTTATCTTCGGATTTCAAATGGTTTAATGACAATATGCAATCAAATCTGAAAGTTTTTTTTCAAAATGTAGAGTTTAGTGTTCGTTCAGGCAAAAATGTGTAACCCACTATTGTGGGTTCAACCAAGAGAAAGTCATCATCCTCTAGTTTAGAGGATCCATCAACTAATTAAGCTTGTTCTATCTTAGGGGGAGAAATTAAGGTCAAATCAATCTGAGACCCCCAAGAAGAATGTGTGGTAAGTCTTATATAAATATTTAGATGCACAATGAAGTATTGTGATATGATGTAAAGTTTGGTTGTATTACATGGACTATTACCTATCTGTAATCAAATTTGAAATGTTGAGTGATGCTTAGATATGCTTAATTAGTAACTAAGAGATATAATGAGATGAAGTAAAGCAATTCACCATGATGAAGGATTTTCAAAAGAAGAAAAAGAGATAAAAGAAGGATATATTATTTAGTAGTGCATGTAGGCACATCTAGTGCTGTAGGTATTAATGATGAAGAGTTTGAAGTGATATCTTCAACAACCGGTTAAAGATTCTACCAGTAGTCAATTAATAAATTAGTGCAATAGTAGAATAGGAAAGATCACTTCATCAGTGAAGTTGTAAGTAAAGTGCAGAAGTAAATAGTAAAACATGTATGCATTTTAAATGGCTAAGGTCACTAGAAATAGGAAAAAGGAGAAAGCACAAAAATAAAAGGATGATGATAAAAGTGAATTGAATTATTTGAAGGCAAGTTAGAGTTGAAGACCATAGGGAAGAATTTCAAATCTATTAGTTCTCTTATGAAGAATATTATGTCATCTGGTATGAGTAAGTCTATTTCTATTGAAAATATTTTGATTATGGTTAGTAAATTAAGTATCTCATTTGGAGTCAATAAATATATGGATGAGAAAAATTAACATTTTTGTTTAAGGCATGAATACGTTACGTCTTATTTGAGTTTTAATGTCAAATTACTATGTCTTAGTATTGGTAAGATCAGCTCAATATTCTAGATCAAGAAGAGGTTGTTAAGTTTGTCAACCAGTGAGATTCAATTAGTACATGGTGTAACTGAAGCTATGTTGAAGAAGATATGTTTGATTGAAGGAACTAGAGAAAGAAAAAGTGCATGATATTGAAAGACTACCACAGATGGAACCTAAATTCTTACACTGACTAAAGACATAAAAGTGGTGATGATGAGGATCATAATCAGTGGCATTTCTATTTCTTATGCTGCTAAGGAATTAGTGGAGGTATTGGCTACGTCAGGAATTGGTCAAGTAATAATGACTGATTGATTGATGATTATACCTATTACTGAGGAACTATTGTAGGTTCTTTTAGTTGTTTCATTAGAAGAGATGACAAGAAAAGGTGAGCAGGTGCATATTAATGTTGTGAAAATTAAAATTGAAAAGGAAAAAACAAGTACAAGAAGAGGAGGGAACCTATCACATGATGATATAGAGCAGGAGATATTAGTTCATACTTTGATTGTATCAATGATATTGATAAGATGGTCATTTAAGTACCTATTGATATCCATTCTTTGAGCTCAAGTGAGATGGTAGAGTTTTATACAGTCTTGTAACTTGAGGTTTATTGACCTGATTGTTGCATAGGTATGTTGAGTCCAAGGAACATGTACATCAAAGGGATGAGTCATTTTATCAGTGAGTGTGAACCAATTCACAAGGCCTTATAGGGAGGTCATGTTTGTTGAAATTCTTGAGGAGAAGAAAGCTGAAAAAAAAAGAAGAAATCAAGAAGGATGTTGAGCTGGACTTAATTCTATTGAACATGTGTACAGCTAGTGCATTAGAGGAGTTAGAATTATTTTTGTATGGACATATTTTTTCTACTAGAAGGATGATTTTCAAGTATTGAGGATAAGTTTTTTTGAGCGATAATTGTAGTAGTTCCTATACATTTGGATTGACAATGATTTATTAGCTTAGGGGGAGCACTTCAAAGAAGATGAAGACTAAGGCATGTTGCACCTTTGGTATTCTTGTCAAAGGCGGGGAAGAATTATTTGAAAGATCCAAAAGGGGGAGAGATTTAATATGAAGTGGAAAGAAAATAGATGAGTCAAATGAGAGAAAGTGGGAGAAGAATTAGTCAAGAGATATTTTCTTGGTATTGTTGGTGTTCACACTATATGGTGTTTCCAAAAACCTCAAAGGGGAAGATTGTTGGCATAACTAATGAAGATGATAGAGAGATGAGATGAGTATGTTATGGCATGTGTTTGATGCAGGTATGATGATAGGATGATTAGTTATGAGTTTGTCATTGATGTCAACTTTGTGTCTGTTGGTGGAAAATGTTCTTGTTATACTAAGATATGTTCAAGAGGTTGAATCTTGAGCTATTGTATGAGCTAGAGTGTGCAATCATGAATAAATATTAGATGATGTATCAAGACTATATATCCATGACCATATAGGTTTATCTTATGTGTGGTGTGAGTTATGATTGTTTGAGGATTGACAAGAATAGGTTGAAGCTCAAGTGTGGTGATTTGGTCGATGTTAACTCTATATGGTTTCACCATCAATGCAAAGGGGCAGATTGTTGGCATACCTAATAAAGATGATAAAAAGACCAGATGAGTATTTTATGACATGTTTTTGATGTAGGTATGATGATAGGATGATCAGTTATGAGTTTTTAATTGATATCAACTTTGTGTCTATTAGTTTATAATGTTCTTGCTATACTAAGATATGTTCAAGAGGTTGTATCCTGAGCTATTGTATGAGTTAGAGTGTGCAATCAAGAAGGAATCTTAGATGATGTATCAAGATGATATATCCAATGACCAAGTGAGTTTATCTTATGTGTGGTGTGAGTTATGATTGTTTGAGGATTGATAAGAATAGGTTGAAGCTCAAGTGTGGTGTTTTGATTATTGTGTCAAATCAATTATTTTGATCCTTATGGGAGACTTAGGTATGTATCTGGATATCTAGTTCTTTCCCACTAGTGTAGGTATAGATCAGTAAGCAAGTTATCATTGGATGAAGGTTGACAATGAAACAACTAGAATGGTTAGTGACAAATGATAGGTGATTTGATTGGTTTGTCAAATCCATGATTATTCTTGTGGCGTGGTCACAAGAGAAGGTTTTTGAAATTTTTTTGAAGCTATGGTTACTAGTGCAACATAGTGAGATGATAGGTGAGAAGGTAGTACCGTTACAAAGTTGTATTTAGGATGAAGAACTTACATTCTCAAGCTAATAATGATATATCTTCGATCAGTGATCAGTATGGAAGCAACAGTGAATAAAGTTGTATGTCAAGATATGGTGATGTGTATTAATGATCAGAGGTGATGATCTGGCATCACATTGTTCGACGCTATTGTGTAGACAATATTATTGAGGAAGAAAGTGTTTTGTCAAAATGTGTTTGACCCCTTGACGCAAAATTTTATATAAATCATTGTATTGGTTAGTGTGGTATAGGAAAATTGTTTCATGTATCGAGATGTGTCTATTGGCATGTTGGATCTAAGAGGGAAGATTGAAAGTTCAATTGTAATCCATTTAGGGAAAGCTTAACAAGGTGGAAGACTCTAGGTCCCGATGAAAAATATTTATGTGATAAGGATGAAACAATTTTTTGTTGATTGTGGATAGTCGATGTGTGTATGAAGGTGAGATCAAGCCAAAGTGTAGTAGAGTTTGAAGAGAAGTGAATGTCTATATTATAACGGATCTGATCAGGAAAAGAGGTTGCTATTTTCTAGATCATTCTATCTATTCTTCCCTAATAGTTATTGTTATAATTTAATCTTTCCTTGGTAAATATGTAAGGACAAACCAAGGTATCCTATTGTATTCATCCTCTAGTCCAAGTGGGAGGACATGTCATATTTGTAATTTCCTTTATTAAGGAAAATAGATATTCCTCCTTATGAGGAATCCTACACTTGTCTCACACACTAGTGAAATGTGGCATACATAGAAATGGGAGTTACAAGTAACTCCTTTCTCACATCTATATTAAAAGAGATGGCTCTCCTTCTCTCACACATGAGATACTTCTTCTTCTTGATTATTATTGTATGAGCTAATCTCTCACTCTCTCTCACTCTCTCTCTCTTTCTCTCTCATTCTTAGGCATTTTTTCCACATTCATTATATCATGGGGGTTTTTTAATGCTTTTCCCCCTTCAAAATATTGTCTCCTTGTTGCCTTTCTCTTTGGTGAATGCTCCTAGTTTTGTAATTATTCATGGTAAATCTTCTTTTCCTTGCTCATTGATTAAACAATTTCCTAACTCTCTATATTTTGTTATTATTTTAACATGGTATCAGAGCAGGTTGGTTTAATCATGTTTTGAGTGTGTAGGTAAAGGAGCTACCATATCTTGGTGCACTCCAAATTCAGAGACATTGTGTAGAGAGATTTGAATCTCATTTCAGTTATTACAATTAGTTCTTCACATTTAGTTTATTTCAATTCATTTATATTAATCTTTTCAATCTCAGTTCATGCATTACTAATTTAGTTGGTGAAAATATCATAGGATATTAGAATAGTTTATATTTTTTCAGTTCACCTTTTGTATCTCTTTTCCTTAGTTAAGTTTCTTTTAGAAATATAAGTTATAACTATTATAAAATATATAATAGTTAAGTTTCTTTTAGAATTTTTCATTCTATGTAATTTAAAATTATTATACTTGTAAAAATTATAAGATTCCTTTAGAATATCAGTTGCTTGCATTTTTTTTATTCATTTATCTCCTTTTCATGCGTTGTTTCTATATTTCTATTGCATGCTCAATTTCAATATAGCAGTTCATTTAGCACTGAACATTATTCCTTCAGGCTCAACCCACAAAATTAGTAACTTTCAGATTGAACTGAATGGTTACTTCATTGCATTGTCATGCATTAGTAACGTTTATTTCCTCTTTGCATGATTTTTTGCATGTGTTCCTTTGTGCATCATTGCATGCATTTTTTTTCCATTGTTAACTCTCTTTGGTGCCTTCTTAACTCTCTTCGCAACTTAGTTTTTTTAGCATTGTGGATTATATTTTTGTGTAGCTCTATTCCCTTTGTGTAATTTCAACCCTCTGTTCCAATCTAAAGCTCATTTGTGCATTATTCATTTGTGTATTGATTAGTCTCTATCAGCGAAGAAACATGGAGAGAAATATATATTTGTTAATCTCTTTGCTTATTGTTTAGAAACCGTTAAACTTGCTTCATGTTTTAGACAAGAAATTAAAATTGTTCTATCGTATTGGTTATTTGCATCATATTGTTTATATCATTCCTAGTTATTTCATCCTATTTCAACTTATTTTATCTTTGCATATTATTTCTGTTCGCTGCATGCCTAGTTGTTTTTATTTTATCTCTGTATATTATCTCTGGTTGCTGAATGCTGATACAAGGGCGACTATAGTGGGAGTAGGCTTGAGCATATTCTTAATAGTTGTAAACCCATTTCACACAATAATCTTGTTGCATATATTTTATTATCGAGGCAGTGAATTGAACCTGGGTCATCCTCTTATAAGAGTACCTCATTATCACAAGCTCGAAAGGATGGTACTATGTTTTGACCCCAAAACCATGTAAAAGTTCTATTTTTTAGAGCCCTTCTTGTCCTTAACTCATTGTCGATGGTGCCTTCCTTCTCTATGACCTTCTTCCTTTAGCAGAGGCCAAGTGATAAAGTAGTGAAGTTTGTTTTTTTTGTTTTTTTTGTTGTGTTTCTCCTATGGTTTGATCTCAGGGAAGGAGTTTATGGACATAATCTTATCAAGATCACAGTGGTAGAAAACAACGGTGGTGCACAAGGGCTATGCAATCTCCCACCTCCGCCAGTTTGACATGCGCAAGGTGATATTCACTCAACATAATTTTCATGACAAGCTTTTCACTATAGTAGATGATTTTCCCCACCTCACTAATGTGCATTCATTTTATGGAGATTTTCTAAATGTTTTATATGATATAGATCACTTCTAGGTATTTAGTTTGTTTCTATTGTAAATCTTAGCTTATACTTATCAGAAATTGGTTTGTTTTCATCGG
The DNA here is from genome assembly GCA_027943335.1 of Chamaecyparis obtusa. NCBI lineage: Eukaryota > Viridiplantae > Streptophyta > Pinopsida > Cupressales > Cupressaceae > Chamaecyparis > Chamaecyparis obtusa. Next base: position 2,919,366 of record BSBK01002879.1, on the reverse strand, counting down.
TTTCACCTTAAATCTTTCTTTTTTGTTCTAATAAATTGGCTTTGGCTACATCTACATAAATACACCTCGTCCATCGTATTTTTGATATCAGCTCCTGCACTTCATTGTGTATGGTAGTTTTTTTTGTTAATATATACAATTTGCATTGAAGCTTTTGGTTCATATAATCAGTAAAGGGATTAGTTTTTTTTCTGTTTCATTTCTCTTTCTTTGTGTTTTTTTATTTCATCTTCATTGTTGGTCCTATTTCAGTTAAGGATTTATTCCTTTGTGATAGATTATTGTGAGTTTATTCTTTGCATGTGGTTCTTTTAGTCATTAATTATCTTAGCAATTCACTCATTTATATTTTTTTGTAGGAGATAGAGTTTATCACTGGAGTTTCATAAGGATATTATTATTTTATAAAGATCTAATTTTTTTAGAGTGTTGGTTGTTTTTTATATGATCCCTGATATATATTGTCTAGTTTATATTTACAGATTTGATTAAAGTATAGTTTATATTCTTAGTTTTGGTTAAGGATTTATTCATATATTGTTATATCTTGATCGGTTTCATTGCCCATGTAGCCTTTCTATTTATAACATTTCTTGCAGGTTATAACATTTTTTCATCTTTAACATTTTTTTTCCTTTTCTTAGGTTGTTAATTTATATATATTTCGGTTGTAAAGATTCAGGGTGTATTTGTAATCTGGTTAATCTTTTCCTTCCTTTAATCTTGGCACTTTATTATAATCAACTTCTCTTAGAGGTTATATTTGAAGTTTTTTTAGTTGAGATAGTTTTTTGGATTCTAACGTTTGTTTTGCGGGTTTAAGTTGCCTTTCTTTGTTTTCAGTTTATCTAGTTTCTTCTCTCTTTTTTTTTCTCTTTGCATGCAAGAGATTCTTGTGTTATCTGTTAATCAATAATAGCTTATCTGAGATTTGTTCTCCTTTGTGTTCTTAGTTTTAGTTTTACCTCAGGTTGTTGCTTTTTCCTTGCATACCTCATTGGCGTAAGCTTTTATAGATTTTTGTTGTTGCATGCAAGTGTATATAGTTTGATCTAAGTTTCTTTTCTGAGTTCTGTTAAAGTTTTCATTTATTTATCTCTACTTTAGGTGTTTGTTACTTTAATCTTTGTATTTAACCATGACTAACCTGATGCCAAAAATAAAGTTAACTAGTACAAATTATCATGCATGGAAAACACACATGACCTTCATCTTTAGATTTAGACATATTTTAGATATTGCAACTGATGCCAATTCAAAACCCACAGCCTCTGCTCCTCAAGCTGACCAAACTGCTTGGTAGACTAAAAATGAGGAAGCACTTGGTTTAATCAAGATCTCCTTAAGTCCTCAATTGTATGTCTTAATTTCTACTTGTACAGAAGCCCATCAAGCTTGGGACATCCTAAAAAATACCTATGATAGTGCAGATGAGACTCAAAAAATCCAGCTTCAAGATCAACTTGAAGACCTTAGGTATATCGATTTCAACTCTATTGATGATTTCTTGCGCAAGTTTGATTCAATTAAAGTGTTACTAACTGGTTTACAAGTTCCTCTTTCTGGTTTAAGGATAATCCACATTATTATTTGTAAATGTTTGCCTAGACAGTTCCAATAGTTTATTACCAATATTTACTCTTAGTTAGCTATTCCTTCTTTAGCATCTCAATTCACTTATGTCATCTTTCAAAATATGTTGCATCAAGAAGAAGCAAAATTAATTCAATTTGGAATACTTAAAACTCATGAACATGCACATGTCTCTCAAAGTCACAATAACAATAGATCTTCTAACACTAATCAAAATAACCAAAATTATCAAAGATCTAACAATACTAATAATTCAAATAATAACTCAGGCCAATAATTTAATTCTAGGCCTTCTAATAATTATCATAATAGTAATTATTCAAATAGGCCACATTGCACCTATTGCGGTAAAGATAGTCACTTAATACATAATTGTTTTAAGAAACAAAAAGATGATCAACATAATTCTCAAAATTACTCAAATGGAAAATCTAATGGAAATCAATCTCATTCTACTTTTACTGTCTGTTTTAATGCTTCTAAACCACTTGAATGGATTATTGATAGTAGTGCATCTCAAAATGTTACAACTCATAAGGAAGTCTTTGATTCTTTGCGACCTGATTCTATGAATATTCCTATTTCTTTAGCTGATTATCATTGTTGTCAAGTTGAAGGAACTGATAATGTTTCTATTCCAAATGGTAAATTACATGATGTGCTTTATGTTCCTGAATTGAAAGCTAACATTATTTATGTTTTGCAATTATGTCAAGATTATAACGTTGAGTTTCATAAAAATAGTTGTCATATCATTGATCCCAATACTGATCAGATAGTTGCTGATGCTAAATTGGATGATGATAATCTCTTTAAATTTTATCAATTTGCCTCTCCTAGATATTTTTTACTTACTACTATTGATTTTCGCATTTGGCATGAGAGGCTAGGACATTTAAATTCTAATTATATCTCATTAATGCAAAAAAAAAATATGGTAGATGGGCTACCTAAGTTTAATCCTTCTAAGTTTGATTGCAATGGATGTATGAGTGGTAAAATGTATAGAGAATCTTTTCCCCATAAATCATCTTGGACAGCTAATAATAAGTTAGTTCTCATTCATAGTGATCTTTTAGGTCCTATGAAAAATACTTCTATTCCAGGCTCTAAATATGATTTAACTTTTGTTGATGATTATTCTCGTAGAACTTGGATTTATTTCCTACATAGTAAAGATCAAGTCCTTGATATTTTTGCTAAATTTCATATTTTTTTAGAAAGACAAAGTGGTTGTAAAATTTAGATTCTTAGGATGGATAATGGTACTAAATATGTTAATCATGTTTTCCATTCTTATTTAAGATCTTTTGGTATCAAACATGAGTTTACCGTTCCTTATACACTAGAATGGAATGGTGTGGCAGAATGGAAGCATAGAACAATAGTAGAAATGGCTAGATGATTTTTACATGCTAGAAATATAGATTATAAATTTTGGGCTGAAGCCATGGCATGTGCCACCTATATTCTTAATAGAACTCCTACTAAGGCCCTACAAAATAAAACTCCTGAAGAAGTTTGGTCAGGAAGAAAACCCAATTTGTCTCATTTATGGATTTTTGGCTCCACTGCTTATGTTCACACACCTAAACAGAAAAGGAAAAAGTTAGATCCTAAATCCTCACCTCATTAATTTGTTGGCTAATCTGAGAACACTAAAGGTTATATATTTTATGATCCTCTTACTAATAAATTTCACATGGCTAGAGATGTTTGCATTGCTAAAAATGGTGTCCATGACTATTCTCAGATTTTAGATTATGATTTTAGTCACAGCAACATAGTTCTTGTGGAGGACCAACCTTCGTCTCTCAAACCTACTCCTCAAATTTTTGCTCCTAATGTTTTTGTTCCTTCTATTTCTACTCCTAACTCTAAGGATAATACTAAGGATAATGATGAACATAAAGATAGTAATGATACTCCTTCTAATGATTTTGTTCCTTCAAGTAGTAGTAGTGATGATGATGACGATGGTAATAATCTATTTACTCCTAGTAATATTTTTGTTAATTCTAAGAGAAATCCTAAATGGTTTAAAGAGTTACTTATTAAAGGTGATGATTACATTGCTAGAATGGGTGGACTTAAACCTAGAAGGATAAACTACTCTAATTATGCTCTTATGACTTCTCTCTCTAAATCTAATGATCCTCAAACCTTTGATCAAGCTAAAAATCAACCTCATTGGAAAAATGATATGCAAGAAGAATATGACTCGTTAATTTCTAATAACACTTGGGATCTTGTTCCTTGACCTCATGATAAAAATCTAGTTTCTTGTAAATGGCTATATAAAACTAAGTTAAATGCAAATAATGATATTAGTAAGTTTAAAGCTAGACTAGTAGCAAGAGGATTTTCTCAAATTGAAGGAATAGACTATAATGAAACCTTTTTTCATGTTGCTAAAATGCCTACCATTAAAGTTGTTCTTGCCTTTTCTGCTAAAATGAATTGGCCTATTCACCAAATGGATGTTAAAAGTGCCTTCTTAAATGGTGATTTGCATGAAGAAATATATATGTCTCAACCTCTTGGTTTTATTCAACAAGGTAATGAACATTTAGTTTGTAAACTCGAGAAGTCTATTTATGGTTCAAAGAAATCTCCTAGAGAATGGTACTCTAAAATCAATTCTTTCTTCATTTCTCAAGGCTTTGATAGAAGTAAACATGATCCAAACCTGTACATTAAGCATACTGAAAATGACATTGTTATTATTATTTTATATGTTGATGATTTAATCCTTACCTCTAACTCTACTCCTTTACTTTCTAAAATTAAATTTCAACTCAATCAAAACTTTCAAATGACAGATTTAGGCATCTTGCACTATTTCTTAGGCATGCAAATTTGGCAAACTTCTAATGGTATATTTGTTTCTCAATCTAAGTATGCTCAAGATCTATTACAAAGAATTGATATGACTAATGCTAATGATGTCTCTATTCCTTGTGAATTATGAACTAAGTTAATGATATATATGCAATCTCCTTTCATAGATGCTACTTCTTATAGAGAACTTGTAGGTAGTTTAATTTATCTAACCCTCACTAGACCTTATTTATCTTATAGTGTAGGCTTAGTTTCTAGATACATGTCTAAACCTCAACAATCTCACTTAAAAGTTGCTAAAAGAATCCTAATGATGCAGGAGCATCCTGGGTGTAAGAGCAATCTTGCATCACCCAAAAATATTTCTATTTTTATATTCAATAAGGGCTATCTTGTGCAGAGCTGCTATTTATGGAAAGTTACTATTTTCGGTAATTTTCATATGTCCTCAGAATGATCTGATTTCTTTCTTGGAGGTTCATTTTGGTCATATAATTTTGCCAGTAAAGTTTCATTGCCAAATCAAGTGTATGCTGGAAGATATTGAAGATTTTCGGTATTGGCAGTAGGGTTCAAAAACTTTGAACTCAGTTTTGAAAGCTTTAGAGGCCCCAGATGAGGTCAAAAATTTGGGTGACGGGCACTTGCGCTGGTCAAGCCTGTAGAGCGCTTCGTGATGTTTCTGAAATGGGGTTATAATAGCCGATCGGGTCAACTGGTGATGACTTATGGTCTTCGGAAGTTGGGCCACCTGAAATGGCGAAAAATAATTTTCTTCAAAATTTCTGTTTGGGTTTCAAAGGTTATCTTGAGCCGACTATGATATAATAAAATGTAAAATAAAATAATTTTACATTTGGTCAGCCTTATTGGCTAAAATTCTGGAACCTTCCCAGGTGGTGGAAAATTGCCTATATAGGGAAGGCTGTATTATTGTCTTAGGCAGTTCAAAATAGTTTTGGGTAGTAGATCTGGGTAATAATTTGAGGCTTTGTCCTACAAAATATTGTAAGCGAATGCCCATGTGGCTTTGCATATTTTAATTCTAAAAGTTTGTAATTTCACGTTTGTGAAGATAATAAGAAGCCAACTTTCTGTTCTTGCATATTGTTGTTGTTTCTCTATTTTTTTTATGTGTTTGTGGTATTAAGGGGAGCACCCTTCATCAAGTGGTATCAGAGCAGGAGTTCCTGAGTGTATAAATAGATCACCGACTATGAGGTAGTTTGCACCAGGACTGTGGTTAGGGTTTCAGTGCGCATCACGAAAATGCCTCCACGAAGAGAACGTGGCGGAAGAGCTGGTGCTGTGACACTTGAGGTTAGAGAGTTGCAGAGACCAGTGCAAGCATTACAAGAAGAGATTCGCAGAGGAATGAATCTTAATATCAGAGACAAAAGTAAGGATGAAGCTGAAGAAGAATATCAAGAAGGAGAAGTCAAAATTGTGAACCAGGAGGAAGAAAGACTTTTTCGAGCCATTTCCAAAATTGGGAAAAGACCTAAGATTGAGGTTCCTGCATTTTCTAAAAATCTTAACCTAGAAGAATTGATCGACTGGATCAATGAATGTGAGGAATATTTTGAGTATGAAGATGTTGAAGATCCTGATAGGGTCAAATTTGTAAAGGCCAGACTGAAAGGTCATGCGAAGATCTGGTGGCAAGAGATTCAGTTGGAGCGAAATAGAAGAGGAAAAGATAAAATCACAAGATGGGATCAGATGGTGGATAAATTGAAGTGACAGTTCATTCTTGTTGATTATGAGCTTGACCTACTAAAGAAAATGCAAAGTCTGAAGCAAGCAGGAAGATATATTCAGGAGTATACAGAGGAGTTCTATCGACTCCTCATCAAAACAGGCAATGCAGAAGCAGATAAGGAGAAAGTTTCCCGATACCTTAATGGGTTAAGGCCAAGCATTCGGGAGGAGCTGAATCTAGTTCGAATGAATAGTATTGAAGAGGCATACCAGTTTCCACCAAAATTAGAGAAAAAGTTGAACAAGAAGTTTGAGAGCAGACAAAATGGAAGAGGTTGTGGTGGAAGATCTGGTGGATAGTCATATGGTGGCCAAAATGAAGATTCAAAAAAGAAGGATGAGGCCAGTAGCAGCCAGAATCAGAGAGGAAATAATTCTAATCATTTTCAAGACCAGAATAATAGAGATCAGAGAGGAAGAGGAAGAGGACAAGGATCTGGAACAGGAGGCTTCCGTGGAACATGTTTTCATTGTGGAGAAGAAGGTCATAGGGCATTTGAATGTCCTCAACACCAAGGAAGGATAGATAGGAGACATGAAGGCCAAGCCAGAGTTGCATATGTAGATGAAGATGCCAGATCATCACATTCTGAAGATGTTGAAAGAGGAGAAATGTTGATTAACCAAAGAGTCTTGCTGAGTGGTGAGAATGAACTTGAACAAAGGAGGAGCCTATTTTGCACCAGGTGCAAGTGTGAGGGCAAGTGTTGTGATGTGATTATAGATAGTGGAACCACTAAAAATTTGGTGTCAGAAGAGATGGTGACCAAGCTGAAGCTCAAGAGACAGAAGCACCCACATCCATATCGGATTGCCTAGGTAAAGGATGACCACAAGGTCATGGTCAATGAACAATGCCTAGTGAAGTTCAAGATTGGCGGGTACCAAGATGAGGTACTGTGTAATATCATATCTATGCATGTATGTCATATGTTGTTGGGTAGACCATGGTAGTTTGACAGATGTGCTGTACATGATGGTCATGCAAATACATATTCCCTGACAAAGGATGGAATGCGACATAAGATAAAGCCATTGAATGACACAGAAAAAAAGGTATGTGGTAGTGCAAGGATAACTTTTGTTGATGAAAGAAAGTTCCTAGATGGTATGAGGCATGAGCATCTATGTTTTACTTTAATTCCAAAAGCTGGTAACGAGGAAGTAGAAGATGTTCCTATAGAAGTTGTAGATCTGTTGAATGAGTTTCAGGATATTGTATCCGATAATGTGCCTGATGGATTACCACCAGTCAGGAAGATCAGTCATCAGATGGACTTGATCCCAGGAGCGAGTTTGCCAAATAAGGCAGCACACAGAATGACACCTATAGAAAGTGAGGAGTTGAACAGACAAGTACGTGAGTTGTTGCAGAAAGGATTGATCCGTGAGAGTCTGAGTCCATGTGCTGTACCGGCGGTATTAGCACCAAAGAAGAATAGAGAGTGGAGGATGTGAACAGATTCTAGAGCAATAAACAAGATCACAATCAAGTACAGGTTTCCATTGCCATGAATGGATGATATTATGGACTGTTTGAGTGGAGCTGTGTATTTCTTAAAGATAGATCTGACGAGTGGATATCATTAGATTCAGATCAGAGAAGGAGATGAATGGAAGATTGCCTTCAAGACAAATGAAGGACTATATGAGTGGTTAGTCATGCCTTTTGGGCTAACCAATGCACCGAGCACTTTCATGCGGCTCATGAACGAGGTTTTGAAAGAATTTCTAGGTAAGTTTGTCATTGTTTACCTAGATGATATTTTGATCTTTAGTAAGACATTGGAGGAGCATATGATGCATATTTGTATGGAATTTGAGAAGTTGAGAGAAGAGAAATTGTTGATTAATTTGAAGAAGTGCAGTTTTGTGAAGAAAGAATTAGTGTATCTAGGATTTGTAGTTTCAGCAGAAGGTCTAAAAATAGACCCAAAAAAAGTACAGGCTATTCTTGAATGGCCTACTCCAAGGAGTGCTACTGAGGTAAGATTTTTTCATGGTTTGGCTAGCTTTTACAGAAAGTTTATCAAAAATTTTAGCAGTATTTGTGCACCCTTGACTGAAACAATGAGAGGGGATAGAAAAGAGTTTAAGTGGACTAACGGGGCGGAAAAGAGTTTTCAATTGTTAAAATAAAAAGTTACAGAACAACCTGTTCTAGCACTTCCAGATTTTAATAAGGTGTTTCAAGTAGATTGTGATGCTAGTGGTACTGCAATAGGAGCTGTTATGAGCCAAGAAGGTAAACCTGTTGCTTATTTTAGTGAGAAATTGAATGATGCCAAGAGAAAATATTATGTTTATGATCAGGAAATTTATGCTATAGTTCAGGCATTGAAGAAGTGGAGACACTATATGCTTCCTACGGAATTTTTTTTGTATACTGATCATCAAGCTTTGCAATATTTGAATAGTCAAGGAAAGTTGAATCAAAGGCATTTTAAATGGGTTGAGTTTTTGTAGAGTTATACATTTGTTTTGAAACACAAGAGTGGAAAGTCTAATAGGGTTGTAGATGCTCTTAGTAAAAGGAAACTGTTGCTGACAGAGATGCAGATTGAGGTGGTTGGGTTCAATGAACTCAAGAATTTGTATCCAAAGGATCCTGATTTTGGTGAAGCTTGGACAGCTTGTATAGAACCTGTTACTCTAGACAGGATGAAATGGTTAGATTTCATCATCTAGGATGATATGCTATTCAGAGGGAGCCAGTTGTGCATTCCACAAAGTTCTATGAGGGAGAATCTCATCAAGGAGAAGCATAGCGGAGGATTGGCTGGACATTTTGGTCGTGATAAAACCCTTGCTTTGGTTAGTGAGAATTATTATTGGCCACAGTTGCAGCAATATGTGAAGAAGTTTGTACAGAGTTGTCGAGTATGTCAGATGGCGAAAGGAGTGAAGCAGAATACAGAGTTGTATCAGCCATTACCTGTACTAGAGAAGCCTTGGGAGGATATTAGTATGGACTTTGTTCTTGGTTTACCAAGGACACAGCGGGGACATGATTCAATTTTTGTAGTAGTTGACAGGTTTTTGAAGATGACACATTTCATTCCCTACAAGAAGACTAATGATGTTGTTCATGTAGCAGAATTATTTTTTAGAGAAGTGGTGAGACTACATGGTTTGCCAAAAAGCATAGTTTCAGATCATGACACTAAGTTTGTTGGATATTTCTAGCTCACATTATGGAAGAAGCTGAAGACAGATTTGGAGTTCAGTTCATCACATCATCCACAGACTAATGGACAGATAGAGGTGGTGAATAGGAGTTTGGGGAATTTGCTGAGATGTTTGGTTGGAGATAAGCCAACAGGATGGGATTTGATTTTACCATAGGCAGAATTTGCATACAATAATTCTGTCAACAGGAGCACTGGTAAATCACCATTCCAAATTATATATAGAAGTAGTCTAAGAAATGCATCTGAATTGAGAAAGATAGAAAAAGGAGAAATAAGTAGTGCTGAAGCTGAGGATTTTGCAGAACACTTGAAGAACATCCATGTGGAAGTGAGGAAGCACATTACCAAAATGAATGCACAGTATAAGGCTAAGACAGATGAGAAAAGGAGGTATAAGGAATTTCAGGTTGGAGATGAAGTCATGGTTCATTTGCGGAAGGAAAGATTTTCAGTTGGTACATATAACAAGTTGAAAATGAAGAAATTTGGACCATGTAAGATACTAAAGAAACATGATTCAGGAAATGCATATGAAGTAGAATTGCCTAGTGAGCTGAATATTTCACCAGTGTTTAACATTTCAGATTTGATAGAGTATCATGAAGGAAGTGTTGAAGATGAGATCACAGTGGCATAGTGGAGTATTCCAGCAAGTAGTTCAGATACCAAGGAGATTGAAGACATACTGGACAGTTGTGTTGGAGGAAGCACAAGGAACAGGAGATATGAAGAATATCTAGTCAAGTGGAAAGGATGACCTGTTGAAGATTCATCATGGTTGACAGAGGAGGAGGTTAACCATCTTGGTTTTTCTCTGCACACCTGAGTCGTGACAGGGTCACTTCTCAAATTACCTTGGGTGTCTGATGCAGGAGCATCCTGGGTGTAAGAGCAATCTTGCATCACCCAAAAATATTTCTATTTTTATATTCAATAAGGGCTATCTTGTGCAAAGCTGCTATTTATGGAAAGTTACTATTTTTGGTAATTTTCTTATGTGCTCAGAATGATCTGATTTCTTTCTTGGAGGTTCATTTTGGTCATATAAGTCTGCCAGTAAAGTTTCATTGCCAGATCAAGTGTATATTGGAAGATATTGAAGATTTTTGGTATTGGCAGCAGGGTATAGAAACGTTGAACTCAGTTTTGAAGGCTTTAGAGGCCTTGGATGAGGTTAAAAATTTGGGGGACAAGTACTTGCACTAGTCAATCCTGTAGAGCGCTTTGTGGCATTTCTGAAATGGGGTTATAATAGCCGATTGGGTCAACTGGTGATGACTTATGGTCTTCGGAAGTTGGGCCACCTGAAATGGCAGAAAATAATTTTCTTCAAAATTTCTGTTCGGGTTTCAAAAATTATCTTGAGCTGACTACGATGTAATAAAATGTAAAATAAAATAATTCTACGTTTGGTCAGCCTTATTAGCTAAAATTCTGGAACCATCCTAGGCGGTGGAAAATTGCCTATATAGGGAAGGCTGTATTATTGTCTTAGGCAGTTCAGAATAGTTCTGGGTAGTAGATCTGGGTAATAATTCGAGGCTTTGTCCTACAAAATATTGTAAGGGAATGTCCATGTGGCTTTGCATATTGTAATTCTGAAAGTTTGTAATTCCACATTTGTGGAGATAATAAGAAGCCAACTTCCTGTTCTTGCATATTGTTGTTATTTCTGTATTTTTGTTATGTGTTTGTGGTATTAAGGGGAGCACCCTTCATCACCTAAGGTATATTATAGGTACTCTAAATTATGCTTTATTTTATGATGCTAATGCTGATTTTACTCCTAAAGGTTATTTTGACTCAAATCTAGGAGGTGACCCCAATGATGGGAGATCCACTAGTGGTTACTATGTTTTCCTTGGTTCATGTGCAATTTCTTGGAAAAGTAAAAAGCAACAATCAATTTCATTATGTTCTACTAAGGCTAAATATAAATGATGTACTATTGCCTCTAAAGAAGCTCTATGGCTTAGAAGAATACTTGAAGATTTGGGTCTACCTCAACAAGAACCCACACCTTTATACTATGATAATCAAAGTGCAATTGCCTTAGAAAATAATCCAGTTTACCATGCAAGATCTAAGCACATTTCTCTCCATCATCACTTCACCAGAGAACACATTCAAGACAGACAAGTGTCCCTGATTTTCTATAGAGGAGAAGATCAAGTTGTAGATATCTTGACAAAGCCTCTCTCTAGAGAGAAATTCTAAATTCATTGTACAAATTTGGGTTTAAAACCTTTTGATTGTAAACCCCCAAGTAAAGATTAAAGGGGGGTGTTAGAATTTAATCTTTCCTTGGTAAATATGTAAGGATAAACCAAGGTATCTTATTGTATTCATCCTCTAGTCCAAGTGGGAGGACATGTCATATTTTTAATTTCTTTTATTAAGGAAAATAGGTATTCCTCTTTATGAGGAATCCTACACTTGTTTCACACACTAGTGAAATGTGGCATACATAGAAATGGGAGTTAAAAGTAACTCCTTTCTCACATCTCTATTAAAAGAGATGGTTCTCCTTCTCTCACACATGAGATACTTCTTCTTGATTATTGTTGTATGAGCTAAGCGCTCACTCTCTCTCTCTCTTTCTCATTCTTAAGTATTTTTACCACATTCATTATATCATAGAGTTTTTTTATGCTTTTCCCCCTTCAAAATATTATCTCCTTGTTGCCTTTCTCTTTAGTGAATGCTCCTAGTTTTGTAATTATTCATGGTAAATCTTACTTTCCTTTCTCATTGATTAAACAATTTTCTAACTCTCTATATTTTTTATTATTTTAACAGTTACAAATAGTAAAAATCCCTTGATTAGGTGGATAATAATAGGTCCCTATTATAAATCCTATAAAAATGTGGCACATTAGCTTGTGTTTAACATCTTCTAACAAGGATGCTCCTAACAAGATAAAGTTCCTAATAGGCCTAAGGAAAATCCCTCAACCGGGTAGAACCTAATAGTGTTGTTATAAACTCCTAATAGGGTTAAGCTCCTCACAGGGTGTACTTTAGAAGAGTGCATCATTTAGTGAGAAGTAAATGCCACACATGATTTTTCGCAAATAGGGACTCCACAAGAAAAATATGTTTCATGTGTGATGAATTTGTAGATGCTTGATATTATTTTCTATTATTTTCTTAAATCGATTATATATATATATATATATATATATATATATATATATATATATATATATATATATATATGTTTTGTAGTTTGGAAGTTAATATTGAAGCTAGTTAGATTAGTGGTTGAATTTGTTCATTATCTATTTGTACTTATTCACTCCCCCTCTTAGTACCTAATAATTCCAACAATATGAACCAATGGGGCTACATATAGGTTTACTTATGTTAGGAAGCTTGAAATATCTAATTCACTGCAAACTAAACACTATGATCAATGACTACATGTTCATATAGTGTTGCACCTGAGGACCTTTCCCATCTCTATGGGTTGTACGCTAAAAACATGAGTTAGTGCAGTTCTCACCTCCACATACAAAACAACCATCTTGGGGTCCATGTCTTCCCTCAAGAATGTTCCTCCTACTGTCATTCTTGTTATTACCATTCTTGTTGTTACCTCAATTCTGATTTTAAATATTACTACATTAGAATTCTTCCCAAAATTCCATTGACCTTTTTCTGTCATGTTCTAAACCTGTTGATATCCACCACTTTTCTACTTATTATCTAAAAATATCCTTTTGAATCCATGGGAAGTGATAGGTCTTTATTTTTTTGATGAAGGGTGCTCCCCTTAATACCACAAACACATAACAGAAATAGAGAAACAACAACAATATGCAAGAACATAAAATTGGCTTCTTATTATCTCCATAAATGTGGAATTCCAAATTTCAGAATTACAATATGCAAAGCCACATAGGCATTCCCTTACAATATTCTATAGGACAAAGACTCGAATTATTACCCAGATCTACTACCCTGAACTGCCCTAGACAACACTATGGGCCTTCTTTATATAGATAATTTTCACCGCCCGAGAAGATTCCAGAAAATTAGCCTTTAAGGCCGACGATCCTAAGAATTATTTTATTTTCTTTTCTTTTTACATAGTGTCGGCTAAGAAAATATACACAAAAATGCTTTTAGGTAGCCCAACTTCTGGAGGCCATAACTTTTTAACCGTAGCTCCAATTTTCTATTATAACCACTTTTCTGAAACGCCATGTCAAGATCTACAGTGCCTAACTCGCACAAGCTCTAGTAAGCCGGGGGTCGACCGCGATCCGAAGCCTCTAAAGCTTTCAAAATTGACCTGAAAGATTTCATACCTAGAAACCTCAATAACTTCACCAATACAGATGATGTGGCAATGAAACTCAATTGGTAGGCTGATATGACTAAGATGAACCTCCACTTGTGAAATCAAAACATTCTGAGATCATATGACCAACTTACTAAAAATAGTAAGTTTCCATAAATAGTAGCTCCTCACAAGATAACCCTTATTTAAAAGCAAAAATAAATATTTTTGGGTGATGCAAGATTAATCTTACACTCAGGATGCTCCTGCATCAGACACCCGGGGTAATTTGAGAAGTGACCCTATCACGACTCAGGTGTGTAGAGGAAAACCAAGATGGTTAACCTCCTCCTTTGTTAGCCATGATGAATCCTCAATAGGTCATCCTTTTCACTTAACTAAATATTCTTCATATGTTCTGTTCCTTGTGCTTCTGTCAACACGACTATCCAGTATGTCCTCAATCTCCTTAGTATCTGAATTAGTTGTTGGAATACTCCACTGTGCTGCTGTGATCTCATCTTCAACACCTCCTTCATGATACTCTGTCAAATCTGAAATGTTAAACACTGGTGAAATATTTAGCTTAGTAGGAAATTCTACCTCATATGCATTTCCTAAATCATGCTTCTTCAGTATCTTACATGGTCCAAATTTTTTTATTTTCAACTTGTTATATGTACCAACTGGAAATCTTTCCTTTCGCAAATGAACCATGACTTCATCCCCAACTTGAAATTCCTTATGCCTCTTTTTCTCATCTGCCTTAGCCTTATACTATGCATTCATCTTGGTAATGTGCTTCCTCACCTCCTCATGGATGTTCTTCAAGTGTTCTGCAAAATCCTCAGCTTCAGCACTACTTATTTCTCTTTTATTTATCTTTCTCAATTCAGATGCATTTCTTGGACTACTCCCATATACAATCTGGAATGGTGATTTACCAGTGCTCCTATTGACAGAATTATTGTATGCAAATTCTGCCTATGGTAAAATCAAATCCCATCCTGTTGGCTTGTCTCCAACCAAACATCTCAGTAAATTTTCCAAACTCCTATTCGCCACCTCTATCTGTCCATCCGTCTATGGATGATGTGATGAATTGAACTTCAAATTTGTTTTCAACTTTTTCCATAATGTGCACCAGAAATATCCAACAAACTTAGTGTCTTGATCTAAAACTATGGTCTTTGGAAAACCATGTAGTCTCACAACTTCCCTGAAAAACAATTCTACTACATGAACATCATTAGTCTTCTTGGAGGGAATGAAATGTGTCATCTTTGAAAATCTGTCAACCACCAGAAAAATTGAATCATGTCCCCGCTGTTTCCTTGGTAAACCAAGAACAAAGTCCATGTTGATATCCTCCCAAGGCTTCTCTAGTACAGATAATGGCTGATACAATCTTGTATTCTGCTTCACTCCTTTTGCCATCTGACATACTCTGCAACTCTGTACAAACTTCTTCACATCTTGCTACAACTGTGGCCAATAATAATTTTCACTAACCAAAGCAAGGGTTTTATCATGACCAAAGTGTCCAGCCAATCCTCCGCTATGCTTCTCCTTGATGAGATTCTCCCTCATAGAACTTCTTGGAATGCACAACTGACTCCCTCTAAATAGAATATCATCCTGAATGATGAAATCCAGCCACTTCGTTCTATTTAGAGTAACAGGTTATTTACAAGCTTTCCAAGTTTCACCAAAATCGGGATCCTCTGGATACAAATTCTTGAGTTCCTTGAACCCAACCACCTCAATCTACATTTTTGTCAGCAATAGTTGTCTTTTGCTAAGAGCATCTACAACCCTATTAGACTTTCCACTCTTGTGTTTCAAAACAAATGTATAACTCTACAAAAACTCAACCCATTTCAAATGCCTTTGATTCAACTTTCCTTGACTATTCAAATATTGTAAAGCTTGATGATCAGTATACAAAAAAAACTCTTTAGGAAGCAGATAGTGTCTCCACTTCTTCAATGCCTGAACTATAGCATAAAATTCCTGATCATAAATAGAATATTTTCTCTTGGCATCATTCAATTTCTCACTGAAATAAGCAATAGGTCTACCTTCTTGGCTCATAACAACTCCTATTGTAGTACCACTAGAATCACAATCTACTTGAAACACCTTATCAAAATCTGGAAGTGCTAAAATAGGTTGTTCTGTAACTTTTTGTTTCAACAATTGAAAACTCCTTTCTGCCCCATTAGTCCACTTAAACTCTTTTCTGTCCCCTCTCATTGTTTCAGTCAAGGGTTCACAAATACTGCTAAAATTTATGATAAACTTTCTGTAAAAGCTAGCTAGACCATGAAAAGATCTTAGCTCAGTAGCACTCCTTGGAGTAGGCCATTCAAGGATAGCCTATACCTTCTCTGGGTTCATTTTTAGACCTTCTGCTGAAACTACAAAGCTCAAATACACTAACTCTTTCTTTACAAAACTGCACTTCTTCAAATTAATCAACAATTTTTCTTCTCTCAGCTTCTCAAACACCATACGAATATGCATCATATGCTCCTCCAATGTCTTACTAAAGATCAAAATATCATCTAGGTAAACAATGACAAACTTACCTAGAAATTCTTTTAGAACCTCATTCATGAGCCGCATGAAAGTGCTTGGTGCATTGGTTAGCCCAAAAGGCATGACTAACCACTCATACAGTCCTTCCTTCATCTTGAAAGTAGTCTTCCATTCATCTCCTTCTCTGATCTGAATCTGATGATATTCACTCTTCAAATCTATCTTTGAGAAATACACAGCTCCACTCAAATAGTCCATAATATCATCCACTCGTGGCAATGGAAACCTATACTTGATTTTGATCTTGTTTATTTCTCTAGAATCTATACACATCCTCCATTCTCCATTCTTCTTTGTTGCTAATACTGCTGGTATAGCACAGGGACTTAGACTCTCATAGATCAATCCTTTCTGTAACAACTCATGTACTTGTCTGTTCAACTCCTCACTTTCTGCAGGTGTCATTTTGTGTGTTGTCTTATTCAGAAAACTCGCTCCCGAGATCAAGTCCATCTGATGACTGATCTTCCTGACTGGTGGTAATCCATCAGGCACATTATCAGATACAATATCCTGAAACTCATTCAACAAATTTACAACTTCTATAGGAACATCTTCTACTTCCTCTTTACCAGCTTTTGGGATTAAAGAAAAACATACATGCTCATGCCTCATACCATCTAGGAAATTTCTTCCATTAACAAAAGTTATTTTTGCACTACCACATACCTTTTCCTCTGTGTCATTCAATGGCTTTAACTTATGTCGCACTCCATCCTTTGTTAAGGAATAGGTATTCACACGACCATCATATACAGCACATTTGTCAAACTACCATGGTCTACCTAACAACATATGACATACATCCATAGATATGATATCACACAGTATCTCATCATGATATCCACCAATCTTGAACTTCACTAGGCATTGTTCATTGACCATGACCTTGTGGTCATCCTATACCTAGGCAATCTGATATGGATGTGGGTGTTTCTGTCTCTTGAGCTTCAACTTTGTCACCATCTCTTTTGACACAAAATTGTCAGTGCTTCCACTATCAATAATCACATCACAACACTTACCCTCACATTTGCACCTGGTGCGAAACAGGTTCCTCCTTTGTTCAAGTTCATTCTCACCACTTAATAGGACTCTTCTATTAATCAGTGTTTCTCCTCTTTCAGCATCTTCAAAATTTGATGATCTGGCATCTTCATCTACATGTGCAACTCTGGCCTAGCCTTCATTTCTCCTATCTGTTCTACCTTGGCACTGAGGACATTCAAATGCCCTATGACCTTCTTCTCCACAATGAAAACATGTTCCACAGAAGCCTCCTCTTCCAGATCCTTGTCCTCTTCCTCTTCCTCTCTGATCCCTATTATTCTGATCTTGGAAACGATTGGAATTGTTTCCTCGCTGATTCTGACTGCTACTGGCCTCATCCTTCTTTTTCAGATCTTCATTTTGGCCACCATATGACCGTCCACCAAATCATCCACCGCAACCTCTTCCATTTTGTCTACTCTCAAACTTCTTGTTCAGCTTTTCCTCTACTTTTAGGGCAAACTGTTATGCCTCCTCAATACTGTTAATTCAAACCAGATTCAACTCCTCCTGAATGCTTGGCCTTAACCCATTAAGGTATCGGGCAACTTTCTCCTTATCAGCTTTTGCATGGCCTGTTCTAATGAGTCGATAGAACTCCTCTGTATACTCCTGAACAGATCTTCTTGCTTGCTTCAAACTTTGCATTTTCTTTAGTAGGTCAAGCTCATAATCCACAGGAATGAACTGTCACTTCAATTTATCCACCATCTGATCCCATCTTGTGATTTTATCTTTCCCTCTTCTATTTCACTCCAATTGAACCTCTTGCCACCAGATCTTCGCATGACCTTTCAATCTAGCCTTCGCAAATTTGACCCTATCAGGATCCTCAACATCTTCATACTCAAAATATTCCTCACATTCATTGATCCAATCGATCAATTCTTCTGAGTTAAGATTTCCAGAAAATGTAGGAACCTCAATCTTAGGTCTTTTCCCAATCTTGGAAATGGCCCAAAAAACTCTTTCTTCCTCCTGGTTCACAATTTCGACTTCTCCTTCTTGATCTTCTTCTTCGGCTTCATCCTCACTTTCATCTCTAACATTAAGATTCATTCCTCTACGAATCTTTTCTTGCAATGCTCACAGTTGTCTCTGCAGTGCCCTAACCTCAAGTGTTACAACACTAGCTCTTCCGCCACGTTCCCTTCATGGAGGTATTTTCACGATGCACGCTAAAACCCTAACCATGATCCTAGTGCAAACTGTCTCATAGTCAGCGATCTGTTTACACACTCAGGAACTCCTACTCTGATACCACTTGATGAAGGGTGCTCCCCTTAATACCACAAACACATAAAAAAAATAGAGAAACAACAATAATATGCAAGAATAAAAAATTGGCTTCTTATTATCTCCATAAATGTGGAATTTTAAATTTCAGAATTACAATATGCAAAGCCAAATGGGCATTCCCTTACAATATTCTGTAGGACAAAGCCTCAAATTATTACCTAGATCTACTACCCCGAACTACCCTAGACAACACTACGGGCCTTCTTTATACAGACAATTTCCACCGCCCGAGAAGATTCCAGAAAATTAGCCTTTAACGCCAACGATCCTAAGAATTATTTTCTTTTCTTTTCTTTTTACATAGGGTCGGCTAAGAAAATATATACAAAAATGCTTTTAGGTAGCCCAACTTCCGGAGGCCATAACTTTTTAACCGTAGCTCCGATTTTCTATTATAACCACTTTTCACAAATGCCATGCCGAGATCTACAATGCTTGACTTGCGCAAGCTCCAATCAACTGGGGGTCGACCGCGATCCGGAGCCTCTAAGGCCTTCAAAATTGACCTGAAAGATTTCGTACTTGGAAGCCTCAATAACTTCACCAATAGAGATGATGTAGCAATGAAACTCAATTGGTAGGCTGATATGACTAAGATGAACCTCCACTTGTGAAATCAAAACATTCTGAGATCATATGACCAACTTACTAAAAATAGTAAGTTTCCATAAATAGCAGCTCCGCATAAGATAGCCCTTATTGAAAAGCAAAAATAAATATTTTTGGGTGATGCAAGATTGCTCTTACACCCAGGATGCTCCTGCATCATTTTTACTCACTATGGATATTTTATGTAATCTATGTTCCTATCTAAGGACCTTCCTAAAAGAAAAATATATCATCTTTGGTTCATGCATATTAACTTGTGAACCTATTTTAGGATGCAATCTAAGAATGGACTTGTAAATTCTAAATCACTCATCCTGCTAGTATTCGAAAATATACTTTACCAAGAGACAAAACCTCTCATGATACCATGTAATAGTCAAGACACCCAAAATTTTAAGTTCTAAAACTTAGCAACCTTCTTATCAAGATATAATTGTGGTAACCACCTCTTGCAAAAAAGTTGCAAGAATGCCTCCCATAAAATCTCTCCAGACTACAATCTATTCTCTTCCATTTCATTATCCCACCATGTGGCAACTTCACTAGTCAACTAGAAGGAACCCCACATAGCCCCAGATTCACTTGAAATATTTTAAATATGAAGGGTGACCCCACAATAGTGGGTTACACTTTTTTAGACATGCTGATTTTTGCTGAAATTACTAATTTTTAATAAAATATGGTGATTTAAGCCTTGAGAGGTCCCATTTGAAGGGACTAATTACTAATGGTTATCTCAAAGCCTCTTAGATAAGAAAAACATTGATATAACATCTATACTCATCATTCATACCTACAATGGAGTCTCCTCCGCACCTATTAAAATGCTAATAAAAAATCACTTCAAATTTATCTTTTGGAAGATCAAATGAATCCATTTGAGAAACCTATCTATTTATTAAGGTACTATTAAGAAAAATCTTTCCAATGATTATAATGTTAATATATATTTAGTTTATTATAACTTTGTATTTTTAGTTTTACTAAACATAGATATTTCACCATATGTCTACCTCTATGTTTGACGCTTATGGAAAAATAGTAAATGAGAGAAAAAAAATTCTAAAAAATATCTATGCCCTAGGTATTGAAGTTATCTTTCTATCAAAAAAATAAAATTAAATTGGACAAATACACGACAAGTTATAAGCTATGTAGTCAAGGTATGTCAAAATTATGGTTTAGTCAACTTCAGACGTTAATAAAATATGCAATAATAGTGATAAAGTCATAAAAAAAATTGCATGCCCTCTGTATGGATGTTATAAAACTAAATTTGAAAGAATCACATTGATATCTATTTTAGAAAAAAAAGTTATGTTCTATGAAAACTAAGTAACTCTTTGAAAATGACATTTTTTTGCAACATACTAGTTTTCGTGGGAGAAATAAAAAATCATTCAAATCAATTAAAAAATAAAAATAAAAAATATATTTAGAATGTCAATAGAAAATCCTAAAAGACTCTAATTTACTTCATCTTTCGATTTTAAACGGTTTAACAACAATATCCATCCGAATCTAAATTTTTTTTTCAAAATGTAGAGTTCAGTGTTCGTTCAGGCAAAAAAGTGTAACCCACTATTGTGGGTTAACCCTGAAAGTATTTATCCGTGGAAATAGTCCAAGCCTCTGCATCATTAGTAATAGTCTTACCACTAAGGTAGGAGGAATGACCTTCTTGAGGTCTTTTCTAAGCTCTTCTACAAATTATCCCGTATTATGGCTACTTCAATATCCCTATGACCATATTCTCCTTTCACCTATTCTTCATTCCTTTTATCCTCTTCATGTTACCTCTGAGTCTCTAATCTCTTATCCTCTTCCCTCTTCCTCTACTCTTCCTCAATTTTCCTACCCCTCAAACCATTCTCAAGATGATCCATATGCTCACATTTCTATTGCAAGAGTTTTTCCCGTTGAGTCAAGAGGGCTAAGATTTGATCTAGCCTCTTATTTGGCTCATCATTCAGACCATTACTAGGTCTAGCCCTATTACTATTTTGAGTTTACATGGAAACAAATTATATCTTGTACTCAACAAATGTGAAACTTTAGAAAATAGTAGACCAAGGCCCTAGAGTTAAAACATGGACCTGATACCACATGAAAAGGCCACATTAGCTAAACATTTCCACATAAGAATTTAACATTAAAAGTTGAAAGTCAAATAGATAAGTCAAAGTTGATTCCAAAAAAAGAAAAGTCAAAAGGAAATTTTCATTCAATCATAATGATAAGTACAAAGTTCTGATCATTTCATCGAAATAAATTAAGAAATTTACAAGACTACATAAACAAGAAAAGGATGTTGGTCATACTATCATACACACAAGTTATTCTATATAACCATTGCATCCAGTACAATGTACATCAAAAGATTATACATCAAATACAAGACCATCAAGGTTAGTCAAAATACATAATACAAATATGGCATTGAATAAAGGTCCATTTACAAATCTCTGTCTCCTAAGACATTGAACAACCGTCCATCCACAAATCTTGAGATGGGAATGTGGCTTAGAAACTTTTTCCACCCAACCATAAAGTGGTTAGCTCCTCTAGGGCTCATCCTAGCGTGAAAGCACACCAAACCTACTCAAGAAACATAGTAACTCGATATGGAGGATCAAATGGATCGCAAATGCACTTAAAATCTTAAGAAAACATTCAGGCATAAGTGCAACATTCTGATTTATTAAAGAGTTTGACAAAATAGTTTGACTAATAATATAGATTATCAAACTTCATGGCATTCATTAAGTTCCAAAATTCACAAATGATAATTAGAAAACAAAAATAAAAATAATTAAATAGGCCATATAGGAACACAATTACTAACAATGTGTGAGGTCATACAAAAATTTCATGACTCCAGTTTACCGTGTTTGTTACTCTCGATTTTGACTATTCCTACAAATTTCTACTCAAGGCTAATTTATCTTGAGATCCCCTATTCCTACTATGGTTTTACACAGTGAACTGTCTTAATACAACAATAATGGCTTATCATGTTGTGTTAAAGAGCTCTCTATACAGAAGAAATTTTGGTCTTTACTCTAATAAAAGAATACCCAACATACATTCATACATATATATAACAAGAAATAATGTGTCGTAAATCTAATTTTGGTGTCTTGGTATTTCTAGATTTGATAAATTTACAAACTTCTTCTCATCTCTAAATGTCTAACCAATGATCATAGGGACACAATTTAAATAATGATTCATATTTGGAAGATTTTAAATTTAATTCCTGTGTGCTTCGTGCAATGTGTGCCAATAATCTTCCTCTGTCACGTTCTATAGGTGTGTGGATCTAAATTTCTTAACTGAAAATTTTCTTTATTAAGAATTGTCTACGGTTATAGACCACATTTATATTACCTAAAGTGTCATCTTTATACCATTCAGTTTCCCGTTTGGACATAATGTTTGGTATATAATTTCAAAAGAATGCAATCCTTAATCTCCCAACCTTCTTCCTAAAGAATGATATCAAATATTTTTAGCTACACAAACCAAATAATAAAAGAATGAGCTCGTCTCTAACAAAGCCTTCTTGCACTAAAAATATCAAACAAAATATTCAGTTAAAGTGGACAGACCGTTCATAAGGAATATATACTTCTGCAACTTCACAAGTTCAACTCAATGAAAGAAATATTAAAAAAAAGAGCAAAACGATCAAGAATTTAAAATTGGTGCACCAACAGTTCCTCTAATCTTTCTACTAGAAAGGTAATCCATTTTCTGGAAATGAAGGATTACAACTGAAGTCGCGGTCTAGAATGGTTTTAAAGTGTTTATGTTCTTCTACGTTTTCAGAGAACTTACAAAAAACAAAAGTAAGTGTTGGCTTTACGCCTCTAACATGCAATTAGAAAGCAATTGATTACTCGAATCAAACATAAATTTGGTCATTTTTAGGATGAGGTAAGAACTTAAACTCTTTAATTATAACATATTTGTATTTGTAGATAATAAAAAAATAATCATGTATATGTAGTGTGTGCGAATACAAATTCTTCTAACCCACCACTACCGAGAAGCTATCCTCTTCTACCTCAACCACACTCTCGCTTGCTTTCTCTGAAATGCTCAAACATACTCAAAACCACATCAATAGGTTAGTGTCCATATAACCATAATTGAATAAATAAAATTTATATTCCAGTGCAATGTACATCATATCCCATCACATATGCATTTAATTGATAAAATAAATCATTAAATTACTACATCGTCATATAACATTATCGTCGAATGCAACATCATCAGAAATATAACACAATAATATCTAATTCACATGATCAAAATAACATGAAAACACCATCATAATGTCAAAACATCAAATACAAGATCATCAAGGTTAGTCAAAATACATAATACAAATATGCCATCGAACAACAGTCCATTTGCAAATCCCTATCTCTTAAGACATCAAACAACCATCCATCTACAAATCTTGAGATGAGAATGTGGCTCAAGAACTTTTTCTACCCAACCATGAAGTGGTTAGTGTTGATATTTTGGCCTTTACAGTAAATATCCAATGGCTTGGGAATTTCGACAGGGATGAATAATAATATTAAATATTAGCGAATCTTCTTTTTTTTTTTTTGGCAAAAATGGGTGGATCCATTATATTTAATTAATATTTAAGTAAATTAATAACAATAAACTGCTTCAAGATGCTCCTGAGGGAAAGAAATAGGAAGAAAACCCTCATTCCTCGCCCTGATAGAGTTATATGTAAAAGTATATGAAGCCAACCACCAAAATGGACAATACATAACATAATCCCCAAAAACTATGTAGACAAAATACTAATGTCACAAAACTAACGAAGGCGAGCTGAAGCACTGCGAGATGAAGATGTGGTAAGCTGGCGAAGGTGAGCTGAAGCACTGCGAGAAAGGAGATCATCTGAGAATGTCATATGAGCCGACATCTTGCAAATTATTAAATGGCAGGGATTAATGAGCTTTGAGTAGCTAGATCCCATTTTGAATTTATTGTTGACACCACTCCCATAGAAAATAATATCACACTCAGTACTCAATACCCGTAAAAAACTTAACACTTAAGATCACATTCTTCCATTAAAAATTCAGGCACCAAGTCCCATAGGAGTACCTTGTAGTTATTGTCAGCATTAATTTCATCCATTTCCACTCCCCTATTAGAAAGCCAATCCGCAAATTTATTTGCTTCTCTGTAACAGTGTGATACTTTATACTAAGAGAAGAGAGGGAGAAGACTCCAAACCTCTTCAAGGATGTACTGTAGGTCCCAGCTAACTACCTTCTTGGATATGAGGGATGAAGTTATAATTTGTGAATCACCCTCGATATGGATATCCTAAATACCTAGTTGAATGGCCAGCCTAATACCAAGCACCAAAGCCCTCACCTCAGCCACATTATTTGAACCATTTGGTGTTCTATAGTATGCAGCTTGTACAATGGATCTATTCGATTTGCGGAAAAAAAAGCCAATCCCTGATCTGCCTAGGTTTCCCTTAGAAGCACCGTCAAAATTTTGTTTAATAATGTCTCTTAATGTCTCTTAATTCCGTTTAGAAGCCACTTAATATCTCTTCTACTTTTTTTTTTGGAAAGTTTTCCAATCAGAGTCCCTTTGAAAGGGATGTTAATAAGCTTCAGATTATTGAGCACATAATTGTCGAAAGAAGTGAATGTGGAGGATAAGTTTTTAACCTTGGAGGCATAAGCATTAACCATTTTAAAGGTGTAATTTTCCACCAGCTGGCACACCTGATCCATAGATGATCTTTGACCTCTAAAAATGATCAAGTTCCTTTCCCACCAAATACACCATGTTATTGCTGCAGGAATGACTCTCGAAATGATGGCAAAAAAAGAATCATGATATAATAAGGGCCACTGTTGTAAAAGAAGTTTCACTGAACAAGGTAATAGACCCTGCCACCCAAGCTTATTTAGAGTCTAGGACCAAATATTGTGAGAAAAATCACAACCAACAAGCAAATGATCTAAATCTTTAGTTACCTTAGCACATAATAGACAATCAAAAGTCTCTACTATCCCAAGATGTTTAAGACGTGCACTAGACAAAATTCTATCCTGAAGGGTTGTCCAAAGGAAGGTTCTTGCTTTAGGAAGGACTGCATCATGCCAAGCATATTTGAAGATTGGGTCAACGGAGTCAAACTTAGATACTAGGAGTTTGTAACCATCCTTCACTGTATATTTGCCACTCGCACTTTTGGTCCAAATAAGAAAGTCTTGTGCCTTATTTGTATGAATGGGCCTTTGAGCTAAAATATTGGTCATTCTTTCCTTATCGATTTGAGAGAGAGGCAGCTCTTTGAGGTCTCTCCATTTGGCTATCCTCCCACACCAATCAATATAATCTACCACTTTGGTGCCCCAGTATTGTTCCATAATATTCATTGTTTATAAAATAAATTGATTTGAGGGCCCAATTCATCCCCTTTTGGTTAAATAATTTATTATTTATTGATGCATATATATCTAATAATAAATAAAAGTTATTTATTATTTACTTGGAGGGCCCAAGTCGGCCACCTTGGTAATGTGAATTTTAGCATTTGGAACCATATATATGGATGGTCAAGTCTTGAGGAGAAGAGACATAAAAAACATAACATGTTCTCCCACCCTTCAAGAATTGGCATCAGCAAATTTATGCCTTGATCCGATATTGAGAAACATTATTTGGTGTGCAACCTTCTTCTTGGATGAGAGAATTCTAGGTCTAGGAAGCTGTGATATTTTGTAGTAGTGATCTATGTGGTAGAAGCATCATACATATTAAGCATACATAATATGTATGGTTACAGCAGTGTGCATGATTGGAGCACCAATATAGATCGATCTTCCATCTAGGAAATATTGATATTGATTTGGCATATTTGGAACATCATATTCAAGGGTTGAAGTTCTGATCAAATCCAAGGATAGGTCAAAGTACAGATCTTTGGCATCTTGAAGCATATTTATTCAAGGAACCCTAGGAGGGATAATTGGCACATATATTGGAGATGTTGAAGGCATAGTCTAAATCTGATTTCTGGGTACTATCTCTCATCCTTTATAATTTATTTATAATCATATCATGTTCTTAGTTTTGTTAGACTTCTATAGATTGATATAGTCCTTGGTAGAATCTGAAATAAACTAACATGGGATCATAGCTAGGTTTGTGGAGTAAAAGATCTAGTTTTAGATTTAGGAATCTCAGTCTAACTCTTTCAAAACTAAGGAACATCATGGCAACCGGGATTTGGTTTGAAAATTGTAATGAGGGTTTTGATTTGCAATTGGTTGCCTTCTATGAAAAAAAACTTATTAGTTCTCATTGGTTGGGAAGACATGGTTCTTCATATTTTGAAATTTTAAATTGTCTTTCTATTGATCTAGAGGGATTAGATTATAACTGGTTAGTGTCACAGTTGATACCTTGCATATCTAGTTGGTCATCTACTATTAGCACAACTAGATGGGATGCATATTGTTTGGCATATGATGTATGGTTACATTAACTGTTTCACATTGGTATACACATACTGATTTTATTGATGTGTAGGAAGCACACTTGGCATATTAACCTTACAACATTGATTCATGTTGAGATATTGGTTAATATACCTTGGGGTAAAAGTACAAACCCATGTCACACTTTTATAAAGAAAAATGATAACAACATGCAAATTTTTCAACTTTAACGACATAAAAGTGGAATTTGTGTTTAGAATTTGAAGACGATGTAAACTAATGAAATCTGAAAAATTTGATAAAGTTTATGCTTATAATTTTTTAAAAAAAATTGAACAAAAATTGACATAGATTTTTAATTTTTGAAGTCCATTTTTTGTTGTTGAAATATGTTGAAAATCTAGGGTCTAGTTCCCACCAAAAAATTATATGCAAATAATCTTTTTTTCCTCTGATTTCAAAATATGTTTTAGATGACATGTATAGCTAGTGCATAAAAAAAGAAAAATTAGATTTTGGTATATATTTTGTCTGTTATAACTATCCAAAGTCGGTGTTATCCAAAATTAATAGTTTTTTATTCCCACCAAATTTTCCTTATCAAATATACACCATTAAAACAAAAAATTATATATTCTTGAAGAGGACTCTCTCCTCTAGTGTTAAATATAAAGTTTAAATTTTTCTGATATGATTTGTTATTTTTAATTTTTTTTCAAATGAGTGTGTTCTTAAATGTTAAAATACATACTTGAAGTATTTTCAACTTATAATATATTATATGAAATCAAAACGTAATCAAAATTACATGAGCATAATCTTGACTCCGAGCTCTACAAAACAGTATATTTAGATTTTACAGAAAGTTGAATTTTGATAGAGTATTCAGATCTAGAAGTGAGAACTTATGAGAGTCACCTTTTTTTGCTTATTTGGCTACCACATGGGTTTGGCTGAACCAGTTCCAACCAGAACCGGTTCAAACGGACCTATGGGCGACCAAAGACGGTCTCGTGGATGACCAAGCCCCTTAAATCTCATATTTTTAAATATGGTATTTTGAATTAAATTAATTGCAAAATTTATAAAATCTTACCAGTAATAAATGGTTTTTTAAATAAAATCATTTATTATAGAATTTTAATAATTTTTTTCAAATTTATTAATTATTTTAATTTTTTTTGCAAAAGGAGTTAAGTGATTTTCATGTTGAGTTCTAATTTATATTTGGGTATTGCATGTCAAGTCTTGATTTAGTATTTTCAAGTTAAGTGATTCTTTTATATTTTTCAGAGGGGAGTTTACCTTGTTTATGGTGTTGCATGCATTAAACCCCTAGGTTGATTAGTTTTCTTTATTAGGAGGATCTTGGCCAGTATTCGATATACAGGTTTATAGATTTTGGCTCTGAGGTTGAATTGGAGGATTGTGAAATCTTTGAGAAATTTCAGAGTTGTTGGATTGTTCTTTGTGGTTTCTATTGAGTGGTGGTTTAAGGTAGGGTTTGAAAACCTTTTTTGCAATTCTTCTTTGGAAAATATTATCTTCATTATGTCTTCTAGGTAGGTTGATGATTTTGGAGTGATTGTATTTTTCTTTCATTGTCCTTGAGAAAAATTGTAAGATTAGGTTGTGGTTTTGTGAATGATAAATATGTATAGAATTTGGTTTCTTGTGAGTGTAAGCTTTAATAGAAATGTGAGTTTTTCCAATTAGGGTATTCTATCAATATGATTATTTGAACCCTTGGTTAGTTTCTATCCTTACATGTCTTCAAGAAACTCGATTTGTTTAGCTTTGCATGTTTTTAAGTCCATTTTTTTCCCACCAAAAAACTTGAAGTTCATTTTTTTATTGGAATATTAAATATAAGAATATTTAATTATTATGTGTTAATTAAATATCTTTGTTTAATTAAAAGTCTAGTTTGGAATAAAAGGGGTTAATTAATTATTAAATTTAAAGATGAGATTATAGACATAAATTGATTTATTTAATATTTAATTATCATACATAATTATTAAAGTTCTAAAATATTAATTGATTAATTAAACATTAGTATGCAATTTAAGTTGCACATTTAGTTTTATAAAAATTGAATTAGAAATTTGAATTAAAATCAAGTTAGGAATTGTTAACTGGAAAAGTGCATATAATTATAATTATAATTAATTAAATATGCAAAAAAAGAAAATTAATAATTAAATGCAAATGGAGTTAAGTGATTTTCATGTTGAGTTCTAATTTATGTTTGGGTATTGCATGTCAAGTCCTGATTTTAGTGTTTTCAAGTTAAGTGATTCTTTTATATTTTTCAGAGGGGAGTTTATGGTGTTGCATGCCTTAAAACCCTAGGTTGCTTAGTTTTCTTTATTAATTATAATTATAATATAATTAATTAAATATGCAAAAAAGAAAAATTAATAATTAAATGCAAATGGAGTTAAGTGATTTTCATATTGAGTTCTAATTTATGTTTGGGTATTGCATGTCAAGTCCCGATTTCAATGTTTTCAAGTTAAATGATTCTTTTATATTTTTCATATGAAAATTTACCTTGTTTATGGTGTTGCATGCATTAAAACCCTAGGTTGCTTAGTTTTCTTTATTAACTAGAAAAATACAGATAATTATAATTATAATTAATTAAATATGCAAAAAACTAAAATTAATAATTAAATGCAAATGGAGTTAAGTGATTTTCATGTTGAGTTCTAATTTATGTTTGGGTATTGCATGTCAAGTCCTAATTTCAGTGTTTTTAAGTTAAGTGATTCTTTTATATTTTTCAGAGGGGAGTTTACCTTGTTTATGGTGTTGCATGCATTAAAACCCTAGGTTGCTTAGTTTTCTTTATTAACTAGAAAAGTGCATATAATTATAATTATAATTATAATTAATTAAATATACAAAAAAGAAAAATTAATAATTAAATGCAAATGGACTTAAATGATTTTCATATTGAGTTCTAATTTACGTTTTCAGGTATTGCATGTCGAGTCCTGATTTTAGTGTTTTTAAGTTAAATGATTCTTTTATATTTTTCAAAGGGGAGTTTACCTTGTTTATGGTTTTGCATGCATTAAAACCCTAGGTTGCTTAGTTTTCTTTATTAACTGGAAAAATGCATATAATTATAATTATAATTATAATTATAATTAATTAAATATGAAAAAAAGGAAAATTAATAATTAAATGCAAATGGAGTTAAGTTATTTTCATGTTGAGTTCTAATTTATGTTTGGGTATTGCATGTCAAGTCCTAATTTCAGTATTTTTAAGTTAAGTGATTCTTTTATATTTTTCAGAGGGGATTTTACCTTGTTTATGGTGTTGCATGTATTAAAACCCTAGGTTGCTTAGTTTTCTTTATTAACTCGAAAAGTGCATATAACTATAATTATAATTAATTAAATATGCAAAAAAGGAAAATTAATAATTAAATGCAAATGGAGTTAAGTGATTTTCATGTTGAGTTCTAATTTATGTTTGGGTATTGCATGTCAAGTCTTGATTTCAGTGTTTTCAAGTTAAGTGATTTTTTTATATTTTTCAGAGGGGAGTTTACCTTGTTTCTAGTGTTGCATGCATTAAAACCCTAGGTTGCTTAGTTTTCTTTATTAACTGGAAAAGTGCATATAATTATAATTATAATTAATTAAATATGCAAAAAAAGAAAATTAATAATTAAATGCAAATGAAGTTAAGCTATTTTCATGTTGAGTTCTAATTTATGTTTGGGTATTGCATGTCAAGTCCCAGTTTCAGTGTTTTCAAGTGATTCTTTTATATTTTTCAGAGGGGAGTTTAGCTTGTTTATGGTGTTTCATACATTAAAACCCTAGGTTGCAAGTTTATTGAAGCTCTCAATGTGAACAGTTTTTGCAATCAGGAATAAAAGGAATAGAGCAAAGAAATATGATTGAATAAGGGATGACAAAATGAAAGGTCATACAAAATGTAATCAAGATCAACCTATTGAAGTTCAGGAAGAACCTATTGAAGTTCAGGAAAAACCTATTTATATCAAGAAGATGCAATTCAAGCAGGGGAACAAATTGGTAGTTCTGAAAGTGGAAATATATCTTTTGGCATGATCAATTTGATGGAAATGAATGAGGATTCACTTTTCTATCAAATTTCATTTGAACAAATTTTTTCTGAAAGTATAATTAAAATGCATTGCAAACAACTTTGAGATGAATATTTTAAAAACAAAAGTATGGTTGGAAGAACTCAATTATTTGCTAGGTTATTCAGGAAAAAAGAAATGACTCATGTTTTGGAGTTTTTGGGTGTTGATAACAAGAAAAACTCAGGAGACAATGTAAATCAAACAATAGTTGAAAATTTGCAAGATGCATTGAACGACATTAATAACTCAAGTCAGAGAGCCTCTTTAAGTGTTGCATGTAGAGCATTGATGACTACTTTATCTAGTAGGAGGTTGACAAAGAGTAAACAAGTACATGCAATTTTTGATTTACTTAATGTATCTAGAAGAGCCGTTCAAAGATATTTTAGGAAGAGAAATATGTTAGATGAAAATACTGAAAATAATTGGGTAAATATTTGTGGGCTTCATTGAAAAGACAAAATTTCTGAAGATGCAAAAAAGATGGTCATTGAATATTGGACTGCTCAGTCTCATGTTTCTTCTAATAGAAGGGATACAATACAGATGAAAGATAAAGAGACTGGTATGAAAATTGTGTATCTAGAACATCTTATAGATACAACACAAAGTGAATTATTTGAAGCATTCAAGCAAGAATTTTCAAATGTGAAAATATGTCAAAGAATGTTTGAGAGGTTGCGCCCTTTCTTTGTATGCATAAATAAGGTTCGTGAAACTTGTTGTTGTTGAAATCATGTTGAGTTTCATCTATACTTGCAATCATATAAAAAAGTTATGGCAGTTCTTGATTCAAATATGGTCATCCTTGGAAGTACAACATAATTTGTGAAGTCTATTTTATGTGACAAATTAGAAGATTAAGATGCATTCAAAGTACAGTGTATAAAGAATGCATGCAATGATTGTGGAGATTTGGATAAATTTCCATTGAAAATTAAGAATATTAATGTTTCAACACTAGTTTTGTGGAAAAGATTTGAATATGATACATATTGAACAGAGAATGGAGATTAATCCAAAAAAATTGTATTGAAGGAGAGTGAATTTCCCTACCTTGAGTTTATGACTAGATTTCATACTCTAAATTATCCACATATCCAGCATTGTCATGGTGCACAATGGCAAGCTAAATAGTTTTGTGATTCCAAAGATTGTTTTCCACATGGTTGTATTCTTTCAATTGTAGATTTATTTGAGAACTATACATTTTCCCCTCAAACAGAGCTTCAAGCTCAATATTATCATTCTGAGAAGGTTGTAATATTTTTGTGAGTGACCTATAAACATGCACAATTTGATTTGGATGAGGTAGAAAGTACTGATCCAAATGAATGTATCATCATCAAGGAGGTTCATTTATATATCAATGATGATAAGATTCATGATAGGAGCTATGTGACTCATTATTTTACAATGTATTTTGAAGATATTGCGAATCGCGGGATAAAGGCTTCACAACACTGGATTTTGTCTGATAGTTGTGATGGTAAGTGTATAGATACTTCAATTCATTTTCATTAGATTACTTGTTAAATTATCATTAGATATCATTTAGTTACTTGTTAAATTATTAAAAAGGATGACATGTATGTATGCATGTAAAACGTAATTTTGTAGGACAATTTAAATCTGCAAAAGCCTTTAACTGGCTACCTATGCAACATGCTAGACACAATGTTAAGTTTCTATGGAACTTCTTTGAAAGTGGACATGGAAAAGGAGAGCACGATGGAGCATGAGCATGTGTGAAGCGTGCACTTCACCAACATGAACTTCTAGGTACAAATGGTGTTTAGTACTTAAATATATATATATATATATATATATATATATATATATATATATATATATATATATATATATATATATATATATATATATATATATAGATAAATTTTAAATAATATAATTTAAGCTTAGATCCATTTTATTTAAACTGATAATTTAGAAATGTATAGGTCACATGATAGAGAATTGAAAGAAAATTGTTGAATGGTATCAAAGTCATTTTTCTCCTCGGGACACCAAATACAAAAAGCATTATTTTTGGGAAGTGAAAGGTAATTTATATTTTGTTGTAAAATTTTAAATTAAAATTTGATTTTGTGTTCATGTCTATCTTTTCATAATTGTTGATCTAAAAATGTGCAACTTTCATTTCATATTTGTAACAGATATAGACCGATCTAATCATTACAAATGTCAAATAATTGTTGGTATTAGAAGTTTACATCAATTGATCACTACAGGACAACACAAGCCTCTTTGGATTCAAGTAAGAGAAAACTTATGTTTTTGTGCTCACTATGTTGAGGAAAATCCATTGAGTCAATGTGAGAATATTGAAAATGGATATGTTTCATGATGGGATATAAGGGAGTTAATGAGAATGCCTCCTTATGAAGATGATGACATTGGCATAAACATTCATGATCCTATATATTCAGTTGATTATGAGCATTTCTTTTATTTAGTTGTTATAGGTGTGTGCACATACATGTTCTTTTATTTAATTTTAATTTATCGTGCAAGTGATGTTTAATTTTAATAGAATCCATTTGTATAGGTGATATTTTTGCTATAGTTGTAGATCCTGACAATGCAGAAAGTGTAGATTATTATCTACTAAGATGCATGAAAGCAAAATATAAGTTTATAGAAGAAAGTGTAGATGATGATGGACAAACATATCCAATTGGTTCAATTGTTATTGAAGGAACCTATTATCATCAAATAAAGGTCAACAAAAATGGTGTTCAATTTATTGAATACATGTGTGGCCAAAAAGTTCTACAGTACAGTCACTTGGTTATAGTAGCAAAGTTTCAATTCGAGACATTACAAAAAAGAGGATGTGGCAATCAAAAGTGGAGGTTGTCTATTGAAGAACATGAAATGTTTTTGGAGATAATAAAAGATAGAGAGGATCCAGACTATATGTATCACGAGCTTTAGAATAAACTTCTTTTTGTAGCTCTTGTTCTTTCATATTTGAACTCTATAGTTTGAACTTTCATGTTTGAACTCATATATTACATATGTTCTTATGTATGTTAGTTAATTAATTGTATGCTTTGATTAATTATGTTAGTTACCTACTTAATTAATTGGTAATTATTTTTTTTAAGCAAAATTGGTTAAACCACTGTATATATTTATATATTTATAGAAAACTGATTCAAAAAATCTCAATTGGGAAAGAACCAAGAAGAATACCTGAAATCATTGCTATATATACAAAAGGTTATCAGGTGAAACCTTATAAACATTTCAAGTATTGTCATATTCCTTACAATTGTGAGGCCAGGGCCAACTTTGAAAAGAGAAAAAGGTCAAAGACCAATACATTTTCAATTTTGAACTGAAGTGGCTAAGTCCAAAATAACAAAAGACAACAACTTGAGTATATGCATAAATTTTACAAAAATTCCTTGTAGTTCCAAAACACAGTCTACTCCTCCATGGCATCATAATCTTGAGGGAAAAATTCTGGCTGAGAGTGTGGAGTCCATACCAAAGGCTTAGCAAGCCAATCTGATATCAGCTCCATCTCTAAATTATGATTCCACGTGAAATCATGTACATCATCGCCAAGGCCCCCAGAAGATGAGTCAGCTTCATTCCATTCGAAAGCCATAGGTTGTGGTTGAGCAGACTGTGCGAGCAGAGACCCACTAGTCTCACCTACAAGTAATGTGTTTCCACTTGGGCACATCGTAGTTGGTAACCGGAGACCTGGAGAAGGAGTTGTACGAGAAATAGGGCATGGGGAGGGGGGAACAAATGGAGCTTCGAGCAGTTGGAGGAGGGCTTTGGTCACCATTTTAGTCTTCATTTCCAAATCAAAACCCAACAATCAACCATATGACTGTAGAGCATCATTAACAAATCAAAAGCTCTATTTCTCTAGTTCTTTCTTAATACTATCATATGTAACCATGCACACATGGTTATTAAGTAGCATCTACCAGTAAAGAGGCCACCCACTAGAGCATGACTAGACCATAGATCATAGCTTTGCATTGCCCTCTATAATTTATTTCCTTCCTAGAAGTGGGGTCTAACAAATTTGAAAGCAAGAATTTCCAGAAGTTGCACGGACTACAGCAAATCCATGGCATTTGAGAGGATGATTTACGCTACCTATGATGGGTATAGAAACTACTTCGACTGCGAGGGGAGATTTTCTTCTCCAATTAGTGTTTTGATGGTTGGACAAACTAAAGCAAAGAGAATGAACATCTCGTCTAGCATAGGATCAGGAATGTTCCATGGTAGCGCTTCTTCATCCTCATCAGGCAGAGTCCACAACTGATAATTTTTTGAAAGCATTTCACTATGGAAGCATGCACAATCATCACATTGGACACAAACATCTAGTAGGTTCTCCATTAGCAGATTTTGGCAAAGGCAGAGTGTGAAGAAATAAAACTAGATTGCCACATAAATAACCCTTGTGAATGGAAATTGTCCAATCCAAGTTGAACTCACAATATTAATTGAATTTGATTGCATCCCAAATGAAATGATCGAAAACATGTGTGAAGCTTCTAGTAGTAACTATGAATAGTTGCTCAAATGTGTGAAGTGTCCACATGTCTCTACGGTAGCTGAGTATTGGGAAAATGGTGGCTATTCGTAATAACACAACTATGTACTCCTTGTATAAAGCATCTAGCATAATTATTGGCTCTCACCTTTGACTGATGTAAGGAAAATGCAAGTGACATAGCACTAAATATGATGATGGTGTAACTGACATGTGTCCTTGTGCTAAGCCTGTCACTCAGAGCAACTAAAAATCACAATGGGGATGGTGGAATCTAGTCAGGACATGTGATATCATTATCCCACACCTAAGGATTTTTCTACATTCACCAATCTTTGAAGGTCACCACAACTTTCCAAAAATGTGTTTGGTACTAAACACGATATTTCTATTTAATCACACCCCAAATTAGCTAGATAGTCAGCAACTTTATTACCTTCCCTCAACGTATGAGACCCAAGTATGAGAGGAAATGTATCAATGATACACCATATTTTTTTGAGAATGTAGCAAGTTGCCAATTATAAGATTTCCTCTTGATACAAGCATTGATGATTACCATCGAATATCCTTCAATATGAATGTTGGAAAATCCACCTTGTTTTTCCAAAATGATTCCTACAAGTAAGGCTTGAGCTTCTGCCATGTTATTAGATCCTATAGGTAGTGGGGAAGCAGTGAAAGCCATCAAATTTCCCTGATAATCCCTTATACAAGCACCAAGACCTGAATTTCTTGGATTTCCCTATGAACCTCCATTAAAGTTTAGTTTCAGTATGTTCTGAGAAGGTGGATACCACTTAATCGTTGATCGATCCACTTGTGACAACCCATTTTTTGTAGAACCCCAACCTAACGGAATGATAAGCATCTTCCATTCTCTGATAATAATACTATCCCACTACGAAAGTACTAGATTGAATTTACAACGGTAAATACTCACATTAACCACTTCCGATATCATCTTCTCAATGCCCCCTAAAACATCCTTGATTTGTGAAGAAATGCTTCTAAATATACATTTTTTTCTTTCCCACCAAATTGACCACACAACTAAAGCTGGTATGCATCTCCAAAGGTTAGAAAATAAGGAATTCGAGTATAGAGTTGGCCATGATTGGAAAAGGTCCCAGATTTTATTAGGAAAAGGGGTAGAATAGTGGATCTTATTAAGGACAAAGGACCAACATTCATGTGCAAAAGTACACCTCAACAATAGATGATCTACATTCTCAAACTAGTCTTCACAATGCTTACACTTAAAAGATTGCTTGATGCGAAATTTCTCAAGTCTGTCACTAGTAAGTATTCTATTTCTTAGTGCCAACCACGCAAAGCATCCTACCTTAGGAAGGACAACCTGAATCCAACAGAAGGAATAAGAACAAGAAGAAATCATATTAGATTTTAATTTATGTATACTTTTGTATCACTCTTTTATCGAATACTTTCCATCCTTTGCAAGAGCCCAGAGTACGAAATCTTCTCTATCTAACAAGTGAACAATTCTAGAAGAAATTATTTTGTGTAAAAGTTCTTTCTGAGGCACTAAGAGAGATAATTCATTCGGATCTTTCCAAGTGACTTTACCTAAAAAAATACACACAACAGAGACAAAATTTATGAGTTGAATACCCCATGCAGTTTCCAATGTTGAGATTATATCTTGAGGGATCAATGGGGTTGATAAGATAGGTAACCCACTCCATGAATCTCTCTAGAATTTTATATTTTTCCATTTGTTAACCTCCCATGAGACAAGTCTGAACACAACCTCTCTTGATGATATCATGAAGTTCCAAATTATTGATCCTTTAGGGG
Organism: Chamaecyparis obtusa; assembly: GCA_027943335.1. Classification (NCBI taxonomy): domain Eukaryota; kingdom Viridiplantae; phylum Streptophyta; class Pinopsida; order Cupressales; family Cupressaceae; genus Chamaecyparis; species Chamaecyparis obtusa. The sequence continues at coordinate 2,882,120 of BSBK01002879.1, read as the reverse complement.
GATCAAAGATTGACACAACCCGTGTTGGGTTAGGATTATCAAGGTATTTTTGTTGCATAATTTGGCACCATTTATTTTTATGTCTGGTGATCATTTGCCAAACTAGTTTACCCCCAAAGGCTTTGTTCTATTTTCTCAAGTCATGAACTCCTCCCCCTAGGCCTAGAACATGAGCCATATCTTTTAAGGAAATGGGATCTTCTTCTCATTATTCATATTTTCCGACCATAAGAAATATCTAATTAATTTTTGAATTTGTTGGATAATTGATGAGGGAGCTTTGAGGACTACTAAGTAATAATTGGGGCTGAAAGGATTGATTTGATGAGTAAAATTATGGTAGCCAGTGATAGCCACCTTGCTTTCCATGCCACAATTCTTCTCTTGATTCTATCAATGACTGAGGACTAGTAACTTGACTTGTTTCCTCCAACAAAAAAAGGAATGCCCAAATATGTAGAAGGAAGACAGTCAATCGAAAACTCCAAAATTTGGACAATTTTGTTGGAAATGATATGATTTGTGTTAAACAATAAAATCTTTGATTTTTGTGAATTTATTTTCTAGCCTAAAGTTGCTGAATATAATTCCAAAGAGTGTTTAATCTGTCTAGCCTCCTTAACTCTAGACATACCGAACAACAAGGTATCATCTATGAAAAGAGAGTCTGTGACTGATATGTCTATCCCACCAATGTGAACCCCTTTCCAAAGTCACAGAGAGTTATTTCTGAATAGTCCTGCTAAGAGCCTCAGCCATAATAATGAATAGGAAAGGCGATAATGGGTCACCCTGCCTAACCCCTTGAGAAGAAGAGAAGAAACTAGGTGCAGTTCCATTAATGATAACAGAGAACCATGCCCCTGAAATACAAAATTTGATCCATTTGCACCATTGTTTGGAAAAACCAAATTTGTGAAGGACTTGCAAAAGAAAATCCCAACATACTCTATCGTATGCCTTCATCATATCCAACTTGATGACAAAGCTAGAGGACTAGTCATTATTAATAGAATGAAGGACTTCGTGAGCTACTAGAGCCCCATCCATGGTTTCTTGACCTAGAACAAAGCCACCCTTCTCTTGTAAAATAATGGAAGGAATGAGATGCTGAAGTCTTAGGTAGATTGATTTGGTGATAATCTTATATGTTGTGTTACAAAGGGAAATCAGATAGAAATTAGAAAATGTTTGGGGATCTTTAACTTTTGGAATAATAGAAATATTGGTGGTATTAAAATATTTTGAGATAATTTATTTTTCCTGGATTCCTTAATGATGCCTAGCAGCTCCCCACCAATAGAATCCTAGCATGTTTGAAAGAAAAGAGTCGTAAAGCCATCAAGGCCTAGGGCTTTGTCTGATGTAAGGGAGAACACCGCTCTACGAATTTCTTCAAGGGTGAAAGGAACCATGAGTAGCTTATTATCTTGTTGAGAAAACAACGAAGGAATGGCATCAAGGATATTATTGATTTGAGCTTGAGTTGGCGAGGGGCTAGAGGCAGGACAGAGGAGATTCTTGAAAAACCTGATTCCTTCTAATTGAATTTCTTGTGCATTATTTAGGACTTTTCCATTATCTATGTCTTTGATTGAGAAGATTGAAGAGGCTTCTCATTTCTGTTTGGTTGAAGCATGAAAATATCCTATGTTCTTATCTCCCTCACGTAACCACAATTCTCTCAATTTTTGCCTCTAGTATTCTTCCTCCTGACTACAGAGCTCTTTCCACTCCAATTGAAGCTCTTTCTGCTTATGATATGTGTCATTGTCCATACCATGTTGGATAGTGTGTTTGTGAATGACAGCTAACTATTGTTTAACTATTTCTTTTTTCTTAAAGATATTTTTAAAAACCTTCTCATTCCATTTTTTTATCAGAATTTTGACATGTTTTAGCTTCATAGCAAATTGGTACATTTTGGATCCGTTGACTCATGGAGAGCTGACCCACCATTGCTTGATAAGAGGGATAAAATGAGGATGATGAAGCCCCATTCTCTCAAATTTGAAGGATGGATGAAGGTCCACTGAAGCCGAAGAAGACGTTATGGAAAGTACTATTGGGAAGTTAGTTTTAATTATGTTAGTTATTTATGCTTTTCATAATTATATTAA